>JAMZEH010000041.1:252500-332500 GCA_024699665.1 Ostrea denselamellosa
GTGACGTCTCCATATGAGTAAAATATTAACAAGTGGGACGTTAAACAATATACAACCAACCATCTCTGACAACAGATTTCATCCTATAGATCTCTACAAAGGACATCTTACAAAATCTCTAACAACAGATTCCATCGCATAGATCTCTACAATAGAAATCTAACATGATCTCTAACAACAGATTTCAACCTATAAACCTTTACAATAAAAATATTCAGAAACAAAAACATATCGAAACCAGAAACTGTAGATCTTTGTTTAGTCAAAAGATGAAGTCATCATCATTTGATTTTCGATTATCTGATTAAAATGATTTTTAAATGTCTTTGTTTTCAATAAATTACATGGTGAATATAGTGATGACAATAAAATTTTACTCATCTATGGCACTGTGATTTAATTCAGTAATTTGTATAAGTCGGATATGCACAGTAAAGTTCTACTAGTACACCCCACGGAATAAATCTGTACCAAAATATTCCACCCAGTAGATCTCACCTACAGTTATATCCTCGCAAGAAAGAATGTGAATGTTAAGCATTAAGATTCATATTCATCACACTGTATACAGCTTTAAATTCGCCTTTAGTTATTTTTTGAAGGTGCCTTGTCTTAATCCGATTTCACGCAGTTTGAAAGTATTCAACTTTCTGATCAAAGTGTACCCAATACAGTTTTAAATTTAACATTTGTGATTACAGTGAAAAAAAGCGAAAATTACACTGCATGAAAATAAGGTTGTTTATAGTAGTAAATCAAGATATCAAAGAGTTTTCTACCATTAACTATAGTACATGACATAGCTTTCTATAGTATTTGTGTTACGGAATATCCACTCCACAATCTGAATCAAATGGTTCCACCCAGTAAGCTCTACCAAAGTTTTTGACCCAGTAAAATTTCTACCAAAAGATTCTAACCCAGTAAACCCTACTATAGGATTCTGAGTAAATGTCTACCAAACGATTCTGACTCAGTAAAACTCTACTATTAGATTCTGATTAAGTTTTTTTTAAACAGATTTCCCTCAGTAGAGCTGTCCAAAAAGACTCACTACATAGATATTTAGGAGTGAATTTTGTCCAATTAAATACGTATTAACAGTGTGACATTGGAAGTCTGTGTACCTTTTGATGGAGGTGTAGTACTGCTCTATGAAGTCTTTGGCCTGTAGTAGCACCTCCTCCTTAGGGCGGGGTTCCCCCGGGCCCCTTTTATTGCTAGAGAATCCCATGATCGATCCCAAGCACCGATTTGAGTTGCAAGGAACATTCTGTTACAAAATAAATGAAAGGTTAAAAGATTTGTCGCAGTGTTAATGGTTTTCTTAGCAGCTGTACAAGATCAAGTGCATAAATTGGTCCTGGTGTAGCCACAACGTTAATGAAGCTTTTTATACAATAAGAAGGCGATGAACTAATAGATGACAATGAGTACCAGTGTCAGTTCAGCAGAAATTAATTGTAAACAAACAAAATTGAAGAGGTTTCTCCGTTTTTTCTTGGGGCAATTCCCAATATATTCATTATATTTTTACCCAATATTGACAGGGGCTGCTCTCTTACACACACAAAAAAATAATTTGTTTACATTGTATGAATTATACTGAAAATTGTTACCAAAACCGAATTAGTTAATATTGGCAAGCTGGTATATGACTCTATATTCGTTAGGTGACAATTTGATGAATAGAGAATGACAAATTTGGCACGTTTACAAACAAACTTTGTCATTGATTAAATTATCTAAAGAATTTAGATGCGAGAACAGGGAGATTGAATGTTTTGCGATGTAAATTACGTAAATTTACTACTAAAGACAAAAACTTTCCGAGATAGGTTTAAAATAATTACATAAATTAACAACAACCAAACAACAAATAAGCAAAACCTCAGCTGACTCACCTCTAAAGATTTGTTGTGTAATGTGTCCGTATATACTATCTTTTCATCTGCAACATTTTTAATCTTCACGAACTTTTTGGCTGAATTTGCCGACACTGGTCTCTTTCTTCTTGTAGACGGACTGTGAGCCTCGTCATCCGACCATCCGTTCGCATGGCCGTTCTGAGCTGTCCCGTTCACCTTTAATGTCGTTGAGGAATTCGGCAATGGTTTAGAATCCATATTTTGCTCTGCCTTTTTATTGCCGTGTTCTTCAGTAGGCTTGTAATCTATTGCTGCTGAGCTCTTTGTTGCCTGGGTGTTGTTTTTTGAGGTCTCTGATTTGTCAGTCTGTGTAACGACTATCGCTGGAGATTCTCCGTTACACTGTGAAGTAGTAACCTCAGTCTGCGAATTGGTGGTCGTTTGTACTCCCGCGTCAGTCACACTGGTGGCTAATTTTGTTGAAGGAAAATGTCTCTCTATTGGGCACATGAAACAGTTTTCCTCAACAGTTGTGTCGTGCAGACACTTTTCTGCTGATGAGTTGGGTATTTTATTATTGCTGCGGTTAACCTTGTTCCTGTTGTAATTAGAGGGAGACTGGGATCGGGAGCGACTGAACGTTCTCCGTATACGGCCCACGAGGGAATCGTTTGTAGGGGCCACTTTGGTCACTCTTACAGTCTTGGGAACACCGTTTTCCTGAAAGGTGGTCTCAAGGTGCGTGGAACATCCATCCGGCCCTCGCAAAAGAAGGGCGACGGGGGCGTCAATAGGTAAAGCCTTTAACAGTTCTACGGCGTTTTCATAGCTGGTCTCTGACATGTCAATCTCATTAACACGAGTTATGACATCACCAATATGAACCAACCCACTCTGTTGCGCCATCCCCCCGGCCACCAAGGCAGATATACAAACAAATGGCGGGGTTTTCCGAGGACGTATAAGAAAACCCAATCCATCTTGTTGTCTCTTGATTAATTTGACCCGTATCAAATTATAGTCTTCCATGACAAATCAACCTTAGCAGCTACAGTCACATAGGGCACCAGGCCGTTTTCTCAGGTAGAAATACACTGCAACACTAAACAATTATTTTTCAATACGTTGATTTCATCTGTTCAAAGTGTTCTATGCATCCATCACAGGTGATGTAGCGTGCAATTTCCGTAAGATATATATCTGAAAGAAAATAACTATACGATTAAGAGCAATACTGATCGAAGTTTAAAACGCATTTACTGATCGAAGTTTAAAACGCATTGATCTATTAATTGGACGTGGCTTTTCAAAACAAAACTGATAGGACTTGTACAATTATAGGTGGGAATACCTACAATACGGCGAAGGTAATGCAAAGTTTTATATTGGAAACTTTATAAACAGATTTTTCAACTCCAAAGAATTATGTAAAATGTGCAAGATCTCTGATTTTAATTCATAGTGAAGATGTGAATCATTTCAAAAATAATTTAAAAGAGTACAACTCCAAATCAACGTACGGAGAATTTTCATTAACTTTTGCAGCATTTTATCAATAATCTCGAGTCCTCTTACAGATTGTATAAGATTTATTACTAAAATCACACACTCCAGATCAATTATATGCACGGATACACAGTTTTATGTGTACAGATACAGTTTTATGTGTACAGATACACAGTTTTATATGTATAGATACACAGCTTTATGTGTACAGATACACAGCTTTATGTGTACAGATACATAACTTTATGTGTACAGATACACAGCTTTATGTGTACAGATACACAGCTTTATGTGTACAGATACACAGCTTTATGTGTACAGATACACAGCTTTATGTGTACAGATACACAGCTTTATGTGTACAGATACACAGCTTTATGTGTACAGATACACAGCTTTATGTGTATAGATACATAGCTTTATGTGTACAGATACACAGCTTTATGTGTACAGATACACAGCTTTATGTGTACAGATACACAGCTTTATGAGTACAAATATACAGTTTTATGTGTATCGATATACAGTTTTATGTGTACAGATATAGTTTTATATGTACAGATATGGGTTTATGTATACAGATCCACAGTTTTTTGTGTGTACAGATCCACAGTTTTATGTGTACAGATATACAGTTTTATATGTACAAATATATAGTTTTATGTCCACAGATATAGTTTTATGTGTACATATAAACAGTTTTATGTGTACAGATACAGTTTTGTACAGATATACAGTCTTATATGTACAGATCCAGTTTTATGTGTACAGATACACAGTTTTATGTGTACAGATATAGTTTTACGTGTTCAGATATACAATTTTATGTGTTCAGATAAACTACACAGTTTTATGTTTACAGATATACAGTTTTTTGTGTACAAATATACAATCTTATGTATCCAGATACACAGTTTTATGTTTACAGATATACAGTTTTTTGTGTACAAATATACAATCTTATGTATCCAGATACACAGTTTTATGTTTACAGATATACAGTTTTTTGTGTACAAATATACAATCTTATGTATCCAGATACAGAGTTTTATGTGTACAGATACACAGTTTTATATGTACAGATATACAGTTTTATATGTACAGATATACAGTTTTATATGTACAGATATACAGTTTTATATGTACAGATATACAGTTTTATATGTACAGATATACAGTTTTTGTTTACAGATACTTTGTTTCATGTATACAGATACATATTTTATGTATAGATAGTTTTATGTGTACAGATACAAAGATTGGTGTGTACAGATAGATAATTTTAGGTCTATATCTTTTTAAAAACATAAAAAAGCGCCTTCGGGTATCCACGTGAAGCGGATGGTGCCACAACAATGTTTACAGGGTGAGGGGACACCTGGTGAAAAAGATTTTCGTGTTTTACATGGAAGGCGGGTAGATATTTTCATATTTTAGATATGATTATGTGAATTTTCATGATGAATGATGTTTTGTTTTGATTACGCAATACATCTAAAGCGTTGAGATATTGGTATATTACACCATTATTAGCACGTTTCAAAAATTATCTGTTACATAACAGTGAAAAACAATCTGACAAGATATTTTTTTTAAGTTTAAGTGAAAATAAGATAATAACAATTCTCACTTTGCATGGAATGCCAAGGTCTTTTTAAAGATATGTGATTCATCAACCATTAAATTGATTGAACGTCATTTTCTGCACGCGCAATGACGCGTTGCACGTTATAATGCTATTCCACTGATACGTTTTTGTTGTTTTCTCGCCATATATGTAAATATTCCATTTCATTAGTTCTGTAGTATTCCACGACACTGTAAATAGTGCATCAAAATTATTGCCGAGAGTTATTTTTTCATATATCAGTTGGAACATCGCCAGACCTTTTCCGTTAACTTGACGGAAAATGCCGAGCTTTGTTCCGATTGACTGATGCACCTAACGGTATCTCTAGCAAGAAGTTGTATAGTTCAATATTGTTCATTCACATTTGTGTTTTAAATTAAAATTGTAACATTTCCTGATATATGTTTATTTTTAATTGACATCATTCAGTTTACAAAGTCAACCATATTGATTGATGTTTAGCCTCTTTTATTCAGACTAACGTACAGAGGGTTCGATGTTATGTCTCATGGAATGGCAGGAAAGTGTACAAACCTCTGTTACTAGGACTCTAATGGCAGGAAAGTGTACAAACCTCTGTTACTAGGACTCCAATTACAGGAAAGTGAGCAGCACTCTGTTACTAGAACTCTTATTACAGGAAAGTGTACAAACCTATGTTACTAGGACTCTAATCACAGGAAAGTGAGCAGCACTCTGTTACTAGGACTAATTACAGGAATGTGAGCAGCACTCTGTTACTAGGACTAATTACAGGAAAGTGAGCAGTACTCTGTTACTAGGACTAATTACAGGAATGTGAGCAGCACTCTGTTACTAGGACTCTAATCACAGGAAGGTGAGCAGCACTCTGTTACTAGGACTAATTACAGGAATGTGAGCAGCACTCTGTTACTAGGACTAATTACAGGAATGTGAGCAGCACTCTGTTACTAGGACTAATTACAAGAAAGTGAGCAGCACTCTGTTACTAGGACTAATTACAGGAATGTGAGCAGCACTCTGTTACTAGGACTAATTACAGGAAAGTGAGCAGCACTCTGTTACTAGGACTCTAATTACAGGAATGTGAGCAGCACTCTGTTACTAGGACTAATTACAGGAAAGTGAGCAGCACTCTGTTACTAGGACTCTAATTACAGGAATGTGAGCAGCACTCTGTTACTAGGACTAATTACAGGAAAGTGAGCAGCACTCTGTTACTAGGACTAATTACAAGAATGTGAGCAGCACTCTGTTACTAGGACTCTAATTACAGGAATGTGAGCAGCACTCTGTTACTAGGACTAATTACAGGAAAGTGAGCAGCACTCTGTTACTAGGACTAATTACAAGAATGTGAGCAGCACTCTGTTACTAGGACTCTAATTACAGGAATGTGAGCAGCACTCTGTTACTAGGACTAATTACAGGAAAGTGAGCAGCACTCTGTTACTAGGACTAATTACAGGAATGTGAGCAGCACTCTATTACTAGGACTAATTACAGGAATGTGAGCAGCACTCTGTTACTAGGACTCTAATTACAGGAAAGTGAGCAGCACTCTGTTACTAGGACTAATTACAGGAATGTGAGCAGCACTCTGTTACTAGGACTAATTACAGGAAAGTGAGCAGCACTCTGTTACTAGGACTCTAATTACAGGAATGTGAGCAGTACTCTGTTACTAGGACTAATTACAGGAATGTGAGCAGCACTCTGTTACTAGGACTAATTACAAGAATGTGAGCAGCACTCTGTTACTAGGACTCTAATTACAGGAAAGTGAGCAGCACTCTGTTACTAGGACTAATTACAGGAATGTGAGCAGCACTCTGTTACTAGGACTCTAATTACAGGAATGTGAGCAGCACTCTGTTACTAGGACTAATTACAGGAATGTGAGCAGTACTCTGTTACTAGGACTAATTACAGGAAAGTGAGCAGCACTCTGTTACTAGGACTCTAATTACAAGAATGTGAGCAGTACTCTGTTACTAGGACTAATTACAAGAAAGTGAGCAGCACTCTGTTACTAGGACTAATTACAGGAAAGTGAGCAGCACTCTGTTACTAGGACTAATTACAAGAAAGTGAGCAGCACTCTGTTACTAGGACTAATTACAGGAAAGTGAGCAGCACTCTGTTACTAGGACTAATTACAGGAAAGTGAGCAGCACTCTGTTACTAGGACTCTAATTACAGGAAAGTGAGCAGTACTCTGTTACTAGGACTAATTACAGGAATGTGAGCAGCACTCTGTTACTAGGACTAATTACAAGAATGTGAGCAGCACTCTGTTACTAGGACTAATTACAGGAATGTGAGCAGTACTCTGTTACTAGGACTAATTACAGGAAAGTGAGCAGCACTCTGTTACTAGGACTCTAATTACAGGAAAGTGAGCAGCACTCTGTTACTAGGACTAATTACAGGAAAGTGAGCAGCACTCTGTTACTAGGACTCTAATCACAGGAATGAGCAGTACTCTGTTACTAGGACTACTTACAGCAAAGTGAGCAGCACTCTGTTACTATTTTCACGGGTACAAATTACTATAAATACAAGCAATACTACTTTACTTAATAATATATATTATTTATTTGTTTGTTTGTTTGTTTATAGCCGCCTGAGCAATTTTTCAGCTATCCGGCGGCTGTCACCGGTGACAGGGCTGCAATTTTAGGCCTATGCTCGGCACTCAGGGCCTTTGAGCAGGGAGGGATCTTTATCGTGCCACACCTACTGTGACACGGGACCTCGGTTTATACGGTCTCATCCGAAAGACCGGCACCCACGTCCCACAGTGGGATTCGAACCCCCGACTCAAGGATCATCAGATCTTTGAGCCCGACGCTCTAACCACTGCGCCACGCGGGCCTTATATTATTTAAAGTACAAATATGATAGAAACTATCAATTCAAATAGTCAAGTATGAAAGTTACATTTTGAATCTTTTTCATCCCTGTACAAACATATGACAAACAGTCCCATTCTGATACCTTATTATCGTTTACAATA
This sequence comes from Ostrea denselamellosa, assembly GCA_024699665.1. NCBI lineage: Eukaryota > Metazoa > Mollusca > Bivalvia > Ostreida > Ostreidae > Ostrea > Ostrea denselamellosa. The sequence goes on from JAMZEH010000041.1 coordinate 260,506, forward strand.
CACTATTCTTTACTTAAGGAAGAACTGTCTCCACAGATACACCAAGTAAGTTTTACTTTTTCCATGAGGAAAAAAATTTATCTGAACTCTATACAATTCCCCCAATTCAATTATTGCAACCTCACAATTGGTTCTCGCCACATTGCATCCATGAGGATATGAATACATTGGGAGGAAAAGACACATCGTAGTCTTGACATAAGTATTATTTTTTTTGTTTGTTGAAGTCAAGTATACAAGCAGATTCAAATATGAATATAAGTAACGAGTGTTGGTAGTAAAGCTTTGAGAAAGATACAGCATGTTACGTGGTATTTAAATGCCACGTTAGATTACCGTTGAATATGTTATTACTCCAAAATTTCTGAAAATATCTTGGCCGCATCCGTTCATCTTGTCAACAACAAAAAATCCGGTTTAATTAACAAATGTGAATCAGTTATTTCAATACTTAGTAATGGCATAAGATTTATAGACGACAATGTAATACCAGGAGAAAAAATCATCACAGGCGCAGATCACAGGAAAATCTTATTTTATAGTAGTGAAAAGTGATTTACATCGAGAGGGCCTTCATTCATGTGTACTGTCGTAATTAACTCTCATCAATGATTCACGTGATGTCCCGTTTTGGGGGTATAGAAGGTGATGTCTTGATTGAACACGCGATGTGCAAAAACTTACCACTTGCTCAATTAATGGAGGACTCATCAAAATATTTAGAGAGAGAGAGAGAGAGAGAGAGAGAGAGAGTTCTTTTTGTATACACATTTCTTGCTGTCAGAGTGTGTGAAATACAATCAAATATTATTCTAGATTTAATCCTCATAAAACATTTGCAATGTAAAGCACATTTTGATAGTTTAAATTGATCGTGAAAATTTAAATTAAATGTTAATTTCTTTCTTTCACTTTAAATTTTCGGAGACTAAAATGTTTAATTCGCTTGTTAAAGTAATAGCGCGCCACATCAAGTTGTAAACGTAAATAAAAAGTCAGTTTGAAAAAAGAAAAAGCAGTTCAATGAGGGGGAAAGCCAGACTGAAAGGGTATTCCGAGCAAATGCAGTTCAGCAAGGAGGAAAAAGCAAAAATTAATTCCGAAAAAATCTATTTCCGTATTTGAATATCCACATAAAGATTAGCTTTGACAGAAACGCATTGATGGTAACTACCAATCAATTTCTAGTTATTTTTATTATTTAGCTTGCACTTGATTGTATCTAAGCACGAAGGGACTTCATCAATATTGGAAACGCTACTTTATCCTTCCCATCCCCCACCCCCACCCCACCCCCCAACCCCACAAAAAAAGATACACCACCACCTTTCCACACTTAAGAAATAAACACAAATGGAATTTCCAAAGGGAATTAATAAACCTTACTTTAAAAAGAAAAAACAATTGTAAGATACGCAAAACTAGCCATTCCGAACTTAACCCAGAAAGTCCACTAGTTAAATACACTTTTTCTTTCCAATGACAACATTAAAATATTAATCGTAATGGGGGTAAATGACGAATATATATATATATTTCACATATAACGATGACCAGTTGATGCCAATACACTTATTAGCTTAAACTACAATGTCATTTATCTCAGATCTAGTGCTACATGCCCGTTCAGAGAGCCTAGACGTAATTTGGTATGATTAGGTCTATGAACATTTACACATTACAGCAAGCTTTCAGTTTGACTGATTTTAATCACTTTCTTACCTTAGTGTTAGTTCTTCCTTCTATTGGAATGGAAAGCAATAGCATGCAAAAAGTAATAATTACAGAGAGTTGGCTAAATGTAGGATATCGCTTCAATGTAATGAAGATGAAGGTGATTAAATACAATTTGATTTCCGCTGAAACCCAGCATTCTCAGAGAGTCGGTCACTCCGAACCAAACAACACAAAGCAGCCCTCTCCTTCTTTTTACAAGATCCTGTAATCGAATTGACTCCCAATAACCAATGCAGAGGTGGATCTTTATTCATTAGTTTTATTACCAAGTAATACTGGAAGGAGCAATTCCATAGTAGATGTATAATGTCGCAATACAGACTAGTATATTGTAAAAAATGAGATTACTGTTCGGGGGAGATATTGTTTAGAAAGATAAAAATACAAATCAAATATGAAATATTTTCATCTCAAAAACCCTCGGACTACTTGGCATTAAAATATTTTTTACGATGGTAAAGTATTGTTGGGTCGAACGAAAATGGTCACGTGATAAGATCTTAGAGTTGCAGCTCTTTAATTATCGTCAATTGTAAAACAGAGATCGATAGGACAGTGCTCGCTCTATTGAGTAGAAGATGTCCATAAATTTCAAAAAGACAGCGGAAGTACAAGTTCGATGTCGTACGTACAAAGTATGTATGGGTTATATGTAAATATTCTGACGCGTTGCTATTGAAACCAGATCCTTGAGTGTGGCAATGATGTTTAAATAAAAAAAACCCAAACATTTCAAACTAATGAAACAAGGCCATGGGATTTCAACCAAACTTCTAACAGCAAGTTATTTCCATCATATTGGTTTTAGGAATAATTGTTCATAGATGAAAATTTAATTGTAATGAAGTGAGATACCCGCGGATGAATACACGTATATTATCTGCGTAGGAGAGAATTTTTTACTGGAGAAGATCGAAGTAAAAAGTAACACCTGTGTTCACTTGGATTTTTTTTTTTTTAACATTTTGGACTTTATCTATACCATGATATAAAGGAAACTGTGTTGGCTTCCTTTTCTTCTATACAGTACACGTGTTCAATGTGCAAAGACGTTATCAAAATGTGAAACGGTACTAAATATTTCCTATTCCTAAAAGTTAAACAGTTTAAAGTAATTAATTACGTCAATGCAGTTTGTTAGTCATTAACTTGGAACTAGAAATTGAATATTAATAATTATTACTGGTACATGTTTTTTAAACACCAGTATTAATTGTCATATATAGTGTATATAGTGCATGTTATGAAATTTACACAAATAATAGAAATATTTTTCTTTTAAACTTTGTACATTGAAATGGACTCATATACTCTAAATATGACGACCGTCAAAATTTCCGGTGTTGTCAAGCACTGACAGTTCACAATCGGAGTCACTCGGGATAATTATTCAAATTGGTAACGTCACATGCCGACATATTGATACAATACACCACGATATGCAATTCTGGGTCAAATAACCCTAATCCATAAACCTCCACCAATTCCAGAGAATTGATGACACCTATAAATACAGTGTTAAATTGCTGCACTTAAAATTACTGCATGAAATTATCACAGAAAACATTGCTTTCAAATACATCAGTCGTTTCACATTTTCCACTGATTTTGACAAACTACTGTTAAGTAAACACAAAACAAACTTACCCTTTAATCGGACTACCTGTCATATTTAATTCTATAATGGTATTAGATTTATAGGTGTCGCATTTATCGCTTAAATAGGTTACTGTTTTTTTATGAAATTAATCTGCAAGATCTATTAATAGTTATTAGGAACACGCGGTTACACAAAACATCTATATCCCTCCCCGGGAAGCGTCGCTGACCAAGAAAATGTCGCCTCGGTTTGAATGACACTTAATATTGATCAACATGTCACAAGCTATTAAGGTTGTTCGGCTAAATATCGCGAATTGGTTTAAACTCATTTTTAATTACGTGTAACTTAAATAAAACAGTTAATAATCGACGGTCATCGTGTTCAGAACCGGGTATACTGCAGCGAGTGTGTGATTATCGTATTGAGGTTGACAGCTATAGAATACCAGATCCCTTGAAAGTGAAATGTTTTGATGATAATCTTGAAAAATGACTATTGAATTTATGCAACACAGTATAACACAATCTGCTGTGTCAGTTTGGGGAGGATGGGGGCTTTGTAATGTTATCACATTATAACAGTTTCGTGTTTTCAGAAGAAAAAAAACCTCATTTATCACTACTTCCCCCTTTGCGCCTGATTCGTTTGCAAATACAATTTAGTTTGAATGTATTATGAATTACGTTTTGTTGAATTATTTAAAATTAGCTCTTTTTCCGATATATTGCTCTCGCCACTCAGAGTGAAACAAATTGCAAGAGTATAACGTAATACGTTAATAATTCATCACGTCAACCATCCAATATCAAATCAATGAATGAAGTCATGTATAAACATCTTCATAGACCTACCTTTACTGCGATGTACAGGTGTGTTCTTCTAGAAGACACACCTACGTGGCCCTAAGTATGTAATTTGTCCTGGGAAGAAATCAGAGTTCACTACGGGCATTGGTGCAGATCCATGTACTAGGAAAATACCATAAGACTGTTATTTAAGTAATCATACACAGATTTTATCATTTTGCCTGAATTTACTATCTATACACACCCCCAGATTATACGTTGTTTCTTCTTTTTTAAATTTGAGTATCCTTTTATTTTCTTATCAAGTTCCAAACTTCCGAATAAATATCCCTTGCCGACATTTTGCCTCATTTAGAACTATCACCTATCACATGTGGTCCTGAAGGGTCTCAATACCCGAACTTATCAGATATTTCCTGGGTAGTGTATTAAATCCGGTTAGGTTCCTGCTGCTAGTTGTCAAGAATGCCTGTATGCCAAAAGTCTTTAAACGTCCCAAATTATATTTAAAAAAGGTAAATTGACATTCGTACATGGTGACGACATTTAAACATCATGGTTTCTTTCTAGTTGTTGAATCGTGCGTGTTTGTTTGTAAGTGACATCAGATGTAAGTCACATGTACAAGGTCGTCATATTTCATCTGACATATGTCAGTGGTAGGACAGAACGATGGTTTTCCATTGCACAGATCAGTAATCAAACCACTAAATCACTCCACACAGCTTGTTACAAAGAACCGAAAACCAAATAAATTGTGCATTTAACAGTTACCGTTATCGAGATATTTTTCATCTTTTAAAGCAAATTTCTGAGCGAAAGGGTATTTTATCGTCGGATTCAAATATCAATCAATATTTTCATATACGAGGCCTAAGACATGTAACACAAGCATGATACGTGTCACATGCATTTATGTACGAGTGACAGGTTGAGAACAAATGTCTCATGTGGCATACTTATCAGTATTATATGTCTGTGTGTCACATGATTAGTACCGATGTCTCATTGACATACTTATAAAATGTCTGTGGGTCACATGATTAGTACAGATGTCTCATTGACATACTTAGTACATGTCTGTGGGTCACATGATTAGTACAGATGTCTCATTGACATACTTATAAAATGTCTGTGGGTCACATGATTAGTACAGATGTCTCATTGACATACTTATTAAATGTCTATGGGTCACATGATTAGTACAGATGTCTCATTGACATACTTAGTACATGTCTATGGGTCACATGATTAGTACAGATGTCTCATTGACATACTTAGTACATGTCTATGGGTCACATGATTAGTACAGATGTGTCAGAGATATGCTTTCTTGAAATGTGATGGTTACACGATAGTCGAACGCTTTCAAAGGCACATTTAGTCTAAATACAATTTTTGTCCAGACACGTCAGTGGCATGTTTATTTCCAATGAATAGGTGAGGATAACAAACAGCATCAATCTCAAAACGTCTATGAGGAATACAAAATACGGAGTTAGACAAACACAGACCCCTGGATATACCAGAGGTGGGATCTGGTGTTTAGGAGGAGTAAACATTCCCTGTCAACCGGTCACACCCGCCGTGAGCCCTATATTTTGGTCAGGTAAACGGAGTGATTCTTAGTCAAAGTCAGTGTGCCACGAACGGCCTCACAATTGGTATGAAACACGTCAGATAGCAGTTTACCCAATGGCATGATGTGTTAGCAAACTAGATCGTTATAACGACAGTAGAGTTTGCGAAATGCTGACTTTAAACGAAACTGTTGAAACCCCTGCAATGCCAACTTGTATGTCAGTATCCTGCCTCAATTGATCACACGCAGATGTAAGACTCGGTGACATCTAAAGGGCAGATATGTTAGTGACATGTTTTTTCTCATTATGTTTTGTCTAGCTGTGTTAGTGACATATTTGTCTATCTGTGTTAGTGACATGTTCAGTCTAGCTGTGTTAGTGACTATTTAGTCTAACTATGTTAGTGACATGTTTGTCGTGCTGAGTCAGAGACATGTTCAGCTTAGTTGTATCAGCGACATGTTCAGTTTCGCTGATTTAGTGATGTGTTTTGTCTAGCTGTGTTAGTGACGTGTTTCATGTCTAGCAGTGTTAGTGATGTGTTTTGTCTATCTGTGTTAGTGACACAAAACCAGATTCCTCCACCTCAAGGTCAAGTTTAAAACATTCTAAATACAACATTAAGGAAGTTTGCAACGACCAAAAATACGTGCCCATGATATAGTTCTTAGAACACAGAGACTGAGGTAGTACCTTGAAAATCACAATGTATATACTTTCTTGTAAAATCACAAATTATAGACGTGGTCGTATTCTTTTCCCCATAATCTGTAGATAATCTGTATAGTTTAGCTTTTGTTACATAACAGTTAAAACGTCCATGTATTTTGCCGGTTTTCTTCAAAATAAAGCATAACAAAAACCTATTTGATTTTTAATGACAGTGATATAATGACAGTGATATAATGACAGTGATATAATGACAGTGATATGATGACAGTGATATGATGACAGTGATATAATGACAGTGATATAATGACAGTGATATAAGTTTCGTTACAATATCCGGATTAAGATGGTTCGCTAACATTTTGAAAGAGGTTCTCAAATTAGCACGAAATAATTTAATTATGAAAGATATGATGATATATCATAATTATATATGTCAAAAAGACAGAAAATATGCAATTTTCGGTTTTAAAAAAACACGATTTGCAAAATATTATTTCAGTAAACATGAATAAAATCTTCAGGCGGATTTGAAGTAGGAATCTGCGATTTACCAGCCCTATGCTTTAACCACGGAACTATGATGATATATAACTAAATCGATCGTTACAAAGAATTTTACAAAACATTTAACTTGTTGTGCCATAAAGAGTATAAATCTTGGTGTAGTGAACAATACGCGAGGTTCTGACAATTTTTCTAAAACTTTTTTTTTATCTCCTCAATATGAAGAGTTCTTGAGTGATTTCCTAGGTTTAAAGTTTATATTATAAAAATATTACTATACTTAGTATATTAGTTAGATCACCTAACTAGCAATGCTGGGATCCTGGGTTAGATTTTAGATTGATCCAAACTATCTCCTCCCTTTCTAAGCTATAATAACTTACTGTATGCACTACCTTCTGCCATACGTAAGATTTCAGTTTTAATCGCCACAATCAAGAACTATCAAAATACGGTAATATATCCCAGGTTTTTGTGTTTGTTTTGTAGGAACAAGAAAATATCCAAGTTAAGTGTACCTGAAATAACACAATAACGCGAAGAGAGAGAGAGAGAGAGAGAGAGAGAGAGAGAGAGAGAGAGAGAGAGAGAGAGATCGCGTATGACTTTAAAAGACAAATCGACTACCATCTAGTTTAGCACACATTTTTCTACTGATCATAAACATAAAACTTTATGAATTACACATCGCTGAAAACGTGCTGCATTGACCTTGACCGTTAACGTATGACATTGACAATCAAAATCGACGTTTTTATTTGTTTCATTTATTTTGTTTTGCTCCATGCACCACATGTATATTTTTTCCTGAGTGGCGGTATCAAACCGAAAACCAACATGTGACAGACGAATGGCCAAAACGAAGATAAATGCTTTCTACATTCCAATGAACGATACAGACAAATCAAACCTGCAATCAGTCCTAAAGACAAATGTCCAGAAGAGTGTATATATCTGACACGTACAAACAGCACTTCCACATGCAGGATTATGTTTGAAAGTCGGTATTAGTGAAATATAATTTGTGACGTCAGCTGGTTATCCACGAGGAAGTACCTGTCTCTTGGTGTAAATCTTCAGTAGTTCATACACAAACTGTTACTGAGTGACTACAATCGTAAATACGGACTGGATGTAATAAAAAGTTTGAACCCCTGTAAAGAGAGCCAGATGCCCATATTTACCTTCGGCTCTGTGACGACATATTTTAAGATGCCTATATTTACCTACGGCTCTATAACGACATATTAAGTGAAAATGTACGATAAATTTGTCTTTTATTTATTACAGATCATTCAATGTCCGTGACTCTCTGATTTTAAGTGGACAACTACGCAGAAAATGCTCCATTTAATGTGATACGGGAGTTATGAGCCCGGTTCTATAAATGAAAATAATTGCTTCTTTTTCCCACAGCTCTGTGGTAGAGCGTTCCCTTTGTAACGGGGGAGGTCATGACTTCGAGTCCCGCTTGTGCTACGGCCGCGTCAAACGTAAGACTAATCATAGTTAGTGATTGCTCCTTCGCCAAACGCTCGACATTTAGAAGTGAGAATCATAGGTCTTTCGAATGCGACCTTAAAAATGGAGGTTCTGAGTCGCGGTTGGCGTTTGCACATTAAAGAACTCTCACTGCTACAGTTCTGAGCGCAAAGCATAGGTCTTAAATTTGTGGTACGTCTCGGTATGAGTGAGAAATCTTGAACGGACGTAAAACGAAAAAGAAAACTAAATCTTTTCTCCACCCCTAATTCCCTTTTCCCCCTTCCCAACTCTATCCAAGATGGCACACAAGATGAAGTACTGATGTTTCTCTATATTAGAACATTTCAATATACGGAAGTATTCTTACCCTGTTTGACATTAAGGTACAGTGTTCATTCTCTGGTTTTAAATGATTAATAAGAATAATATTTTGAGTCTATTTTCGCGCTTAAGGAAGTATGCAGTGGAAAATCACTCACTACAAGTCGTAAACGGACTGTATTTCTCTTTGAATCATGAATTGTTATCATAGATAATTGTGAAGTAATCTGATGAAATTGGTCACGTTAAAACGTTTGATTAAACAGAAGTGATACTTGGGATTTAATGTCGGTTTTACGACATACATACTCCAGAGTCGCGCTCGGTGAACTATCTAATTATGTTTACAGCGCACGTTCTCTAATTGATTTTTTCCCTTTATCAGTTTGAAACTGTTAATCAAATGATCGCCAGAATTCTTTCTTTTCTTATTTCTTGGAAATATCTCCTGTCGTATAAAGAAGGTGCTTGGTTTTAAAATTTCATTTCATGCAGAAGTGGTGAAAGCAGTGTTATCTATTTTACTGTAATGAAGAACGTTGTATTGATCTTACGAGGAACAAAATTTGTCATATATAACATTACGGAAAGAATATGATCCGGCTATTTCTAAGTATTGCTCTTTTATGGTATAAGATGATTTTAACCATTGTGTGAGTATAACACCAATTAAGAAGCCAATCAGACACGGCTATGACACACAGCAAAACGGCAACCGTCTGAAAATGTCAAACGGGTCGTATCCTGCACTCTGAAGTGCGGATGTTCTGTACATGACATTTAGAAAATCTACAGGGAGACAAAATAGTACCATATCTGTTACCAGAAAAACCATGAAAAATATATACTCTGGGACCTTCAAGGTATCATACATTTTGTTGCTGTACATGCTCGACGTTCGTTGTGTTTTATATATTTCAGGAAATTGGCTGGGGAGACCAATTTGGCACCTTTATAACCCAGCTATAAATCCGACATGTAACATCTGCAAAAACCGACTCCTGGCATAAAACAATGCAGAATGAAAAGGTTGGATTTCTAAACTATAAATGGTGTGATCTCTAGTGGTGAAAAGAAGCCAAGGGTTCCCTTGGTGTGTCAATAAAAGAATCACCACATTTGGCGACAGCACGGAGAATGACCCCTCTTGGCGAGTAGGTTAACTAACCAGAGATTTTGTAACACTGCTACTCATCAAACAGCTGTCTTTGTGGGTAAACAAAGTTCTAGGTTTAAAGCTATATCTTCATCCTAATAATGAATTTAATAATACCAATGAAACAATTTCAAAGTTAAATATGGGTGTTGTTATACAATCAGAAACGACACTTGTATTGCTATAGTCTAAGGATGAGAGGGGGGCATTTAAACCATAAACTGCTTTCTTTGTTGTTTTATTGGGTGATGAAGGTAGCTAGCATTGCAGAAAAAATTCATAACCCGCTAACATGATTTAAAGAAAGATATTTCATGGTTTACATTTATATCCTTGTGTATTTTTTAAATAATATAAACTATCACATCTTTGACCATTGGAATATGCAGCCAATACAACCTTTGACCTTCACGACGCACCAAATTTGGTAATGATTATGCAAACAGGTGGTACTAAAGCCGGATGGAACTATTTTGCAACAAACATGTATTCATTTTCTATGATGAAAGCAATGTCAATTTTAAAAGAAATATAGAAGAAAAGGTTCAGTGAATGTAAATATTTGGTTCTGAGGTCAAAATCACTATCGCATATAGTTATCACTGGTTAAAAAATGAAATATTCGAATAGAAAGTAAATAATTAAAGACGTTTAACAAAACTCAAGTCGTGTATGTTGGCCTTGACCTTCTGACCGCCTCACAATGTGACTCCGGAATTTTTGAAAATGTTGGTATCATGGTTCCACCACAAGGAAGGTATAATGTGGACCTCGATCATCTTAAATATGAATGAACTTGTCTTACGTAATATATAGGTTGTCTTTGTTATTGCCAAAATTAACTGGTCCGTGTAAGCGCCTTTTGTATCAATAATATGGGATTGGTATCTTTCTCTCTCTGTAAACATGTGACCTAGACAAACAATTGTCTACTGTATGTGAACTTATTTTGGCATATCTAAAATTTGGCGCAGTCACAACTGATGCACAATTTGGTGTAATCATAATATAGCGCCTCTTCCAAGTATGAGAATAAATAACAGAGGATTTCTTATTTTATCACAACAATACGTTATCACTCTTGCTTCACCATCAAAGCCGCAAAAATGTGAATCACACTAAAATAAGTACACGATCAGTACATTTTTTCGCAGTTTGACCTTAGCATCGTCTAAATGAATCGGCGGGAGTTGCTGAACCCGATGCGTTTAAAAACACGGTAGTAAGTTTTATATATTATTTTATTCCCTGCAACTCCGCTGTGAAGAGTAATAGGAAATCAATCCGACAAAACGGAACTGTTTTACAGTACTAAGATCGACCATAAGTTATGGTTAGGAGACTTGGTGCGATTAAAGACAATGCCAAATATTGAATTTTTAAATGATTTGATATACATGTCAACATTCCATTCTCGGAACAGAAATGGAAGGAATAGCTGGCGTGTATTGAGATTAGCACTGGATAAAACAGGGGTCCATATATAATCTACATACTGAAAACAGATTACCCGCTGTACCGTCCACTAGTTTTTCCGTCTAATAGTGCCTGTTTTACAACTTTGCTTCATTCTACTAAATTGACAAATCGAACTTCATTTCTTTAAAATCAAATATGGAAGTATATTTAGATTTATTTTTTTTTGGTCTTAAAATAATCAAATTATTATTATTTTTAATTTTTGCTCACAATTTTCGTCATCAATGATCTATGTCCTTGAACCATGTATTCAACATCAGTCACTCTACACTAAACCCCAGAAAGCTCAAAAGTCATCAAAAGCTAACAAACAGTATTGAATGTGGCAAAAAAAATTGCAATCCTAGGAACGGTTTGACCAATCAAAAGCGACGATGACCAGACGACTCTCATATGAAACGTCATTAAAATCGGCAACATAAACCTTGGTTCGAAAGTTCATGAAAAGGGTATTATTTTCAAAGAATCGTTTTGCGACTTCTTGGATACCCAAAAATCTGCAACATGAGCATATTGTATAAACGTCGGTACTAAAAACGTAGGTGTTGAAACAATTAATAGGCGCTGAACACTTCATCAATGGATTTGGGGGGGATAAAATATGAAATCAAATCACGCAATGCCAATAATTTTTAATTGAAAGTAAGCAGGGTTATTTTGATAAAATTCTGAACAGATGCATGCATTCGTACGGGGGCTTATTTGCAAAATTACACTGGGCTCTTTTATTGAAGAGAAATCCAATAACTAACAAACAATGGTTTGCATAGGTAAACGGTAGCATTGGACATTTCCAAGACACACCTTCGATTTCTGATAAATTACACGAAATTTCTTTAATTAGCCCTCTAGAAATACGATTTTGTCGCATTCTTTGGCGGGGCTGGTAAATATAATTTGTGGATTTATTTGATTTATACAACCATCGATTCTGTACGCTAAAATTGAGAGGGGGAAAAAGAAGTTTTTCATCATTTAAAAAGTTTTCTTTTGTATGTATCAATTAAAATTTTATAAGAGGGGGCTGAAAAGTATTCTCATTTATTTTAGACATTGATTCTTACAGATTTGAATAGCCACTTATGTTTGGACCATGTTAAGAAATAGGGTTTTGTATAACAATTTAATTTCTTCGCAGTACACATATTTTCATGTATCAATTTTGGGTATTTCTATTAGGTAACTTGATTAAGAATTGCCTTGCCTGACTTAGTTAATTTCAAAAAAAAAAAATAAATGTCAAGAGTTCCGTAATGTTGTGAGTTTAATTTGAACCATATTCATTTGTCTGATAATTTTCACAAGTCTCAAAATTAATTTTATTAAAATAAGAGAAATAAAATCGCCCAATACTTTTGAAAAGGTCGAAGGTTTTGGTTTTAGAAATAAAATGAAAATAATACACAGCTAAGCTTCAATGTAATTTTGTAAAACTTCCTATTCTTGTTAGATTCGGTGTACTTCAAGAGGCTACCAGGAAAAGATGCATTGAATATTTCACATCTCATCAAATATTGCTAAACTTCCAACATATATGTTAAATGCGTAATTCGATAAATTGAACAAAACACAAGGTCTTTAATGAATATATTATTACCATATTATTTAAAAGTCGAGCAGTATCATCTGTTTTTCATTTTTTTTTTCTTTTTGTTACATCACTCACCCTAACTCCAGCAGTCAGATAATCCCTTAGTGAATGGAAAAGTGTATATATATAAATATTCCTGGCAATGTCCCCTCGAAACAAAATTTAAAAACGTTCATCACACCTTTAAAACTTAGAAGGGTGATACAAAGTGTAAATTTCATCAATAATTAATACAGGTTTGTCGAATTTGTCTTAACCAATCAATGGTCTAGAAAAGAGAAAGAGCTCTACCGTTCTCTTATTGAATTTCAGACAATGTCTGCCCGCCTAATTATGGTTTGTAACTTCAATCACACTTGATTAGGACATTTGTCAAACGGAAAGAAAGAAGCCATTAAGCATGTTAATCCAGAACCCATCCATAACCGTGCTGCTGAGGAGAAATATACAAAAGATTTCTACTTCACTTCATAACATGAACTGTTGCCAATTTTACCAACTGCCATGATTATAAAAAAGAATCTGTTAAATTGTTACATGAAACATTGAGAGCGGTACAAACATCCTGTGCACAAATGTTTAGAAAGTGGGATATATATATAACCGGTCGCGGTAGCTCAGTGGTTAGAGCGTTCGCTTCGTAACCGGGAGGGGTCGTGAGTTCGAGCCCCGCTCGTGCCATGGCCGCGTCAAACCTAAGACGAAAAATTGGTAGTGATTGCTCCTTCGCCAAACGCTCGGCATTTAGAAGTGAGAATCACGGGTCTTTCGGATATGACCTTAAAAACGGAGGTCCCGTGTCACGGTAGGCGTTGGCACGTTAAAGAACCCTCACTGCTACGGCCCTGAGCGCTAAGCATAGGTCTAAATTTGTGGTACTTCACCTACAACTGGTGACGTCTCAATATGAGTGAAAAATTCTCGACGGGACGTAAAACAAACTACTATACATATATATATTACTATACAAAAGTCTATCTGATCCGCCGCCGCCGCCGCCCCTCCCCTAAATATGATCTTTTTATATAAAAATATGTCCAAATACACAAAATATGTACAAATGCAACATGTATATACATCTTATATTATAGTTTCAAGGGACGTCGCCCTCTAGGCCCTACAGGGCTTCCCCTTGACTCATTGAAGGCCACAAGACATTGCCCAGTACGACCCATTGTCAAGGTCAAATTGCCATTATGCCCTTACAACAGGGTCGTAGAGATATTCTTGTTCATTTAGTTTCCTCGACCTCCTACACAAAATTTAAGCCACGTCTCTAAACCGATTTTAATTAAACTTGCAACCATTATTCACCGTATACAGACCTTGGTTCAATCAATTCTGCAAATCTTTAAAATGTGGCTTAAATAAACCTTCAGAATTTCCCTTCACAAAGACCTTGGTTCCTTTTGGTTCTCAAGGTCACAGGTAAAAGGTCACTAAAGATTTTTGTGTATAAGATTCCTGTACAGTGGATGAAACCTCCATTGAGAGTATTTCTATTAATCAAATACATCAGTTCTACGTCAATATATTTTCAAATCTTATGGGGAAGGAAATCAAGCATGAAATCTTGTTTCTTATCAATATAATATCTATTATTTCCTATAGCTGTCCGTGTAGAACTGTAGCTCTTTCAAAAAATGCGAATGTCCCATCGAAGTACTTTACATAACTACCTCAAGATATCTACATTAAAGACTTCCCATCATATTCCCCATATGCAACACTTACATGCACGTCAAGATATACAGTACAATGACTCATTCAAACTGAGAATTCTACAACTTGAATAAATTTTGCCTGTTTACGTGTATATATATATATATATATATATATATATATCTTCAAGGCACTAAAATGACCAATGTCCCAACGTCACGAACAATTACATTTATACGTTTGAAAAGTGCTGGTAGCAACTACTGACCTATATATTCAACGACATAGCTTCCCTTGAAAAGTGAGGGGGCACTTCAAAATTAGATTTTTTTAAGAATATAGAAATCGATATTGAGGATAAAGGGGAGAGGGGTTAATTCCTGAATAAATACATGATAGAAATGTTCACAGTCGTTTGACTGTTTTAATTAAACTTGGCTTAATTGAGAGAATGGAATTTAAAGGACTTTCATTTTCGACACCAAAATCACAGCATTTGTAAGCATTTGAAACTTTTCAAGTTTCATGCATTTCATTAGGTATTAGTTTATTAGTCATCATTCATCATGACAGTTTGATCATTAGACAGACCAGTATGACTAAAGCCGGAAGTGAAACGACAAACAGATAAACCACATGATCGGTTTAACAAACAAAACCAAAAATAGAGTTAGGTGTTCTATAAACAACCCTTACATCATTAATTATTATTTCATGGTTTTGACAATATGCAGGTGAAAGAAAACGGTTCTAACTTTTCTTTTCTGTAAAAAATAGAAATAAATATCTAGCGTCGTGGGAGTGTCAGAACAGGAAATATTTCTTGGACCGGAAGTGCAGGAAATTAGGGAGGGAATGGTGTTTACAAATCAACTGATTAGTTGGATTTCATACCGAATTCCTCAAATTGAAACTACATTTAATATAACATAAGGTATAATCAATATGTCTAAGCTGCAGAGAAGGACAAAATATAGAATAGCGATTCAACGACATGGAGTCTGATACTTAAAAACTGGATGACAGTACTATGCCGTAAACTGCCAAAACAGAAATCTTTTCTTCTTCAAATTCAATTGACAATGTATTGTTGTGAAAATCCGCTAACATTGAAAAATAAAATAAAACCCTAATCCGTAGTAATACGATGAAGGGGGGGGGGGGGGTAAACTTCCAGAAAGTTGACTATACTGATAAAAAAACTTTAAGTTTGGTTCAGTTTATTGATAATTACATGACTGATAATTTGTTCGAGGAAAAACATACTCCCAGAACTTTTTCTCATATCATTAAAAGTTCAACTGGTTACCGCATTATCATGAACTTTTTCTAATTACGTAGGACCTCTTGAAGTTTTAAAAAAAGATAGCCTTACATCACTAGAAATTACCAAGTGGGAAATAAATGGTAGCTCGGCCGCAGTCAACAAATGTGTAGTATTGTTACCGTGTTTAACTGTAATAATCGAGGGACACTTTTTAAGTTCGTAGAGTAGGGCGGTCTTTTTAAAACCGCTTGAAATCTCAAATTTTATTTATCTAGGACCTTCGAAATATGCCCCGTCTGCCTCAACACACATTTTACACCGATTTACTCATTTCCGGAACGCCGCCCGGTACTCCTCTTTAGGTATATATTGCAGACACTGGTAGACCGCACTGCCTATACGACAACGGGATTCAAAACGGTGTCCTGCCAGCATTTCCTTTTGTCTTGGGAACAACCAAAAGTCATACGGTGACAGGTCAGGGCTGTATGGGGGATGATCTAAGACATCGAGCCCTGATTCTTTCAGATATTCCTGTACCGTAGCGTTATCATGGAGGAATTTAATGCCGCGGACACCGGTGCGCGGTCTGCGTTTCTGATAGAAATCAACAAGTTGAGCAAGAACACTTTCTCTGTAAAACTTTCCAGTGACAGAACTACCTTTCGGGACTGGAATTTGAAGGATTGCGCCTTTCGAATCAAAGAATATCGCATACAACATGCGATTTGATGTTTTGTAACGGCGCGCAATGACAGGTCTGTCGCCCTCAGATGAAGCCCAAACCTTATTTTTAGCATTAGAATCGGGTTGAAAATGATAGATCCAGGTTTCATCACCTGTAACTATCTCTTCCAAACGACGTGGGTCACGTTTATCATATTTTTTATAACTTGCGATGCAAGTCTAACCTGACTTTGTTTCTGCTCGTCAGTGAGCAAATGGGGCACCCAGCGCGAGCAGATCTTGTGTAGCCCAAGTCGTTCACGTAGGATCTTCAAAACACTTGACGAATAAATGCCACTTAATTCTTCTATCTCTTGCACGGTATAACGTGCGTCTTCCTCAATTAACGTTGTCACAGTAGCAACGTTCTTTTCCGTCAAAACGGAAACCGGCCTACCCACTCGAGGGTCATTTTCAATTGACTCCCGACGTTCATTAAAACGACGTACCCACTTGCAAACTGTAGCATATTTTAAAGCACCATTCCCATAAACCTTTTGCAAATTAGCATGAATTTCCGTTGACGGAAACCCGAGGTGTGCTCGAATCTTACAATATACCCTCTGTTCAGTGATTTTTCCATCCATATTGAACGCTGCATTTTACTAGTGTATAAAACCACGTGTTGAAAATACCCAGCGCAGCGCGCACGTGGACCTCGTGCGCCGCATCCCGTGATACCGTTCGAGAGAGGAATGAACACGCAAGTTCCGTGTAAAAATTCGTGCAACTTCATAATTGCGTTAAAAAGTTTTAGGCTTACTCTACGAACTGAAAAAGTGTCCCTCGAATTATAATCCTACATTATCAATTTGAGATGTAATTTCACTCTTAAATATGGAAATTAACCGGATATTCCTATTTGTTATTTTAAAGCCCTGATTCAAGTTTTGTCGTTTTCCAATGTATGTGTTTCATTCACTTTCAGGCGATGAAAGGACGACAGATCTCTCTATATACACACTGATCAGAATATTTGCATCATAGCGTCATATATTACATTTAGCAGTAAAACAGGGAAGAAATCAAAGCAAAAATAACCCTTGACATTCTCTCTCTCTCTCTCTCTCTCTCTCTCGTTTATACTATCCTTGCGTTGGCTCGTATATGAGTCACACTGAAAATGATTATGTATTTTAGTAAAAAAAAATTTCATATATATACATAAACCTATAAACGGTATGGTTCTTGTAATAAACAATACAATGCAAAGAAAAGCGGACTTTAGAAATAAAAAAATAAATATATTTATGTACAATATATGATATCTCAGTAACAAAATGAAGATAAATATATTTAGATATATTTATTTGAGAAACTCAGTAAAAATAATAACCTATGCTGTTGTGAGATTTCTGCCACAAGTCCGAAAAATGAACAGGACATTTTTCAAGAGCTGGAAAATCGACTCATTGGTAAATGAAAAGGCTTCATATTCATTTTTTTTTTTACCAGTTTATTTTTGCTTTCGCCATTTCTGCATTGACGTTACGTTTTGTCCAAAATGATTATTTGATTATTCCCATAATAATATAATGTTAGTATTTCACTGTGTGAGTTTTTGCGGGAGTTTTCCAATATTACCAATATCGTTGAACGAAAGATTGTAAATAATAACACACTATAATGCACACATCTCCCACGAATTGAAATAAACTACATCGGGTAATTATAAAAATGTTCATTAATTTAAAAGTGCATAAAAAAAATAATTTTCTGATTCTGAAGTTTTTATTCTGATGCCCAACACAGCTTGAAATATTAATATACTAAGAAGTTTATGCCTCCAGTACTTGTAGTATCTTGCGTAATATCATTAAAAAATGGAAATACCCATCTTATGAATTACCATAGGGAGTTTGACGTTTGATTAATGGACCATAATTTTTGTCAGGATTTGTTAAATAATTAAATATACCGAATACATTTATAACTATCCTGCTCTTAATAATTAAGATACAAATCTTTTGATCTTGCACATCAATCGATGACCTAAGCTAATTACTTATTTCAAATAGCAATTAAACAGTGAAACCAAATGTATAGTTAGTTTTTCCGAAATCAACGAATTTTTAAGCTAAATACTAACCTCGTTAATAACCCTGTCAATTTGCGGGGTTTTTCTACACAATAGTATAATCTAGGCTTCGACCAATCCATCAACGAAGATTTATATCGTTCCATCCCATCTAGATATTTGAAATGTTATGTACGTATTTTAGGTGTTATTGATGTTAAACGCACTAGAGTGTCTGTATTATAATGCGCTGTATTGTATTATTGTATTGTGTTCCTTTTATGATTTCTTTTTCCCCATAATCAACAATTATGACGGTTTGGAAAATTCACAATGACGGATTATGCTATATTCTTCTCTTTGGTACAGAGACAAGAAAATTCTTACACATGTCCATTTCAATAATATAAAAATCAGTTAATTTTTCTGGATGCTTAATTATCTTTATTGTTCAGACACTTGATTATTGTTCAGAGATCTGAATATCGCAGTAGGATGTCTCCCACAGTAAAGTCGTGAATAGACAAGTAACTGTTAAGTATGTTGATGACTGAACGTTAACAGGAAACGAATTTTAACGTCGGCGTTTGCAAAACCAAATCCGAATACATTTTTCTACCATGAAACAAAAAAATGAAAAAAAAATGGTATTATCGCAAACCTTATTTATATTCATATCATAGGTCAAAACAGACTGCAAATCTCTGTTTAAAAAATATAAACAGTGTAAACGACAGTAAATGTTGTATATACAAAACAAATACATGCAGATAAAAGCAGCCTTTATAATCAATTATAATTCATTTCAGCGCTTCAGATTAGATTTGTCAAGATCAAAACAGTTACAAATTAGCAGTTTTAAGACTCGTTCTCACACATCAAATCAGGAATGCACTTCATTTCAAATTTTCAAAATCATACTTGATGTCGAACACTTCAAGATAAAATTTACGATGCTGTTGTCTGAATACTTGAAAAATGAAGCAGGTTGACTTGAGTGTTTGGTTGTTCGCTATAAAATACAATACGTTACACAAGAATTATAGAAGTATGTGATAAGCGTCAAAGCATATCTTTACTTTAAGATTCTAGCTTTAAATAAACTGACAGTGGCGAATATAGAGGGGATTATGAGGGTTGCAACCCCTCCCCCATTTTGGTTGAACATAATAAACGGGAAATAGTCATTTTGTACCATTTTGGGCTCTTCAATCCCTCTTTGGACGGAAAAGGTGCCAAACTTGGGTCGCCCTTTGAAAATTATTTGGATCCGCTCCTATCAACTTGGTGTTTTGAAATTAAAATATCAAATAACAAAATACAGTTGTTCGCAGCACCGAGTGGAAAATGTTCTGGTATATTGTCTAATGAGACATTAAATAAATGTTTTATTACCTAACGTACAGGTGCATGGGTAGAGCTTTGATTTTGTGAAAGGATAGTTTAAGTAACTTATATATTATATCATATATTTGAATATTGTGTTTAAAAGTTAGATATTGCGGATGTTTATCAAACATGTACGGGAGCTATACAGATAGAACAGAGAAAATTCGAGCTATATAAAACGTCAACGGAACTATTACCGTCGAAAAAAAAAATCCCACAATCCTAACGATCGTCCTTTTTTCTCGCAAAGTAAGATTTCATTGACTAAAGATTTCGGACTTCAGTTGATTGTCATAATTTCATCCCAGACCATGTGGATATGTGATGAAATACGATATCGATCATATATGGGGCAATACGATAGATGTGACGACACGGTGGAATTTGTTTGACGTCATCATAGACTGTTGTGCCACAGAAAATACACATTTCTGGTTTTTAGCATTTGAAAATAACATCTGGTCACGTTTTGTTACCAGTTTCAAATCCTTTGCATGCCCGGTGGTGCAAAACACGGAGACAGCCACCTACCATTTGTTTAAGGCAGGCTAGCTTAACATGCACGATAACCCATACCACTTACTGACAGTGAAAGTCATTAATACACTTATGTCTGTGAAAACATT
Source organism: Ostrea denselamellosa (assembly GCA_024699665.1). Classification (NCBI taxonomy): domain Eukaryota; kingdom Metazoa; phylum Mollusca; class Bivalvia; order Ostreida; family Ostreidae; genus Ostrea; species Ostrea denselamellosa. The sequence goes on from JAMZEH010000041.1 coordinate 281,130, forward strand.
TAAAGCAATACAAGCTGTAACTGGCGGTAAATGAATTGAAAAATAAAAGAACAAATAGAATAGCATATTTGTGATTGGATATATATAATCTCATTTAATCAGAGCGGATCTGAACCCGTCAAATCAGCAGAAAATGTCGAGTCTTTCTGATAGTAACTTCTATTCGTAATCTCCCAGTTCTGAAAAATGCGAAAGAGAGACACTGCGCAAATGTCATATTTGTAAACAATTTAACATGTCAATTTTATGGCAAATTCATTTTAGTGACACATTTGCGTAACTATTACTTTCTTACGTTTATAATACTTAAAGTCATTCATGACACGATGTAATGTTTTTTTTAAAACAAACGAAACGTGTAGTTCCTCAAGTCAGTCTTCGTCTTTGTATGACCTCGGTCTTAAAGCAACCCGATTATGTTCGGCAATCATCGTTCCTATGTCCGAGTCTACGACGATTCTGTCCGAGGCTATGGCGGTTTATAGAAGACGCTCATTGTAGGTGTGCTCTTAAGCAATATTCCCTTGTTTATTTCGCTGAATTTTTCTTCAGATTTTGGAAACTATATCAGTTATACCGATAAGTGTTAATATTAATGGGTGCATACTTGAATCGTTGAAATATACCGTCAGTTTCAGCTTGTATTACTTCAACATCAAATGATCTGATCAACCTGATTAATTCTAGGCTTGTGATTGAATCTCAATGTATCCTTTGAGAAACCAAAACAAAGGGGGGGGGGGGGGGGGGGGGGGGGGGGGGGGGGAGTCAAACATATAACAAACTTTTATCTACATTGACAATGCTGAAATATCTAATAATTGTATTAGATATTGGGATTCTGTACAATAGTATACCGTACTAAGTAATAGTTACATCACATTAAGTAAAATTTAGCGATTATGGGGCAGAGGAAGTGAAGGGACCGAGTTCCTTTTTATCATTAAAATTTTACTGGGTATGATCTAACTCACTTAAAACAAAACCCACTATTTCATTGGCTGATTCAAGTTCTGCGCTAATCAAATGTTTTCTCTCTTGTCTTTGTTACTCGAAGCTGTCAATAAAAATAAGTGCATCACTTAACAGAATGTTTAACAATTACTGACTGAATGAAGAAGTGGCTTATGGTCTAATGCTCCTAACCCCACCCACCACCACCCCACCCCCGACTCCCCCGTCTTGCATGGGGTTGATTCAACTTTACTGGAGAAAAATTCTGAATCCGCTCATATATAATGTAGTTCCGCTTGATCGCTCTAACAGTAGTACCAGAGATGGGGTAATCGTAATCAGTAATCGTAATCAGCTGTAATCGATTACAGGTTGCTGAGTAATTTTGAGTAATCAGTAATCATGAGTAATCAGTAATCTTGAGTAATTAATAATCATGAGTAATCAGTAATCATTAGTAATCAGTAATCATGATTGATCAGTAATCATGAGTAATCAATAATCATGAGTAATCAGTAATCATTCATTTTTCTGATTACAAGTAATCGTAATCTAATCGATTACTTTGAAAAAAGTCCTGTAATCATGATTATTTTTGATTATTTTTATGATTACAATGCTAAAATGAAGTGCTTGGAATCATAACTCTTTGGTAATGATCAGTGAATAAGGTTCAGTCCTTAAATTTCCTAGCACTATTCCTTTACTGCCCTTGGGAATGTTTTAAATTATGTCCACTCTCCATGTAGTGAGAGAATCCTGTTAATACTATTTATCCAACAGTCATTGCTTTTGGACACATTAGAAAACAAATCACCTACTGTGCTTTTATACTTAGAAGTATCATTCAGGGTCAATATGAGTTTGACTTTGTTAGGATTAACATGTCTGCTATTCAACATTTTGAGTTTCCAGAAGACCAACCATCATCTACATTTCAAATGCTAATGATGATAAAGTGTAGTGAAAAAGCTTGTAAATAAGTATTGACATCGGAATAAAGAGTACCGTCAAAAATGCATAGTTTCTTTCCTAAACACCAAGCATTTAACTAGGAAAAAACTAAAAAAAAACAAAAAAACAAAAAAAAAAACAAGTAATCTACAGTAATCATGATTACAAGAGGGAAAAGTGATCTAATACAATCGATTACTTTTAAAATCCGAAGTAACTGTAATCTAATCGATTACTTTTGAAAGTAATCGACCCCATCCCTGGGTAGTACCGTCAACATACTGGATATGCACGAGTATAACCTTGCAAGCAATATACAGTGGACATTTGGTTTTTTCAATAAATAGTAACTTCTCGTAATCGGAGGTAATGATAATTTTACTTACACAGTATGCCATCAACACATTCATTAAAGCTACGATTGAATTCTTTGCATTTTTAGAGTCCTTATTTTCAAGAAGATAAACCAGATCTCCGTCCTGGAGGTCTGGGAATCTTACTCTTAAAACTGTCATGCTTGTCACCGGTCGCGGTAGCTCAGTTGTAGAGCGTTCGCTTCGTAACAGGGAGGCCATTAGTTTCGCTCATGCCATGACCGCGTCAAACCTACGACGTTAACATAGGTAGTGACTGGTCCTTAACCAAAAGTTCGACATTTAGAAATGAGAGTTATGAGTCTTTCAGATATTACCTTATAACCGTGTTGCACTCCACCCCCAGGACCATATTTTAACAAATTTGAATCGGCACTATGTCAGGAAGCTTCCATTTAAATTCCATTTAGATTTGAACTTTTCTGGCCCAGTGGTTCTTAAGAAGATTTTTAAATGACTCCATCTTTTTTCTTTTTTTCTGCACTTTTGTGATTATATTCTCTTTGAAGGAGACGTGATCCTTCATTTGAATAGACTTGAATCCCCTTGACCCCAGAAAAATTTGTATCAAATTTGAATGAAATTAGCCCAGTGGTTCTGGAGAAAAAGTCGAAAATGTGAAAGTTTACGGAAAGACGGACGGACAGACGGACAATAGACAGTGGGTGATCAGAAAAGCTCACTTGAGCTTTCAGCTCAGGTAAGGTAGAAACCCTTACTGCTTCGGCCGTAAGTGCTAAGCTAAGGTCTAAATTTGTGGTACTTCACCTCCTAGTGACGTCTCAATCTGAGAAAAAATTTCTCGACGGGACGTAAAATAACCCCCCCCCCCCCCCCCCCCCCCCCCCAAAAAAAAGTGTACAAAGAAACTTTTTGAAGCAAGCGTCAAATTCGGCTCCTACATCTGGTAGACTAAAGGTGTTGTTCACATTTTAGATAATATTTCAATGCATTAGATAAATCCCCATTGTATCAAGTAGCTTTCATCTTTTATACTCATCCGTATAATGTATGTACCTTTAAAGATGGCTATTTTAATTTTAATGACTGTTGTTTAAAAAAGTAACATATGAGTATTAAAAACATGGAATAAAATAAAGCCTACATCAAAGAGAAAAGTCTGATTACTATTGAAACTATAATGTTAATTTTCTCTTTCAATGCGAAAATAAATGATACGAGCAATACCAAAAATTAGATTCGCACAAAAAATATGGCATTTATCACAATCGTGATTAGATATATGTAAATACCATAATTTGACTTAATAGAATAATCAAATCACATTGATGGCTTTTGATATATATATATATATATATATATATATATATTATATATATATATATATATAAAATTATAATTGAGTTTATCATTTTTATAATATAGGCCTGCAGTTAATCACGGCTGTTTTTCTAAACCCCTAACCTCAATGAATTCGAACAAATACCGCGTTTTACGGAATGCGTTGCTGGTTTAATAGACAGCCGATCTAACATTCAGAAACTATTAACTGGCGGTCCAGTAGATCGCTTTCTAGTTATTTCAGTAGTTCAGACAAACTGATACACAGAAAAATGATAAACAAAATACAACCTGTCTAACAAAGCAACCAAATTTATTGCATTAGTTGACGAATGATCGCATATCAAGTAACTGTATACTGTTGATCGTCACTCCCTATCTGCCGGCAGCCATTTAACTATCTATCGAGTGGCATATTCTGTTGATGACAAGTTAAAAAAATATTTATCTGGTGTCCGCCAAGCAGTTTCTCTAGCAGCAGCCATATAACTATTTGTCAACTGCCGTATAGCTATCTGTCGAATATCATACAACTATTTGTCGACAGTCATATGACTTTCTATTGGCTGTCATATAACTATCTGTTAACTATCGTAAAACTATCTGTCGACAACCCATTTGTCGGTACCATTCAACTGTCTGTCGACTCTCATATAACTATCTGACCCCTTCATGCTAAAATCCGAGCCGGTGAAAAACATTAGTATAAGATGTAGATCTTGTTTGTAAATAATAAATAAAAAATAAAAAAATAAATAACGTTTAAAGGGGAAAAAACTATTTGTCGACTGTCATATATCTATTTGTCATCTGCCAACAAGCTGTCTGTCGGCATCCATTAAACTATCTGTCGACAACCAAATAACTTTCTGCCGAAACCATATCACTATCTAAAGGCGGTCATGTGACTGTCAGTCTGATGCCATAACTATCTGTCACTTACCAAATAATTATCTAGCGGCTGTTATATAATTACCTACCACATAACTATCTATCGAGTCTATCTCGACATCTATCTCACCGTGGTGACCCGGGTTAGAATAGTTTCCCTTGCTTGTCTTAAGAAGTGACTAAATAGGGCGGTCCTTCGGATGAGATGGCAAAAACCGAGGCCCCGTGTCACAACAGGTATCTCTCCCTGCTCAAACGGAGTAGCGCCGAGCAAAGGTCTACATTTTGCAGCACTTCACCGGCAATGATATGATTGATTGATTGTTGTTTTCCGCCACACTCAACATTTTTCAGTTATCTGGTGGCGTTCAGTTTTTTTTTTTTATTGGTGGAGGAGAGAACCCTGATACAATGTACCTGGGAAAAGACCACCGACCTTTCGAAAGTAAACTGTCAAACTTTCTCATCGGCGCGAGCGGGAATCGAACCCGCGCCGACTAGAGGTGAGAGACCTTGTGATTTTGAGCGCAATGCTCTAACCACTTGGCCACGGAGGTCCCAATGATATGAGTGATAAATTCTCTAGCGTGACGTTAAAAAATATAAAACCAACCATCTATAGACTGCCATATGGATATAACTGTCTGCAGTTTAAGTATGGGAGACGGTAGGATATCGAGGAAGCACTGTTTATCTCGAATTATCACAGCGTACTTAATTATTTAATTAAAGAGAGTTATTCAATTTTAAAATACCCAACTCGATCAGAGTAATTAATATGTAATATCATAGGTTAATAAAAAAGAAGAAAATACAGCCTTACCTTTTTACATTTTCGTTAGATATCAAAGATCTTTTCTTAATCGCCGATGCTGAGTAACACTCTCCAAAAATTTTATATATTGGAATATGTGACGTCACAGTACTTCCGTACACGGTAGTCAATGGACATTTCTTGGGTTAAACCATGAGTGACCTTATCACAACAGCCTGCAATGAATAACACAATAAACAGGTACCTTCAGCCATTAACACATCGTTACGAATTATCTGTGAACAAGACAGGGAATCGCCAACGAAAATTACAGAATGATTCAAAAATATGTTTCACTGCATAGGTAAATGCATCGACATCATTCTACACGTTTGCTTTGAATGCGGCATTAGTCTACACCTTTGTGTGTGTACGGATTGTCACCCTAACGGTTCCCCCTCGCCGTTCATCCTCCACCCCGACCTTAAGGGATCTAACCTTAAAGCAATCGCCACTGAACCGCTGTTTATTCAGGACTACTTCAAAAGTTGATAAGGGGGATCAAGCGCCCCGATTATGTTCCATTCCGTTTGCACAGTATTAAAATTACAATCAGTTGAAACTTCACACTCTAACATTAAACTGTAAACCCAATTTATCGATAAATTGATTTATTGACAGGTGATGAATCGGTTTTTGGAATGTAAAGGTGTATACTTTCATGCTTTTATTTCTTTTTATCATTTCGATTTTGTTTAATGTTTATATTAAACAATGAAGTTGACGAATATACTTTTAAATCTTTCCTCAAATATCCTGTATGATAATTTGATTCCTAAAGAAGTTTTATAAATAGAAAACACCCATCCACACCCTCTAGTATTTTGTTAATTTGTTTGCGGAATTAAGATTATCCTAAACGTCTGGAGACTTTTTACGACTTTTAAAGAGCTCTATGATTTGATAAACTATGTTTACATAGAACTGTGCCAGAATGAAGACTGAAATCTTGAAAGTTATTACAGTGTAATGTGGTTATGAATTACAAGGAATATGACGATATTTTGGTTGAAAGGCTGTATTTATGTTTAATACCAGTTACTCAATTTAGAACGAGTAATTTTTTACAGTCCGAATAACGATGACACATGCCATGTTGACATTATTTTGCAGCTGGAAAAAACCTTGACACGCCTAGTATACACAAATTATCTGTGGAATATTTTATTGTGAAGGGCGTTGGAGCTGTTATGCATATAATGCAGAGTGGAAACATAAATTTACTTACTAAGGGTATCTTATTAGATTAGCTTTTTATAGAATTCGGTATAAGATAATACCCAATAAGAAATCTTTACTATTTATCTCGTGCCTGACCAATAAATAAACTGTTTAACTTCTCGCAAATCTAGCTCTTCGCCAATCAATGATGAAGAATCGTTACCATATTGGAAAGTCATTGTGCACGGTTTAGTCTTTACTAGCGCATATACGACTATCGAACAACGTTCCATGTTTACGACAACCGGAGACATTCGACGAAATCCAGGACAACGCTGGAGAAACGACAAAGCTTTTGTCCTCTGTTATCTCCGATATGTTATATGGGCCTCATTTTTAAAATATCTCCTTTTATCTTTAGATGAATCACCTACGCTTTCTTAAAACCAAGGGATCTTTGGGGTTTTGTGCCATTATTGGTCATAATTATCTAGAACACTTTACGTTACGTAAATATGAGACATTTGTGATAATCAGCAAGGTTATAAAACGAGAAAATCAAATAGCGCCTAATGATTGGGTTAGGAAACTTAATTCTCACTGCTCAATTTGCTTCATTTAGTACCTCATCATAAACATCGGTATGCAGAGGTTATATTACGTGACTTTCGCTACCGCTTTTTATGAAAAGTGAAGATAACGAACAGTGATCAATCTCATAAATTCCGCGAAGATTACAAAATTAAGAGAAAGGCAAAACACGGACCCCTGGACACACCACAGGTGAGATCAGGTGCCAAGGAAGAGTCAACATCAAATAATGATCCAGCAAATTATGAAACAGCTGTAAAAACCTTCATTTCAATGACTGTTACGTAATTATAGTACTTGATTTTGTAGTTGAAATTGATGTACTGTGTACAAGTACTTGTCAAACTAGAAACGAAGTGCCCGAGAAAATCCGATCCTAGTATTTCATAGAAATAAACTAACACGGCTAAACATATTCTCTCTCTCATTTCTAAAGATGCAAGGGAATTCGTGGGAATTATCAGTGTATGCAGAACAAGCACAGACTTGTCATTGCATATTTTTACACTTAAATGCAGACTTCAATTGCCTTCCAAGTTTTAAAACACATAATTTTACATTATGTATTGCAGAGAAAGATACACCAGAAAATTCAAAGAAATTTAGTCCTTCTCGTTGACTATTGAACAGGCACCGATAGATATACTGCGGAAACACTTGCTGTTTATGTAAAGAAATGAGTTCACGAAACCTTATACCTATTTATAGTATTTCAAAACATTTCCCTCGACTTAAAATTCGTAAAATTAACTAACTATTGCTCGATCAAAGAACATCATTAACAAATGACAATACATGTACATCATACGAAGCTGAACTTGTTTTATTCCATACGTAGTAATCAACAGACTGTGAAGATTGTCGTTAAACGTCATCCATTCCAGCACATTACAGTACTTACAATCAACAAGAAATGTACGCAAACTACACACACATATCACTTATTTGTGTGTTAAGTCCAGACTCCTGTGGGTGGTAAACACATTCCAGCACATTACAGTACTTACAATCAACAGGAAATGTACGCAAACTACATATATATATATATATATATATATATATATATATATATATACCACTTATTTGTGTGTTAAGTCCAGACTCCTGTGGGTGGTAAACACAGTTGGCAAACCTGCGAAAATTCGTTAGAGACCCAGACCTGTACGTCAGCCGTCACCCAAAGCGCCAACTACAATCTGATCAAGCGCCATCAGCTGATGGTGCTCACGATCACGGATTGCGTGTGCTTATAGCCAGTCTAAAACAGACAGCTCGGATATCATCTTATAAATTAATACTTAATTCAAAACGATCGCAAGATTTATTTTGGAGTGGTTGTAAGTGCTTGACTAATTTAGAATTAAAAATTTATACTACAAAGAGAATGTACTGGTTCTCTAAGCAATAATTGCTTTCTTATTTTTCGTTCTTTTTGTAAATGTTCAATTGATTATTACAAATTACTGAAGTTCTGTGTTAAATATGCGTGTAGTACGGTTTGATGTTTACGACAACATACATACGTCACGTAAAGAATTTATTCAACGCGGATTCAGAACTCGTTCTTGTCAAAAACTGAACCATGAAATAAAAAGTTGTAATCACACGTTACACGCTGATTAATCTAACGCTGTGTTCAGTGTTGACACTGTGGCCCTTTTTGTCAAAAGCGCAATGAACTGTGTGTATAAATAGAAATAACACCCACATTTGTAAGGTCATGATTACACATGCATTCCTTAAATTTTAGGTGGGGTAAGTCATGCTTCGGGAAAAAAAACCCAAGAAATGTGTTAGAGACATGCATGCCCTCATGGATCAATATTTAAAAGTTAAGATTAAATTTAGAAAGTCTGCAATGATATTGAAAAACATGTCAGGAAATACCACAATACTAAGCTTGATCTTCTATCAGGAAATGGTTCTATAGATGTTAAGCCATATTTCTTTTATACCCAGAGTGAATTGATTTATTGGCTTGGGAGAATGAAAAAGTGTTATATTACAATAAAACAGTTTGACCAATGGGGTCACCTATTCTTTCGGCGGTACCAGTGTACCAACTTTAATGTTTATCATGCATAGAGTTCACAAGATATTGAACGGACAGATTTTTCGCATGCTCAGAGCAGTCTGATCTTAAGCCATGTGACCTCAAAATCAATAGAGGTAATGTACTCTTTCAAGTATACCAAATTTGATGTCTATCAAGAGCAAAGGGTTCACAAGATGTAGAGTAGGCAATATCTTCCTATGTCCAGAGTAGTTTGATAAAAAGAGGTCATCTACTTTTAGGCAAAATTAGTAAACCAAGTTTGATGTGTGTAAACCAAAGTGTTCTCAAGATTTTGAGCAGGCAAAGTCTTACTTTGACCCTTGACCTTTGGCGTTGTGACTTTAAAATCAGAGATGTTTACATTTTAGGAGCAGCTAGTTTACAAAGTGTGATGCCTGTCAAGCTGAGCATCTTCCTACATGTGAGTCCAGAGTACATTGACCCTTACCTTGTGACCTCAAAATCAAAATGGGCCATCCAATCTTTCCGGAAACCAGTTTAACAAACTTGAAGTCTGTCAAGCAAATGGTTCTTAAGATATTGTCAAGAAGACATAAAAATCATAGTCAAGGAACCGCGTATGTCATTGATAATATTATTTTGTTTTGTATTCATCAATATGCACTTGAGGTGGGGTCTTCTTACCTATAGAATCCACCCATGGACTTAGTCTACCCGGATGTCTGTGTAATTATAGGTATATATAGTAAACCAATCGGCCCACGAAGGACAAAGGTGTCTCGAGGAAGACTTTCCGTAAATATACGTACACACAAGTTTTAAAATGATCTTTTGAAATGTTAAGTAATGAAAGACTTGGCTTTAGAGCGTTCATTACTTGGCTTTAGAGCGTTCATTACTTGGCTTTAGAGAGTTCATTACTTGGCTTTAGAGCGTTCATTACTTGGCTTTAGAGCGTTCATTACTTGGCTTTAGAGAGTTCATTACTTGGCTTTAGAGAGTTCATTACTTGGCTTTAGAGCGTTCATTACTTGGCTTTAGAGCGTTCGTTACTTGGCTTTAGAGAGTTCATTACTTGGCTTTAGAGAGTTCATTACTTGGCTTTAGAGCGTTCAATCCTTCAATACTCGGCGGTCAAGCGCTCATTCACGTATCAACATTTCGTAACAAAATACGTTCCATGCTCGCCATCTTGCGGTGAAAAAAATCTTACATTTCTCTGCTCTGTCCTTTGTAATTTTCTGATTTGTATGTAGCCTTGACATTTGTTAGTTTTGTCATCAACTGCATTCAGCTACAATGCCCAGGGTAGAGCAACCAATGAACGTATCTCTTACACTTGGTAGGGTAAAGAAGGAAAACTTTGCTATTCGTCGATTGGCCCTTGGATGACCCACAAAGGGAGATAATTCACATTACTGTCTGATGAGTGCATTATGTACTGTAACGTCGGCAGTATCAACGTCAGGAAATCGTAATTTCGATGTCTCTTTTGTTCCGAGTACTTGTAAATATCGGATCGGATTCAACTTTGGAAAATATCATTATATTACAGAAATTGCATCAAGATAAATGAACAAGTTCGTTTTAAGTTATATTAACATCCCATAAAACGTGGCTTTCTCTTAATTAAGGATAGGTCGAATTTCATTTAAAGCTATATTTTCATATGTTGTAAATATGTTGCAAACAAACTTGAGTTAATTATGTACATCGCATATAAGTCGGGCCCAGTGTGAAATACATCTACCTGAAATTTCCTGAGAATGGTCAAAATTGGATTGAAAAAAGAGGAAATGTTATCCCACAAAATATATTTGATATTTAGCTGTATAGTCACGTGAATTACGGTATTGCGGTTAATATAATAGACCATTTTCGTACAGATATAAAAGATTCAACAATACCGGGTAATGAGATGAATGTGGGGGGGGGGGGGGGGGGGGGATGTGTAATGTTGGTTTCATTTCGAACTTATATTCCATTTACGAAATATACTGGATATTTTAATCAACATAATACCTGCTAATTTTAAGGTATCTACATAACCTATAAATACAAAAATATTATTTGACGAGTGCAGGTGCTTATATTAATATATTTGTTCTGTAACATAGATATTCTACAATTATTTTTAAGGCAACAGTTCTGTCAACGGCAATAATTTGTAAGCTTCCAAAAAACATTAATCTAAAAAAAACTCTCATCTTAACCCGATGAAAGGAAATAGGAAATATGCAAAGCAAACCATTTTTAGCGGAATAAACGCTTTTGTCGTATTGCATCATTTAAAGATTATTTTTTACTTTTTTGCGTAATAAACGTGTGGGCATATACCATGATAATCTAATACAGTAGGTTATTTCAACGATGAAGGAATTCTTCTTCAGATAGGTTATAAAAAGAAATTAAAACGGTTGATAATTTACCTACCTCGCTATGAGTAATATCCACACAAATGTGGAATCATTTCGAACAATACCAGGATTGGCAGTCCACTGAAACCCCAGACAGAAGATAAGTATATAATTTTCAGATCGTCGGAAAAACACATTATCGGATCAGTCGATCTATACCTGTAACCTAAACGTCAGTCCTTGAGCGCATGTGTCCTGAGCAAAAAGAGCCATTAGCGCAATAACCTTATCGTAAACCTTGGTTTTTCCTACAATAAGAATACCCTAAGAAACCTATTTCGTATATACAAATCAACCGACATCCTCAGGAATAACCGTAAACCTTCAGAATGTATTTTGATATCCTACCTCACCTCTCATTACGTGCTTAATTCTTCAACAGATTTCTTTTTTGTAGATTTAAGTCTCAATTAGAAAACTTTCAGATATAATCTTTCATACCGAGTCTTACACTAATTGATTTGGCATGCGGCGAGTGCAAGTCTAATTAATGAATTTTAAAGTTCATGATGCTGTTTAACATCGGAGGAACCAAACAAGGCTTTTTCTCTCAAGTTCAAGTCTTCAAAACGCAGAAATCGTCTTCAAATTCTAAAATGAGTTTATTTTGCAATTTGAATCTTTAACCAAAGTGTTGTCATATACTCTTATACTCCAAGAAAGGATTCGAGTTTTGGTTAATCATACGGCAAAATGGATTTTTAATCCACCTTAAAAATATCGGACAAGCGTGCTTTCTATCCATTAAATGTTATTTCTTTTGCTTTCTATTATTTAACTAGTGTCCATAACTAATTTTCCGGGTAGCTTTGCGACTTCTGCAACTCCTACACATCTTTCACATCCACAGTCGGTGTCAGCAAGCGATAAATGTGAATGATTTCATTTCACAGGACAATAAGGATCCACGTCATACCATTCCGTAAAATTGCCTGTGCCTGTCGAATTTCATCCATTGGAATTGAAGAATGTACAGATCTATTTAAGCTTCCTCGTTTAAGTCTTTTCTCGCAACATTAGTAAACACTTACTGTACACCAAAACCGCTATACTAGTAAACACTTACAACAAAACCCCTATACTGGTAAACACTTACAACAAAACCTCTATACTGGTAAACACTTACCACAAAACCGCTATACTGGTAAACACTTACAACAAAACCGCTATACTGGTAAACACTTACAACAAAACCGCTATACTGGTAAACACTTACACCAAAACCGCTATACTAGTAAACACTTACAACAAAACCGCTATACTGGTAAACACTTACAACAAAACCGCTATACTGGTAAACACTTACAACAAAACCGCTATACTAGTAAACACTTACAACAAAACCGCTATACTGGTAAACACTTACCACAAAACCGCTATACTGGTAAACACTTACAACAAAACCTATACTGGTAAACACTTACAACAAAACCGCTATACTGGTAAACACTTACAACAAAACCGCTATACTGGTAAACACTTACACCAAAACCGCTATACTGGTAAACACTTACACCAAAACCGCTATACTGGTAAACACTTACAACAAAACCGCTATACTGGTAAACACTTACACCAAAACCGCTATACTGGTAAACACTTACACCAAAACCGCTATACTGGTAAACACTTACACCAAAACCGCTATACTGGTAAACACTTACACCAAAACCGCTATACTGGTAAACACTTACAACAAAACCTATACTAGTAAACACTTACAACAAAACCTATACTGGTGAACACTTACCACAAAACCGCTATACTGGTAAACACTTACACCAAAACCGCTATACTAGTAAACACTTACACCAAAACCGCTATACTGGTAAACACTTACAACAAAACCGCTATACTAGTAAACACTTACAACAAAACCTATACTGGTAAACACTTACAACAAAACCTATACTGGTAAACACTTACAACAAAACCGCTATACTGGTAAACACTTACAACAAAACCGCTATACTGGTAAACACTTACAACAAAACCGCTATACTGGTAAACGCTTACAACAAAACCGCTATACTAGTAAACACTTACAACAAAACCGCTATACTGGTAAACACTTACACCAAAACCGCTATACTGGTAAACACTTACAACAAAACCTATACTGGTAAACACTTACACCAAAACCTATACTGGTAAACACTTACACCAAAACCGCTATACTAGTAAACACTTACAACAAAACCTATACTGGTAAACACTTACACCAAAACCGCTATACTGGTAAACACTTACACCAAAACCGCTATACTGGTAAACACTTACACCAAAACCGCTATACTGGTAAACACTTACAACAAAACCTATACTGGTAAACACTTACAACAAAACCTATACTGGTAAACACTTACAACAAAACCTATACTGGTAAACACTTACAACAAAACCGCTATACTAGTAAACACTTACAACAAAACCTATACTGGTAAACACTTACCACAAAACCGCTATACTGGTAAACACTTACCACAAAACCGCTATACTGGTAAACACTTACCACAAAACCGCTATACTGGTAAACACTTACCACAAAACCGCTATACTGGTAAACACTTACAACAAAACCTATACTGGTAAACACTTACACCAAAACCGCTATACTAGTAAACACTTACACCAAAACCGCTATACTGGTAAAAACTTACAACAAAACCGCTATACTAGTAAACACTTACACCAAAACCGCTATACTGGTAAACACTTACAACAAAACCGCTATACTGGTAAACACTTACAACAAAACCGCTATACTGGTAAACACTTACAACAAAACCGCTATACTGGTAAACACTTACACCAAAACCGCTATACTGGTAAACACTTACAACAAAACCGCTATACTGGTATACACTTACACCAAAACCGCTATACTGGTAAACACTTACAACAAAACCGCTATACTGGTAAACACTTACAACAAAACCGCTATACTGGTAAACGCTTACAACAAAACCGCTATACTGGTAAACACTTACACCAAAACCGCTATACTGGTAAACACTTACAACAAAACCGCTATACTGGTAAACACTTACAACAAAACCGCTATACTGGTAAACACTTACAACAAAACCGGTATACTGGTAAACACTTACAACAAAACCGCTATACTGGTAAACACTTACAACAAAACCGCTGTACTAATAAACACGTACAACAAAACCGCCATACTGGTAAACACTTACAACAAAACCGCCATACTGGTATAAACACAACAACAAAATCACTATACAAGTAAACACTTAGGATATTAGTAAACACTTATAACAATAAAACTGTTAAATTTGATTTACTGTAGAAAAAAAGTTTCATACCTTAGTGACCTATGATAATGTAAAGGTGAAGATAACTACCAGCATTCAATCTCGTAATTCCTATAATAAATACAAATCAGAGAGATGTGCAAACACGGACCCCTGGACATACCAGAGGTGGGATCAGGTGCCTAGAAAGAGTAAACATCCCCTGTCGACCGGTCACATCCGCCGTAAGTCCTACATTCCGATCAGGTAAACGGAGTAATCCGTAGTCAGAATCAGTGTGCCAAGAACAGTCTAACAAATGGTATGAAACACGTCAGACAGCATTTGACCTAATGGATAGATATACTGGCAAGCTAGATCGTTTTAACGACATAAAATTTGCGAAATGCTGACTTTAGACTATATTGTACAAACCCCTGTAACATCAACTTCTTTGTCAGTAGCCTGCTTTGATTTAAAAACTGATCATATGCGGAACAAACTCTTTGATTTTTCTTTCATGTTTTGACTTATGAAAACAGTTGATTTACTACAGATAGCGGATTAAACATTATTCACTTTTGTAAGATACTGTAATTAAATCAATAGAGAATTCAACATTATGATTCATGTTTGTAAGATACTGTTGTTAAATCAATAAAGAATTCACCATTATGATTCACTTTTGAAAGATACTGTAATTAAATCAATAAATAATTCAACATCATGATTCGCTTTTGTAAGATACTGTAATTAAATCAATAAAGAATTCAACATCATGATTCACTTTTGTAAGATACTGTAGTTAAGTCAATAAAGAATTCAACATTATGATTCACTTTTGTAAGATACTGTAGTTAAATAGATAAAGAATTCAACATCATGATTCACTTTTGTACGATACTGTAGTTAAATCAATAAAGAATTCAACATTATGATTCACTTTTGTAAGATACTGTAGTTAAATCAATAAAGAATTCAACTTGCGACAAGGGTTTACAATGTTACACATGTGGACTTCCTTGAAGCTATCAATTTTCACTGCAAATGGGGCTATAATAAATGATGGTAGATAAATGCGTCCATCTGGATTCATTGACACTAAAATCTCACGATGTCCTGTCAATGACGTTTATCAGTCGGCCATTACTCGGGTAAAGTGTCCACTCGTCGATTTTTGAATGGGATTGGTTTTTATTTTTAAGAAAGAAGGAGTTTTTGTAGTTAGAGATTTACTGCATTTCAAATAGTAAATTAAGACCTCTATACGTTTCACTTTCATACCCAGGGGCCATGTATTTCAGTTGAGGAAACGAACATGCCGATGTTACGTATGTGAATGAGATTTTTTGCAAAATGAATAGAATTTCGATTTTTGATCAAATCAGTGCCTTTGTAAGGGCTCAGTTCCATATGTGGATTTCACTTACGACAGAGGATATATGATCATCAAAATTCTTGCAATAAAATTTTCAAAAATCATTCTCAAAATAAATCAGTGGTGGATTCAGAAAACTTTCAAAGGAGGGGATGCAACCTAAGTTTGTACTTTTTCCACCCAACAGAGGTGTAAAGCCCCCAAAATGGCCAAAATCACATATAAAAAAAATCAATCAAATTGGGAGTTGCAACTCCCTTAACTGCCCTTTAGATCCGCCCCTGCAATATAGTCAACTTTTTATAAAAATGTGAAGATAACAGTGTTCAATATCATAAAAGAGTAGGACAAACAAGAAGCCTGGACTTTCAGTGATGGGGTCAGGTGCTTATGAATACATATAAGCATCCCCTTCTGCCGTTTATACCCGCCATGAGCCTCATATCTTGATCGGATAAACTGTGTAATCTGCAGTCACAACTGGTGTGCAAAGATCAGTCTCCGTAGGTATGTCAGACAGCATTTGACCCAATGACAGTTTGTATTTGTAAACTAGATTGTTATAACGATCATAGAATTTGCGAAATGCTGACTTTAAACGAAACTAGTGAAACCCCTGTAACGTCATCATGTTTGTTAGTAACCTGTTTGATTGAAAAACCTGACAATACGCAGAACAAAGCTCTTGCATATCGAATCAGTTGGGAAACATAAACACCATATGCATGTGATAATAGAACATTGCTACATAAATTTAGGAAGTTGACGATGGAGAGGCTGAAGTAATCCTATTTATGATAAAGTTGAGTTGTTAGTTTGCTGTTAACATATATGTTCAATAAAATATCTAAATACAAAGTAAATGCGGTGTCTTTTATTTCCAGTTCACTGGGATATATCGAATCGACATATGAATGAAAATGATCATTGCTAATAGATAAAACGTCGATATATTATTACATTATATATTATTATTATCTCTTGGAGCTTCAAACATAAAACCTGATGACGTTGAATATCACATGTTGAATACTGAATGTATATCGTGTATGTATCTGATATGTGATGATGTACAGACGTTGTCGGGTAGTTCACTTAGAGTGGGACAAAATCAACTTTAATATTTGTAACATTATAACTAAAGGGTTAGGTTTCTTTCTCCAAGACTCCAAACAGCTCTGGCCCCGGGACCATACAACTTCGATGGACTCACTTTTGATCTAGGCCGTTCTTTTCATGCTAATATTGACTACAGACTACTCCGTTCACAAGATCAAAATATTGGGTTCACGTCGGGTGTGACCGGTCAACAGGAGATGATTGCTCCTCCTGGACACCTGGGGTGTCCTGAGGTCTGTTTTTGTTATACTCTATTTTGTATTTTTTAAAGGATTTATGAGATTGATCACTGTTTTGTTATCTTCACTTTCTCATTGAATGAAAGGAATATATAATAAATAAGTAATACCGTCCAAGTTCTATTGCCCCAGAGTGAATTCGAAGTTTTTACCTGCGCGGTTTAGCCATAGTTAGTGTTAAGCTTCAAAAACTGTTACACCATGAAATGGCACCATTTAGATCTGTTATTTCTAAAAGAGTGCTTTTATTACACTGTTTATTCCCTCGGTTTTTTTTCTGCCCAACACATTTTTCCACGTTAAACAATAATACGCTCCAAACATAGCTGTAAAATGCATCACGACAGCGCAGTAACACAATTATCTACTTGTGCATTTCATAGACTCAGGAACAGACAGCAGGGTCTCCTCTGACTAGTTTGTATAGTATTCCAGACAAAATTCCTTCTCTTATTTCTTGATACATATATAATTTTTTTTTGTATTTTCACGCTAAGAACGTCACTACATGAAACCTCAGTAGGTAGTCCGACAGTCGTGAATTCCCTAATTTGGTAGTAGTCTTTTCACTCTTCCCATCATACTTTGTCATAATGCAGAGCATTTTAATAGATAAAATGTATCATCACTTTACCTGTTTATCTACGTCTTAGTGTATGAACCCCTGACACCGGGTTAGGGAAAATTAGTATTTTGGTACAAGACTGCATGTTCTCCATACGCATGCGTAAAGTATTTATTCACTATACACGGAAGTAAAGAGTAAAAAGTGAAGATAACGAACAGTTTCAAAAACAAAAATTAGGAGTAGATCAAACACGGAACCTTGGATATACCAGAGGTGGGACCAGGTGATTAGGAGGAATAAGCATCCCCTGTTGACTGGTCATATCCGTCGTGTGCCCAATATCTTTTTTCAATATTAAAGTTTTTCAATATTAATCTATTAAGACCCTGCCCTAGACCCTAACTCCTCTCCTAAAATCATGAATTTCACAAATGCACTAAAGGCTTCTTTGCTCATCGTAATCCAGATTATCTATTAGTTACTCACTATATTCCGGACTTCATAGATAAATAGACAGACAGACAGACTGACAGATAGATAGATAGATAGATAGATAGATAGATAGATAGATAGATAGATAGATAACCTTCCCTCTATGTGTTCTTCTGTCTGTAACAGTGATTTCTCCAAACATGTTCAGAGAGATCAGCGCGAGAATTTTTCTGAAATTTTGTACATTCTCTATTCACCAAAGATGTGCACCTGATTTTGTCAATTTTTATTCATCTTTAAATTTATGGACTTGGACATTTTAAATTTTGTAACTTCTTTCACAGAGACTACTGAATAACTCTAGGAAAGGGTTTAATGGCAATATCGTGTCTGTATGTCTGCCTGTCTGTGGACATGATTTTGTTCGAACATTTTCTGAGACACCTGCGCATAGATTTTCCTGAAAATGTGTACACTTTTCATACGTCATAGAAAGGTGTGCACCCGATATTGTCATAATGGTTAGACAATATTTTCAATGAAACACCTGGGGGGGGGGGGGGGGGGGGGGGGTTCCAATTCTGGACAGTTTCCCCCTTTATTCTTGTAGATAATGATCTTATTTTTAGTATTTATCTTAATACTGGTGACTTGAAAATTGCATCCGAGTTTAATGTCGATAGACTTTATTTTCACTCTTAGAATTTATTTCTGTGCATGTAGACAACGAGCCGATGTTTGTCTGTATTTGACGATAATGAGCAGATTTTAGTACTGTGTTATATGTCTCTTTATACTGATGACTTGTAGATGAAGTTTCATGTCGATTGACCTATTTTCATTAAAATTATTGACCTAAGCTTATATCATTTCATTTACACACAATGTGTTATTTTCCTATCCTCGGAGCTTCAGATACTTCAAACTTGATTGTTGGCGGGGGCATTCATGTAATACTGACACATCAATTGTAAATGAATCAAGAAAAGTGTTAAAGATAGCAGGCTTCAAGGCTTTTACCTTTACCCTAACACCAGAATTTTTTTTATCCAAATAACACATTTTCACTGTATGATCCATAAAATCAAACCCTAGCAGCTGGAGCCATGAAGCTCATCACGTCTTCTAATTACAATGTATTCAGTTTCAAGACGATTTTAAAAGAAAAAAGACATTTTCACCATATGAAACAAAGAGCCACGATCCTAACACCAGAGTTTATAGTTATATCAGACGCATCCTTGCTCATTATACGTAACTGTATACACGGTGTGTCTGCTAGATGTCCCCGATTAAAAACACGTTAAAGATTGCATAATTTTATAAGGTTTTCACTCCCACCACTCAGTGATGCAGTGACAATGAAATTTACTATTTCACTTCCCCATTCTCCAAAGCTGTTTCATACGAAATTTGATAAAAATGATCATGAATTTTCATATTGATTATGTGTTAATTTTGCATAAAGTGATTTGATGGGCATGGTCTGCATATGATCAGTTTTTAAACTGAGGCATACTACTGACAAATAACTTGATATTACAAAGGTTTCAACGGTCTCCTTTAAAATCGGCATATTGCGAATTCTATGGCCATTATAATGATTTAATTTGCCTATACAACCTATCATTACGTCCACTGCTGTGTGACGTTTTTCATACCAATTGTTAAGCCGTTATCTACATATATTGATTTTGACTATGGATTACTCCGTTTACCTGATCACATTGGGTTGGCTGTTTGGTTTGTATATTGCTTAACGTCCCACTCGATAATTTTTCATTCATATGGAGCGTCACCATTGCCGGTGAAAGGCTATAAAATTTAGATCTTATACTCGGCGCTTACAGCCTTTGAGTAGGGAGGCCTGGGGATCTTTGTCGTGCCACGCCTACTGTGACACGGGGCCTCGGTTTTTGCGGTCTCATCCGAAGGACCGCCCCATTTAGTCGCCTCTTACACAAGCAATGGGTACAGAGGTCCTATTTTAACCCGGATCCCCACGGGTTAAGATGTGACTATTCAACAGGGAGTGCTTTCTCCTGGGCACCTGGCTCGTGCTTACCTTGCTATCAATTTTGTATTCTCTACAGGATTTCTGACACTGATCACTGCTCAGTTATCGTCACTTTTTCAGTCAAATGTGAACGCACTACGACGAACAAAAGCCAATCGCAATATGTCACCTGAGAAACTCGAGTGACCAAAATAGAGACTGACATCATACAATTAAATTTCGGTAATTTTGATAATCTCATTGTTTTTGGAATGAATTCAGCGTTATCCAGTTACCCAAACCACAATGTTAATGATACATGGAAAATCTGCTTTGCAAAAAGGTGAGTTGTGGGTTTTGTTTCATTTCAATACGTTGGGAAAGGCTTGTTTTCTTAAAAATAGATATTAGTGGAAAATAAAAGAAAATATGCCCTTCCAAAGCGTGTTATAATCTTACACATACCAAACGATTTAATTCAAAAAATATTCTTGAACCAGACAATGTTGTATTCCGACATACCAGAGACATACAATTTGCAGTATATGGTGACAGTGTCTCAGAAAGAAAGGTATAAAAAATAACTCTTAACATCATCATGGGCTTTGTTATTTTGTTTTACATACATGGTGGACATTGACAAACTATAAATATGAAAGAGGTACTAAACAAATCGTCAGTAAACAGTTCCAGTTTTCTCCATTTAAGTCCTTTCAATACTTTTGTTTTTCCGATTAAAATATGTTTTTCCCCAATCCTTTCAATATTTGAAATGTCTTTCATCAGATCAGTCGATTCATTTTTGGTTTCAAGCAGAAAATATGACATTAATTTTTAATTCCCAGAAGAACCTCTGATCTAGATTAACAATAATCTATACCAGCCCTGGGACTCGTCTCCATTTATCCCCGTGATTGAATGATAAAACAAGAGGGGAAGAACGAAGATGAATGGATTTGTCATCCAGCAGTTAACAGTAATCGGAGGAAATTGACGGACCCCTCATTTTAAGGGTCAGAAATCACGTGCAACATCCTTCAAGTAAATGATTCCTCGCTGAAGCAATTGTTTGATTTAGTTCCGTTCACATGATCTGTTGTTAACATTTTGGTGAAAAAAAGGATGACTGAATGTGGAGGTCTAATCCGTCTAGAATTTTTAGTTTCAGCAAGATGAACAATTTATTACAAGAAATGGGATTCCGAGAAATTCATGTTTCACGTGCCTAGAACGTAGCGAAATCTATTCACATTACCTCTCATTAATTGATACAGATCCCTGAACTGTCACACATGAATGATAAATCTTATGTATCGAGTTAGTCGATACCATTATTATTTACATTTTAGTTTAAAACCTTCATTGTCCTTTGACTTTGTTAAATAATAATACGTTCTAATGTTGCTTCTGATTTTAAGTGTTGCAAATAATGCGCCATTTACAATCTTTAAAAGTTGCCTTATAAAAAAAAATATATGAATATCTCCCGTCGTTATATGACCTTTACACAAATATAATGAGACGCTGTATTTAAATGTTGAATTTTCTTAAGAGATTGGTGGGTGGGAAAGCTTAATTAAAAGGAAACCATGACATTTCAGTTACATGTCATCTCGTGTTTCACTCCCAGAACAATTTCATACTTTATCAGTATTGTGAGCACTGTTAATTGGATTTTATAATTCCCTTCGGTTTGATAAAGTATATTTTTGTTAGACAGATACAAACTGCAATTTACAATGAAGGAAGAATATTTTTTCGAGACTGATTCTATACGCAAGAGCTTGCTCTACGTATTATCAGATTTTAAATCGAGGCAAGCTACTGACCAACAAGCTGATGTTACAGGGGTTTCAACAGTCTCGTTTTAAGTCAGCATTTCGCACATTCTATGGTCGTTATAACGATGTAGTTTGTCAATACAACCTTTCATTGGATCAAATGCTGTCTGACGTGTTTCATACAAATTGTTAGAGCGTTCTTGGCACACTGATTCTGACTACGGATTACTCTGTTTACCTGATCAAGATGTGGGGCTCACGGCGAGTGTAACCGATGGATGCTTACCCCTCCTAGGCACCTGATTCCACCTCTGGTATGTCCAGGGGTTCATGTTTGCCCAACTCTTTAGTCTGTATTCCATATAGGATTTATGAGATTAATCACTGTTCGTTATCTTAGCATTTTCATCAAACGCGTTCAAGTGGTCTATACTTATAAGGAATTTCCTTCAATATTTTATCAAACTTATTTTAACATAGTCCCGTGGGGAAGCGATTTATAAAATGTCCTCAGTACCCCTTGCTAGTCGTAAAAGGTGACTAAATGGGGGTGGTCTTTCGGATGAAACCTCAAAATCCGACGCCCCGTGCCACTGCAGGAGTGGCACGATAAATATCTCTCCCTGCTCATAGGCCGTAAGCGTAGAGCATAGGCCTAATTATGCAGTCCTTCTCCTAAAATGGAGACGTCTCCATTCGAGTGAAAAATATTTGAGCGACAACCAACTAATCTTACCATATAAATTTATGCGTTTAATGAGAAAAAACGCAATATGCAATAGTTTGTTGAAAAGGCATATAAATCTTTTATTTCTTTCTAAAAATCGAACATCAATTGTCAGATGTAAATTTGCATCAGACTATATGATATTACTGCATGACACATTCTAAGGTGTGGTCGTAGAAATACATATATAAAATAAACCAAACATTTATGTGTTAAACAAAACCACCTGTCCTCTGTGCCCAGAGGATACCGTATATCAAACCACCGTCATCTCCACGTGCACAATTACTAATCCTGTTTTAAACAACATTATTTATTTACAAAATGCTGATAATAGGCCTGTTCACAGGATCATAAGTAGAAAAACTGAAACTGACAGGGGTTAAACTGATGTTACGGGATATTCCAAAAGTCATTCGAACTTCTAGATTAGTTACAGTCAATGTAACCATGTTAAGACGCGTGGCGTATACATCCTTAAGATATTATAGTTAAAAATAATAATTTTTCATATAAAACAAGAGATAGGAAATTTTTGTTTCAATTTATTGCTTGGACCCTGAAGTCTACAGAGAACATGAATAAGCGAGGTTAAACCGGATGCTATGGGGAAAGATCAGTTTCAGCATGCGCAAGTTTATGTTTATCGGGATCAGGATTCACTGGCTACTATGAAGAAAACAATCGCACATTTTTAGGTCTTTCCGGCAAGCGGAAAAACAACCCCCAATATATTAAGGTAACCTCCATTTTCATATAAAATTAAAATACGACAATAATAGCTCATTTATTGTCTTTTTCTACAATAAATACTGACTTACATGATGGTTGAATGCGTCCATTTTGCACGAATTTTGGTGAACGTAATGCATTCGAAGCGTTTTCCCAAACTTCCGCCAGAGTTCGTTGGGACAGCCTTGACGGAGGAATTTGAGAGCCTTTCCCTCAGCTTGCCGGAAAGACCCAAGGAGTTTGATGATGCGGCCATTATTTATAGATTGGAACCAAACAGGGTGGCATGTGACTGTACACATGGGGGAGGGGGGGGGGGGGGGGGGGTCAGCTCGCACATACACAAGTACATGTTTATCGGGATCGACAATGTTTCATAAACCTGTGTCAAGAGATCTTTTTTAAAAAAAAAATCTGTTGTGAAGTTATTTACGTTCTTAACGAAAAACGATTAATGTTATGAAGTCTTATATATATATATATATATATATAGAGAGAGAGAGAGAGAGAGAGAGAGAGAGAGAGAGAGAGAGAGAGAGAGAGAGAGAGAGAGAGAATAACATTTAGCTCAACAAAAGCAAATAAGGTGATAGTTGTTGATATCTTAAAATGAACATCACTGGTGAAGTTGCTCTGAACTACTGAAATGAAAAAAAAATAGTTTGTTGCCAGACATATATTATTGGATTGAGGTTTTTCATTGCCCGATTCATATCATTGGATTGAAGTATGAAACCCAAAATGTTCTAATCTTAACTAGATTGTGTCTTCTGTTTAATTTCAAATTTAAGGTTCAAATCAAGTACAAGGATGACACATAATACCAAGGTTAAAGGTCAAAGCTGTTTCATATCCATTATATAGCATTACACCTGAAGCAATGAGACTTATAATAAAATATTTGCATGTTTCAAGATTTAAAAAATCTTTTTTAAAACACTTTTTAAATTTCAATTTAAAATATCAAGTTTCTGTTAGAAACACATGCGTACGTTCAAGTATCTCAGTCTTTCTTTTAAATGACAGCAACTTTTGTATTTATAGATAAAATAAACTTCAAATTTTATTTAACGAACATTATGGAATGGCCGTCCGTTTCCTAAAATGCACGCTGGGCACAAAGACTGCGGAACATCATCTGGAATATTGGAAATTTACAGCACTCATAACTGTCAAAATTCACAGCGCTCGTAACTGTCATCTTTTACAGTCAAAACACGTGGCTTCACAAATGAAGAGGAGGATAGGTAAGATTCAGCGCGGACCACCGTGAAAACATTAGATTGAAAAGCCAGTGTCAATCTGCTTTGCAATGACATGTATCATAACAAATATAATGGGTATCAGGTGCAAACATGTGATATCTGAAATGCATTAATGATCATTAAAATACTTATAGTAAATTTTAATATTTATATTTGAATATCATAGTCCTCGTAACGAATGATTGTATGTCACTTTACAAAAATAAAATTTTTAAAAAAAACATCTACCCGAGGTTTTTGAAGATATCATTATTAAATAATTTTTGTGCATTAACTGTTCTAGATCAATATTTCTATTTACCAGTTAATCTCTGTTGTTTTTATAGCATACAATGGCGACAGCAGGTCTAGTAGCTGCTTCATTCCGTCCGTTCGTTCGTTGGTCCGTCCATAACGCTAATGGGTGCATATTTTGTGTTAACAGTAACTCAAAAAGTATCCAACCAATATTATTCAAACTTTGCAGAGTGTTTTTATACATATTAAAGATGTGCACTTCCTATCATGAGCAAAATTGACAAATTTCTGTTGCGATTTTTTACCATGTTCGAATTAGCCTTTTTGTTCTTTATGTAAACTTTGTGTACTCTGTAGCTCAAACAGTATCCAACCAATATTATTTAAACTTCGCAAAGTGTTTGTATAAATATTGAAGATGTCAACCTCCTATTATGGTGAAAATTAACAAATTTTTACTGCAATATTAAGCATGTTGAACTTAACAATTTTTTTTTTGCCATATGTGCAATTAAAATGTTTTTTTGGCATATTCAACTTTTTATGAAATATGGAATCTAGAGTGGATATACTTTGTGTGCTTTTATCCGAGATGTCTACTGTGACACAGGTCCGGACATGTAATGGTCTTGTTACAACATACAATTTATTGGCATCTATCTTGATATGAAATCGGGTCACTATCGATCTTTCCTCACTTACTTTAGAAATTATATGATATGGGACCCACCCAAATTATGGGACGTACTTCATTTCGAAATAGATTTAACGTCAATTTCTTTTTAATTCATCTACCTCCATCTATATTTGACTCTGTACATATAGCTCAGACAGGTACAATGTCAGCTTTTGACCTCTGAGTGTCTAGTTCGACTATCGCTCCTACGTGTTTACTGTTTGAAGAAAGCCATAGACTTCAATGCATCATTAAGGTAAATCTTGCAAAATTTGATAATTTGGGTTATAGTTTACTACATTTTCATTTGCATTAAAATCTCAGCGTCTCGTTCCTACTCAGGATCGAAACACTACTTTATCTTGACGAAATCATTGTACAAAAGCATTTTCGTCGTGCTTTTAATCGACATGGATTAAAATTCAGGATGCCAAATGAAATTTTAATCTTACGACACTAGCGTCATAAATTGAAATCAAAAACAAGATAGACTTTCAAAGTATCGATATCATTATATCTGTTATGACGCATGTTATTGCAAAGTGGATTGAGATTCAATGTAAAAACTACAAGTTGTCCGCGCTAAATCGTACCTTTTCATTGCGACGTCAAATGGTTTGATTGTAACAGCTGCCAATCACGAACGAAGTATTTTCGCAATTTTGCCAGTTTTGAATATAGATGGAGAAAGATAATTTATCAAAAGTTGAGATTGATTTACTTCGAATGAAAGTATGTTACAAAATGGGAGGTGGGGTCCTATTATACCTAATTACTATACATAGAAAAAGAAGTGGGGAAAGGTATGAATCCGATTTCCTTTCAAAATAAATGTCTTAAAAATTACTACAAACATTTAACGATCATCAAATCGATGCGATTTAGAAGATAGTTCATGTTTGCGCCCAATACCTATAATTTGGTTATGATACATGTAAATACAAAGTAGATTGAAAATTGACTTCAAAAAGTATAATTTCCGTCCAATGTTTTCACTGTCGTCCGCGCTGAATCGCACTTGTGACGTCAAATATTTTGACTATAGCAGATGACAGTCACGGACAATGTATATTTCCAATCTTGCCAATTAAAGTTCCGCATTGTGGTACGGACAAGGTCATCGCTGATTTAAGGGATTTAAGGTCAAGACATACTACATACAACGAGTGGGTCTCTGCATATAGTAAATGAATAACCAATGTTAATTGCGCAAATATAATGAAAATAAATATTGAATAAATTTTTAAAAGGTAGGAATTACTTGATATATTTTTTTTTCTTTAAATGTTTGAAAAGTTCCACTTCCAGGAGAACATTCTGTACTTTGATAATGTTCAGTTGCCGGGATATCCTTGTGTCTAAAGTTTATAAACTTGATAGAGGTACAAGGGTAATAAATGTGTTGTCATGATTCTCGTACAAAATTCTTTGTGCAGCTCTCTATCACTTCAACTTCGTCTACAACAAGAATCATTTATTGCAGCCACTCTCTGTAATCTCACACAGTAAATACGGGTTTAATAGTTAATGGAATGCAATATCCCAAAATAACCACCAACGTGACAATAGGGCGACATTTCGATAAAGGGAGGGCACCGGGTTAGACCAGATAATGCATTTACCTGTACCTGTACAGGTAGACAATTACAGGTATTAACTCCCACCTCATCCCCCACATCAACCCTGACCGTATTACTGAACACATAGGTAAACATTTGAAGTCCTGACCTCTGACCCGCTCTTAATGAAAATTGTAAATTTTGTTGAAGAGTGTAGCTTCACAATAAATAGATACGCCGAGGATTTCTCATGCAGCTTATAAACTAGCTTAAATGTTGACTGAATTTATCAAGCCTAGATCTAGGTCTGCATGAAAGTTTTCTTGTTTGCTCTATCCTCTGCGCCTTGTCGAGAGTTCTTAACTGTCAATATGTGTGTACATATATAATTAAAATGTTGAAAAATTGAAATTGATCTCATAAAAATCGATGTCCCTTTAACATTCCATTCTCGCTGATTTATCATTAGACACAAAGAATATTACATTTTTTTTGTAGATAGTGGTTTCTGGTTTTATGCACGATAAATAATTAATTTACCTCACAAAGTAAATTAAAACTTTACAAAATGAAAATCCAGTTAACTTTGATTCTCTTCTTTTGGAAAATCATTTGCAGTATTTTGGATTGGGATTTGACGGTTTCTTTACTGGCCTTCAACATATTCCCCCACCTATTTTACTTTAGACATATATAACATGTTAATACGTGCAGAAAATATGGCGAACTCATACAAATGTCAACTGAGAGATGTTTTATGTGAATGTTACTCTGACGCCGGAATTGATAATCATTCTGTTGAGGATTAATTTACCTAACAGGTGGATTAAAACATCTTACATGTTTGTTGGTCTCAGAATTATGGCTCTATCACACGTAAGCTTCCTCACACGACTCCTAGCCGCTTTTATAACATTATCTGTGGGTCATTAAACTACAGAAAATGTCAACTAAATTAAAACGGTTTTTACAGAATTTATTGTAGTTCGTGGGATGATGTGCTTGATTCTAGATTTATACACAATAATTAATCAAAGTAGGAACCGTGCACTGCATTGTCCCTGCATGCATAATATAATGAACAGCCCAATATGAACCCTTTGATATGATATCATAGAATGTTTATGTTTGTTTCATCCATGTCATTATCAATACAGTTTCATCCAAAATAAATGCAAATTTAGCAACGCTTAAACTTTGACCTTCTCGGTAATTGATCAACTGAGTTAATTGTCGTGTATTTTTATCGTCTGATTTCAACATACACCTTGCGTACATCCTATGCCAAACAAGACAAGAAACATTACCTTAGAGAGCAGCAAAATGGTGCGAGCAGGTGCCCGTGGCCCTATGACTCCCGAGGGTGCCGGCGGTTCGATCCCCCACGTCGCTTGTGTACAATTTTACCTGTACTGAATCAATTCATACCAGAGAAATCACAGCTCATTGAAACAGAAGGTGTATAAGTATGAGCACGCTCACTAATATATGATGCACGAATAAAACGGAGAAAAGCCAAGGCTGGATTGACAGATGTTGAAGATTAGAAGGCGTTTTAAGATCAATAGGTAACAACAATCTTCATACTGTACTGTGAAAAAAAAATGTTTGAGGTTCAGTCAAGCAAGTGTCCTTGGAAAGTTTTATTCTGTTCAAACTCAACTGTCCTCGGCCATGCGCTTCCCCCTTTTCAAAAAAATATTTTAAATCTCGATTTCAGAGGTAGGTAGTAAGCTGTCCGATGCTTGAAGGAATAATGATTCAGTCCCCCAGCCTGTAGACAAGGTGAATATTCAATCCACCAATAGCTCACGCCCGTAAACCTACAAACGTGTGGGTGTTCATAAACATAAATAAAATTCAGTTTCATTTTTAATCCATTTTATTCGTCTGTGTCATCTCCTAAGCTGCTGAACCCCAAGGCTTTATTTGTCATTATGTAAAGTGTAGCAATACTCCGCTTATCATTTGTACACACTTCATATATTTTTATTAAAGTGGTGTGTATTTTAAACTTCTTGGATGAATTTCCTTGGGGTACTCTGATGCTTGATAGTACATTTATCCTTCTCGCACCGGAATTGGGAAGGGGGTATAGTAACGCGCATGCTTGAGAGAAAATGTGTGTTTTACATCAATATAAATGTCCCACGTTTTTGATGACAAGATAGATAAGATAGCTATAAATGTTTTATGAGAGTCAGATTGGATTATATAATTTAAATATTTGTTAGCTGCAGAACTGCATCTCTGTGGGAAAAATTGGGATATACCATCCCCTTATAAAAACTTTCAAAGTACAGAACAACTTTTTCTGCGCGAGATTCAGGTTTTGTATTTGTATTTTTTGTAAATTTCGTCTCAAAATTTATGCAAACAATTCCTAACATATAGTCCCTGTGTCAAGGGATACTTTCAAAGAACTATTAAAGCCCTATTGGAACCAAAAACTTACAGCTTCTATGAAGTCCGCGAATTTACGTTGTCTCACCTCCCCGTGGGGATCCGGGTTGATAGAATAGATCCTCAGTATCACTTGCTTGTTGTAAGAGGCGTCTAAATGGGGTGGCCCTACGGATGAGACTGCAAAAACAAATACATAATCAATTAAAAAATCAAGACACCTCGATTATTCTACAAGTCATGACTTATAAAAGTTATCCAGTAATACGCAATTTTCAAAATATCAGCTCTTCCGCAATGGAGGTACTTTTGGTATTCTATTGAATACTTGGGTGGATAGAAGATATATACATATGTTATGTTGATTGATTGATTGATTATATATTGTTTAACGTCCTGCTCGAAAATTTTTCACTCATATGGAGACGTCACCATTACCAGTGAAGGGCTGTAAATTTAGGCCTATGCTCGCGCTTATGGCCATTGAGCAGGGAGGGATTTTTTACGTGCCACACCTGCTGTGACACGGGACCTCAGTTTTTGCGGTCTCATCCGAAGGACCGCCCCATTTAATCGCCTCTTACGACAAGACAGGGGAAATGATGATCTATTCTGACAACCCGGATCCCCACGGGGCTATACATATGTTAGAGATGTACATAAAGTGATAAAAGTTATGAAAGAGTAAATTTTCTTTATATCAGCCGTTGGTATATATAAAAACTACCATGTCAAGAATAATTTCTTTGAATTGGGAAATTGATAAAATTAGATATGCAATTATTTTTTATTTCCTGTTTAACACTAGTGATACATTTATCAGAGAAACATGGCGATTATCGATTCTATTTTTAGCCATTTCATAAACTTGCTAGATTTGCAGTTCGGGTGGTTGCATGACAGCTCGTAATCATATAAGAGCGCAGCGATGAGCTCATGTACCCAAGTGAGATACGAAAACATTTTGCGTCTAACCCTGCGTAAGAGTTCCACAAAGGGAAACAACTATTGGGCAATTCGGAAATTGCGTATTGGTTGTATACTAGTAATTACAGTATCCATGCTAGAAATCCTTTTAACGTGAAAAATCAAACAAGATATGGCCAAACAACCCATCACTTTTGTTGACCACTCGACAAATTGTCCTTTCGTAATCGGTCGACAGCGTAATGCCCACCGACATTGCAAAACAGATTATTCGTTTTTCCCTTATTTTCGGAGGGGCACATGGTCATATATTCTACCTGTAAGAATATCCTTCTGTTTTCCATGTGTAATATCAGGTAGCACTGATTTCATTCTGTTGACTAAACCAATTGACAGATGCTCATAAAAGAGAGTCTTTTTTATTGATTTTTTTTATTTAAACATTTAGGGAGATTGGAAATAATTCCATGTGTTCGTGCATTTGAAGTTTTACTGCTATGCTTAAAGGAAGGAGTTCCGTATCTCTCCAAACAGTTAAAACAACCCGTAATAGAGTCACCTGTTCCCGGCGTTTTATCATCTTTTGAATTATTGTCATGCTTCTGTAATTTTTTGATGTGTATCAGTAATATGGATATTTTTAATATAACACAGCTGAGAAATATGGATGGAAAGTGCAGAATATGTACACTGTGATTTTGAAATTGAAAAGTTCCGAATTTACTTCATATCGTGAAAATATGTAGTAATTCGAAAAATGAAATTAAAATCTCTGCTAAACTCGAACGCACGAACTTCAGATCGGTAGTTACCGAGCTACTAGGCTAGACGGTTCGATTTAAAAGGAATATACCCGTATTGCCGATATTTATATCTTCATTCAAGTTTCAAAAAGAAGTCATCCATTTTGACGATGTGATACACTTCCTTACTTCGGTTATTTTTGCTCACATCACAAATTTCAAGTCAATGGGCGATATCTGTTGTCACATAAAGTTTGTTTCATCCAAAACATCATGTTTGCTTCGTAATCTCTTTATGTTAAGTAATATAATATTTCTTATAGATATTTTCGCTTTCCTAAACTAAAAAATTAATTAACCGGTCGCGGTAGCTCATTGGTATAGCGTTTGCTTTGTGACCGGGAGGTCATGCGTTTGAGTTTTTGCCATGTCCGCGTCAAACCTAAGACATTAGGCAGTGATTGAGCTCGGCAGTTAGAAGTGAGAATCACGGATCTTTCGGATATGACCTTAAAAACGGAGGTCGCGACAGGCGTTGGCACGTTAAAGAATCCTCACTGCTACGGACCTGAGTGCTAAGCATGGATCTAACTTGATGGTATATGTACTTACCTACAGCTGCTGATGTCTCACTATGAGTGAAAAATTCTCGACTAGACGTAAAACAAATAAGCAAACAACCAATAATTAGCGAGCTGTTTTCCTTCCTCGACTCATCTGCAATATGTTTTAGTCCTTTCCAATCACTTTTTTTATTTGAACATAGATATAAAGAAAAAGTGAGTGTATTAATCATGCTTTGAAAGATTCAAATGCAGAGCATTTGGCGAAGGAGTAAATACTAGTGTTGTACCGATCATCAAAAAACATCGATTGTCGACGAAAAAAGATACCGATTTTGATGATCGATTTATTTTTTTTCCATAATCGATCATCGGATGCATATATACATCTTATAGAATGCATTTGGCATTAGTCCATGTCCACTTCTACAAAGCACAAAGATTGCAATATGAACTCCTAAACATACATAAGTTAAGATTTATTTAATATAAAGCACAGAAAAATTCACTAGATTTGGATACCCACTTCTGTCCCTGACGGGGGTTGAATTCACAACTTGCAGAACCAAATCTCTTAACAGCCTTTGACTAATGTGCTAGACCATTTAGGCAAGTCATTAAAACTTGCTTTTGATGATGATGGAATTCTTGCCATGTTGTCTCTCACTACATGGTCATTGAGAATGCATAATATTGACGTAAGTTTAGAGGAATGATGCATTTCAAAAATATTTTATAGAGCACAATGATTGCTATGAACTTTTAAATAATATATCTTTACATATAATTATATATGTGTGTGTAAATATGTAAATACACATATGTCAAATAAAAAAAAATCATGAAATATTTTGTAAGATTATGCTTTTTAAGATAAAAATGTTTTCCGATTATAATCGCATCGGAAGCAGCCACCGATTCCAACTGATGATCGATTAAAAAATTAACAAATGTCTCATCACTAGTAAATACTACTTAGGTTTAACGTCACCGTGGCACGAGCGGGACTCGAACTCTAGACCTCCCGATCACGAAGGGAACGCTTTGTTTATCCTTTATTTTGAAGCGAATGCTCTACCACTGAGCCACTACGAAGGGTCCTCCACATTTCTTTGATACGTAACTTAATAAGAAAGCGTTCGCTAAAACATATAATCCTATATAAAGAAAGAAACATTTCTTCTCATTAAATGTGAACTGTATCATATGAAATGGTGTTGTATTTATGAATTAGATAAACTTCAGCTTGATTTGCATGAGCATTGTGAAATGACTATCAATATTATAACTTGCACCTACATATAGACATGGTATGGACGAGTTCATCGCTAATTGGAAACATACCACACAATACTCCCGAGTCTCTATATATGGTAGATAAATGGATATATTAGTTCATCGAACCACCGACGTTATCTGCGCAAATTTAATGAAAATGAATCAATCTTTTAAAAATAGCGGAATCCTAATTAAATTTTTTTCTTTAATATTTGAAAAGTTCAGCTCTCATGAGTATACTTAGAACTTTGATTATATTTTGGGAACAATTACTGTGTGATTTTTTTTTCAAATAAGAGCATTCCACAGAAAATATAGATCCGTGTAATTCAAGTTTCCCAAAACCCTGGTTAGTTTTAATTGTAACACCTGTAAGCAGGTAACCATCAGGTGACTTCGTGACCCACTTATTTTAAAACTGAAGAACACACATACACAGATTACACGTCTATTGTGTACGTTTACGTCGATTTGGCGATGTATATCTTACTGTGTCGAAAAATGAAAAGAATCAAGAATCCATCCCCAGCCTGTAGACCTAAACACCCCTTCATTCCCCGTTGAAGGTCATTAACGGTGTGTTCTACGTCTGTAATAGATAAACCAGTCAACTACATAGTATACTCGTCTGAGATGAGAACAAAATGACGTCAGGTTTGTTATATTGTTCTATATTTTTACTATATGTTTAAATTTTGACTATATATGTAAGATTTAGACACTATGTATTACACTTTTAACTCAAGTTGAATATTATGAATCCATGTTTAAAATTTTAACTACATGTTTAAAATTGTGAATCGTTATTTAAGATTTTTGACTTCCTGTATAAGATTTATGACTTCCTGTATAAGATTTTTGACTTCCTGTATACGATTTTGACTTCCTGTATAAGATTTTGACTTCCTCTATAAGATTTTGTATCTTGGTAACTTATTTTCATTTAGTTTTGGCTTTTGTTTTATTTATAGAACATCTGATCTGCGATAAAATGGCAGTGTACAAGATGGCAGTCTCCACACATGCTAATGAAGTCATGATAAGACTCCTCCGCAATACTTCTGTATTGTATGCACAAATTTGAAACTTCCTTATTACTATTTCAAAATATGTATATTTCTTACACCTATTTATCACACCACTTGCACATTTATTACAAAGCAAAACCAACAACAAAACATGTTTCTATAACAATATATAAGGTTATTAAGTTGAACAGTTAAATTTTACATACATGTATCTATTGTACGTAGTATACGTTTCTTTGTACATGATTTTATGTCCCAGAATTTTTAATCTTCAGGGATAACACCAGCTGTTGGTAAAGTGATTCAATTTTTTTTGGAGGGGGGGGGGGGGGGTTGGTTTTTGTTTTTGCATAGCACTCAAGGCCGTGATACAGTGACTGTTCTTTATCGTGACAATGCCTTCAAGGAAACTCCGTATTTCAGATCATATCCAAAAGAAGCGTGACTTCTGATATCTGGAGCGTGACTTCTGATATCTGGAGCGTGACTTCTGATATCTGGAGCGTGACTTCTGATATCTGGAGCGTGACTTCTGATATCTGGACGCTTTTTAAAGGAAGAACAAATATCCAGTACTTATGTTCAAAGCCTTAGGTTGACGAGGCGTCGAGATCGAGATTTGAACCCGGGACTACTGTATTGAATATTTGGAGGAGCACTTCATTTTTCCTCCAATGAATAAAGCCCAATTAAGGCAATTGAATTATTTCTTAATTATGCTGCTTTAGTTTTTCTTTTGTTTTTGTTTTTGTCATTAGAATGGACGTTGCTACCTGAGAACTACACAGCCATTATATAAAGCAATGACTATCTTTAAGAAGACTGATCATTCCTACTTAATGATGAGATGATTTAGTACTACTTGTTTTGTTACGAAAGCTGTATAGAAATGGAATATAACATAGCAATGTGTAACTAAATATGTGTTGCGACAAATGCCAATAAAGAATATTTCTGGTTGGTAATGCTTGACTATTGAAAATTGTAGTGGCGAATAATATTTGGGATAAAGTATGTGTTACGACAGCGTTAGGGTTATCTGAAGTGAAATAATGCATATGAGTGTGTTTATGCAATACTAATGGCAAGAGTTATATATGATTAGAAAGGTGAGTTCCAATGCTGAAGTCTAAAATCCAAAGAGAATGCCTTTTTCCAATAGCCGTAATGAATGGATAAAGGAGGTTAAATTGGATTGAGGAAAACTCTTTTCATTGAAAGAGTTATGAGCTGTACTTGAGTGAAAATCTCGAAAAGTACAAGGTAAGTATTTGGTGAAAAAATGAAGTCTCAATTCCTTTTCAGTACTGAGGAATAACAATTCGAATTTGAAGCTCAACAAATGACAACACCTAACACCAACACCCTACACGCTATACCCTGAACACTATACCTTACACCTTGGAACTCCACCCCATCACCTGCACCCTATACCCTACACCTTCCACCCTTCACCTATACCCTATACACTGCACTCTATACCTTATACCATGGGTTGGGGTTAGGGTTAGGGGTTAGGGTTAGGGTTGGGTTAGGGTTAGGGTTTAGGGTTTAGGGTTTAGGGGTTAGGGTTAGGTTAGGGTTAGGTTTTGGGTTTGGGTTGAGGGTTAGGGTTGGTTTAGGGGGTTAGGGTTAGGGGTTTGGGATAGGGGTTTGGGATAGCGTTAGGGGTTTGGGCATAGGGTTAGGGTTAGGGGTTAGGGTTAGGGTTAGGTTAGGGTTTGGGTTAGGGTTAGAGTTAGAGTTAGGGTTTAGGGTTAGGGTTAGGGTTAGGGTTTAGGGTTAGGGTTAGGGTTAGGGTTGGGTTAGGGTTAGGGTTAGGGTTTGGGTTAGGGTTAGGGTTTGGGTTTGGGTTAGGGTTCGTTTTCGTCAATCCAATTTAACCTCCTTTATCCATTCATTACGGCTATTGGAAAAAGGCATTCTCTTTGGATTTTAGACTTCAGCATTGGAACTCACCTTTCTAATCATATATAATTCTTGCCATTAGTATTGCATAAACACACTCATATGCATTATTTCACTTCAGATAACCCGAACGCTGTCGTAACACATACTTTATCCCAAATATTATTCGCCACTACAATTTTCAATAGTCAAGCATTACCAACCAGAAATATTCTTTATTGGCATTTGTCGCAACACATATTTAGTTACACATTGCTATGTTATATTCCATTTCTATACAGCTTTCGTAACAAAACAAGTAGTACTAAATCATCTCATCATTAAGTAGGAATGATCAGTCTTCTTAAAGACAGTCATTGCTTTATATAATGGCTGTGTAGTTCTCAGGTAGCAACGTCCATTCTAATGACAAAAACAAAAACAAAAGAAAAACTAAAGCAGCATAATTATGTGGCCGGTCAGTATGATACATGCAGAAGAAAACGAAAAGAGTTATAATTTACCCGTGTAAAGTGTTTTGTTTTTGTTTTATTTTGTTTTGGTTTTTTTTTTGGGGGGGGGGGGTTATTACTTTATTTTAGTTTTGTTTTTTGTTCTTGTTTAACATTCCATTATCATAAACAGTAATCATGAAAACGTGAAGATAATCAACGGTAATAAATCTTATAAATCCAATAAAGAATACAAAATTGACTGTTTTATGTCCCGTCGAAAATGTTTCACTCATACTGAGACGTTACCAGCAGTAGGTGAAGTACCACAAATTATCACCACAGCTTATCGCTCCGGGCCGTAGCAGTGAGGGTTCTTTAACGTACCTGCACCTGCCGCGACACGGGACCTCTCCGTTTTTTAAGATCATATCCGAAAGACCCGTGATTCTCACTTCTAAATGCCGAGCGTTTGGCAAAGGAGCAATCACTACCTATGTTTACGTCTTAGGATTGACGCGGCCATGACACGAGAGGGGCTCAAACTCATAATCTCCCGGTTAGGAGCGAACGCTTTATCACTGAGCTACCCGACCGATGAGTTGGGACATCTGAAACACCGACGGTGGGATCAGATGCTTGGGAGTAAACATCCCCTATTGACCGATCACAGTCACCGTGACATATAGTCTTGATCAGGTAAACGAGTAATTGATAGTCAAAACAAGTATGTAAATAACGACCTAAAGGTTGGTATGAAACACATTAAACAATGTTCGATTTAATGACAGACTGTATTTGCAAATTAGATAATTATAACTACCATAGAATTCATCACTGTGTTCATTCATCGAAAAAATTACTTTGTTAAACACCACTCTGATTCTCTGAAGTTGCTATTAAAAATATATAATTCCTCATTTATATTATCTACTTAGTCTTTGGTGATCACGTCTTCCAAGTCTGTTGGAATTCCCATGGGCACAAATTATGTTTCTTTATTGGGTAACATATATTTATATTTTACTACGCAGAATTTATTCAAAGGTTCTGCATGAAAAGAAAAAAATCTTTGCTGTTGCCTTCGTCTCGACATTTAGATGCATGTTTTATCTATGACTTCAGCTTCTCCATCGTCAGATTCACATATTTATGTAGCAGTATTCCATTATCACCTGCGTATGGTGTTTATGTCACTCAACTGATCCAATAATCACAAGCATGTTCTGCATATAATAAAATTTTAAGCCGAGGCTACTGACATATAAGTTGACGTTACAAAGTTTTCAACAGTCTTGTTTGAAGTCAGCATTTCGCAAATTCTATGGTCGTTATAACAATTTAATTTACAAATACAACCCGTCATTATGTCGAATGCTCTCTGGTGTGTTTCTTACCAACTGTTAGGCCATTTTTAGACATTAGTTAATATCGCAAGTTTTTGTTTTGTTTTGTTTATTCTTTAAGTTTGGTATGACAAAAATACGAAAATGGGACACCCCCTCTTCCCGGAGTGGGAAGTGATTGTCAAATTTGCTGACTAAGAAATATTGTAGTTATTTTTACGATTTTAAATTATTATCAAAACTGCATGCTTTAATGAAGGTCCGGGGGATTAAAATCTAGGTTGTTTGCAGACATTGTATGATTTCTTTTTCCTTTGTTTCATCTTTAATAACAACTTTACAGTATGCAACACAAAATTGATAACTTTACTGTTTTCTGCCCCCACCTCCCACCTCCCACCTCCCACTTACCATACTGCCACATCTGCAAAGTAAATAATTCATCATGCTCACTCTTATCTAGAATTTCTCCCCAAAAGATATACCATAATATCACATTTTGATCAGACTGAAATTTTATCGATGAGGTCTTTCCTGATCAATAACCGAACCTTGTTTTCCAGTAATGTAACGTGAATATGGATAGTTCACTCTCAATGTTAATTAATACCGGTACATTAATTTATCTTTTGATCACTAATCAGTCCAGAAACCATTTTCGTTTTTGTTATCTGGTCAAAGAAACCAACAATTGTCATATCGTAAATTATCAATTTTGAAACTTCTATTGTTACAATGGTTTGTTGGTTATTTAACGTATTGCTCGAGACTTTTACGCTCGTATATAGATTGCTAATGAAGGGCTGCAAAATTTAAGCCTATCCTCGGCGCTTATGGCCTTTGAGCAGGGAAGGATCTTTTTCGTGCCACACCTGCTGTGACACGAGCCCTCGGTTTTTGCGGTCTCATCCGAAGGACCGCCACACTTAGTTGCCTCTTACGACAAGCAAGGGGTACTGAGGATCTATTCTAACCTGGATCCCCACGGGTTGTTACAGTGGCAAATTGATGACCAAATAAAAAAGGAACACCGAAATCAACCAAGTTACAGAGTGGATATCATCAAAAACCCAGACTGCATCACCATCGACAGAAGGTATGAAACCGCATTTCATAAATAAATTTATATGTTTGTTTTGTTGATAGATCAAACGTTTTAACCGCAATCACATACTAATAGAACAGGTGTCACACCTGCGTAATCTATTAATAAACGCCAATCTGTCATCTGAACGGTTGCTGAAGGTTAGCGTAATAAAAGTCCCATTTCACTGCATCGTTGTTCTCGTGTTATGCAAATGGAGTTGTGGTATTTGTTGTACTGTTCATCGTAACTTCTGTTTGTATGCATGCTACATAATGACTGCGGATCGAACACACATAGTCCTCAGTTGTTTTTCAGTCTTCGACTTTTAAAAAATAGGGGGGTTTTTTTGCTTTACATTTATCTTAATTGTTGGAAGAAAAATTAATTAAGAAAATTTTATAGAACATTTTTATTACTATTATTCTTTTATAATCCAAGTAAAATAGTTTTTTTTTATATGCTTGCATATATTTTGCGATCATCCTAGTTATTAGGTATTTCTTTTACAACCACTAATTAATGTTCATTATATTACAATGTCACCACCAATGAGTAAAGAACCAATAATCTAAATGATCTTTAACTTTATAAAACAATTTCTGTATCCGTAATGAAAAAAGTCCGGAAAACTTTTTCACCTGCTTTCAGCTTTAAAGTAGGTCAAAACATACAGACCAATCCAGCTGAAATGCAAAGGGAACTTGTAATCCTCCGAGAGGAAGCTTGTGACTACATTTCAGGGCAATATCTGTATCCGTAACGAAAAAAGTTCGAAATCTTTTTTGAACTACTACTAGTCCTAAAGTAGGTCACGGTAAACTAATGAAATGCAAACTCACTCTTGTGCTTCTTGAGGGAGAAATTGTGACCAAATTTCAACGCTGTACATGCATTAGTTACGGGAAAAAGTCCGGAAAACATGACCTTAGACGGACAGATGGACGGACCAATCCAACTAAAATGCAAATTCAATTTGTTTCTCCGAGAGGAAGCTTGTGACTAAATTTCTGTATCCGTAACGAAAAAAGTCCGGAAAACTAATTGACTTTCTATAGACCTGATTGTGACCAAATTTCAATGCTTCACAGGCATCATCTGTTACGGAAAAAAGTCCGGAAACATGACCTCGGACGGACGGACAGATAGACAAACAACTGGACGGACGGACGGACAGCGCCATAACACAATACGTCCCATCTGACGATTGAGAATACCTTAGTGAACTATAGAACTAAAGTAAATCAAAGTGTTAATTGAAGTTTTTACATGTACAATAGTAAATTAAATATAAAAGGTTTACTATAGTAAATCAGAGTATTGAAATTTTTACTATAGTAAATTAAAGTACTGAAATTTTAACTACACCGAATTTTCTACATATATAATATATCAAAGTATGGAAATTTTTACTATAGTAAATCAAAATATGGAAAAGGTTTTACTGTAGTAAAACAAAGTATGGGAAAGGTTTTACTGAAGTAAAGCAAAGTATTGAAGTTTTTACTTTAATAAATCAAAAAAGGTTGTGCTGTAGTAAATTAAATTTTTACTATAGTAATTGTTTATATTATTAAGATGTTTACAGCAGGAAATTAAAATACAGAAGTTTTATTATAGTAAATCCAGATATCAAAGTTTTCTGTAGAATAGATAATTATATTATCAAGGTTTTTACTGTATGGAGTCAAAGTTTTAGATTTCGCAATTAAAGTCTATAATATGATTAATCAAAGTTTTCAAATGTTTGAAAGTCATAATCGTATTTTGTGTGCAAATCCCGTAAATGATCTCCATTTAAAACATGGGCGGCCAATCAGTTAAGTACAAGGTAAATCTAATTTAATCAGTATCTCTAGTGTACTCTTCCTGTACAAATAATTTAAGGTAGTGTCAATCAACTCGCTATTCGACACTGCATCTTCTCACATCGCGTGATTCCATCACGTTTATCCACGCATGGCAACCTACATCTGAACTCTTTGTGAGAGAATTACACTACTAAAATAAGTGATAATCAATTTGATTGGACGATCACTCGATATATGTTAATGAGATTCTGATGTGATGTATGCGAAAAGATACCTGCATTCATCACTGCGTTAACTGTTGGTTACATATTGTTTAACGTCCCGCTTGAGAATTTTTCACTCATATGAAGACGTCACCATTGCCGCAAAATGTAAGCCTATGCTCGGCGCTTATGGTCTTTGAACAGGGAGGGATCTTTGTCGTGGCACTACACCATGACTCAAACAACCTCACCATTCCTTTAAAATCAAACCAACTGCATTTCTTTATACCAAGATTAGTTTCAGAGAAATATTTCGCGAGAAGCCTCTCTCCCGAAATCAAATTTCTACGATTTTTACGTTCTTGCGGATTAACACGGGATGACGATTAAGTCTAACGATATACAGAATCTACCGTGTGTTTTATCAATTTCACATCAAATGTTATACTTTGTTTCGTTTATGTATTAGCCATAATACCAAGTGTAGGAATTTCATCATCTAATAATACTTTTTATTATTTGATATACCTGAATAGTAGGTGTATTGAGACAGAAAACAAACTAAATTCTCTCTGTATCAAATGCACTAG
This sequence comes from Ostrea denselamellosa, assembly GCA_024699665.1. Taxonomy (NCBI): domain Eukaryota; kingdom Metazoa; phylum Mollusca; class Bivalvia; order Ostreida; family Ostreidae; genus Ostrea; species Ostrea denselamellosa. The sequence continues at coordinate 322,886 of JAMZEH010000041.1, forward strand.
GCACTTTTCGTTTTGATAAGTCGTATGACCGTTAAGACCTATTCAAAGAGAAACACCCTTCCAGCGATTACAGTTTATCCCGTTTAATCTCTGTAAATAGCATAAATCTTTCTATTTTAGCTTTGAAGGATGTGCTTGTTGCTCCGTGGCTTGTATTTGTCACACAAACACTTCATATTTACCAAACATCTATCACGAAATTTGTAACAAAATTCTCTTTACTGTAATGATTGTTTGTTTAACAATTCCTAAGGCACCAAGTATTCTGAAGATACTGGGCGACAGATAGATACGGGAAAACGGATTCAGAGAGCACAAACCACCTGTTTCGCAGATGTTTTTCACACACAAAAAAAATAATAAAAATAAAAAAATAAAAAATATTAAAAAAAATTCCTAAAGCATATAAAGAAGTTTATGAAAGTATTGCGCATTTAGAGATATTTTTCGTTTTTTCCTAATAATGTTGCACTTATGGAGAAGAAACGATCGCAGTAGATCAGGCACGAAGCGTTCGATTTGCAACCAGGAAATCCCCGCTCAAGCCATGGCCGCGTCAAACCTAAGACGTGATTATAGGTAACGATTACTCTTTCGACAAATGCTCGGCAGTTAGAAGTGAGAATAACGGGTTTTACGGATATGACATGGAAACGGAGGTCCCGTGTCACGGCAGGCGTTGTCACATTAAAGGACCCTCACTGCTACGACCCTGAGCACTAAGCAGAGGTTTAAATTTGTGGTACTTTACCTATGGCTGGTTGCGACATCAGGGGCCCGTTTCACAAAGTGGCCTAGATTTGGGCCTAAGTTAGTCCGACTAACTATGTTACGCCAAATTTTAGTCGGGTCTAACTTGCGTTTCTGAAAGCGGCGTAACTTTGCATTTAAATGCGAAATAAACTAGTCCTTTATAATTGGTACTAAGCATGCGCAGATCATTTTGCTTTTGGCTTGGAGACTAAGATAGTACGTGGCGGATCAACTTTCTAATTCAAAATTAAATATTCATACATATTTGTCGTGTGTTTGTTTTGACAAATTCACAAGGTTTACAGTTTACAGCTAAAATTTTACTTTAACGTACCTTGTATAATTAAGCAGAGAGAGAGAGGGAGAGGTGCAATTTTTGTTATCTGTCATCTATTTAAAAATTCTAACAATATTCTTAGAGGTTGGTGTTTGCCTACCCTAACCCCCAGTCCCTCCCCAATTTATAAATAATACAATAATAGAAACTATGTTAACGAATACGTTGAAAAAAATAATTGTATGTTAAAACAAAAATGTCATGTTAATTACCACGATTACAGTTACAGTAAGCGGCATTAAAATGTATATTGCACTAAATGGTAATCTACATGTACTTGCGCACTAAATCGAACAGTGTTCGTCTGCGACCAAAAAAAAAAAAAAAAAAAAAAATGGATGGCGAAAGTTGTAAAAAAGGAAAAGTTTCCAAAAGAAAGCCAAACTGGACGGAAGAAGACACACAGAGACTCGCAACAATGGCCGTCGAAAACCGAGAGATTTTATTTTCAAAATTTACTACAAGTGTTACGTCGGAAAATAAGAAGACAATTTGGGCAGAAATAACAAGACAGTAAGTTGTTACGAACGTTTGTAAGCTCAGTTAATATTTGTGTTCATCAAAATATCAAAATTGATTATTTAAACTGAAATATACATGTATACAGTAAATATTACATAAATATACCTCTTCTTGTGGCAAATCTCAGAGAGAGAGAGAGAGGGAGAGAGAAAAGAAACACAGAGACAGAGAGAGAGAAAGAAAGAGAGAGAAAGAGTTATAACAAAAGTTGCTGTCACATCGGTAGAAATTATGTGCCTATATGTTATTTATAATTGTACCTTATTGATAAAAGGAAAATTTGTTACCCCCCCCCCCCCCCGCAAAAAAAGTTATGAATGGATTTCCCCACTCTGATTTTCATATTTCTTAGTAAGATTAAAAAAATTTAACTTGATGTAGAATAAACTCTGAATCAATCACATGCGGGACAAGAGATGTTGAAGACGTTAAAAAGAGATGGAAAGACATCAAATTAAGAGTAAAGAAGAAGGAGGCTTCAAGGAAGCAGCTACAAAGAAAAACAGGGGGAGGTCCTCCACCAACTTTACAATTTAAGCCATGGGAGATGGAGGTTGGTGTAATTTCTCATTTCTCCCTTGTTATTATATAGTATTATTTTTCTAACTTATATTTTAAAACTTTATATGTATTAAATATTTTGCTGGTATTTTTTGATGAATATTTATTGATATAATTGACAACATAAATCAATTTACAGGTGTTGTCACTAATTCCCCAGGAAAGCATCGTCGGGATAGAAGGAGCTGTTGACACAGATTTACACGCAGACTTAAATAAAGACACATGTAATTTCATTTTAGTCATGTTATGCATCTTAATTTATATTAGTCCGAATATAAATTACTAATATCTTTATGCATATTTTGTGCATATATCAATTTTACGATATGGAAAATCATTGAAAAACTACGTTTTCATTTTCTGTTCGTTGCTTGAATCCTTGACTCTGTTGAAAATATTTTTTTTTTATTGATCTTACTTTGTTTCACCATTGCAGCGTGTGCTGAAGTATCAGTAAAATCTGCTGAGAAAGGAGCTCAAGAACTTATTGTAGATCCGTTTATAGGTAAAATTTATATTTACCAATGTATAACACCACTCTTATCATAATTTGAGATATTCTGATATATCTACCAGAACAATTATACTTTTCTTTCCTTTTTGAAGTTTTAATGTACGAGTTTACTCAGATTGCAAAAGCACAGAAATATGAAGAAATTAAGAAAGTTAAAGCAATCTCCATAGTATTACAGAGAGAATTTTTAGCTTTTAATATACTCGTACAGTGTATGAAGTGGACATACCGACAAAAGCTTTACCAAAGCCTGGTCCCAGTGAGACCCCTACCGCGGCGGACACTCCCCCACGTGCCCCACATGCTCGCGCAAGAGGGATACATGCTCCAAGTAAGTCTAATATTGTAATATGTATACCATTTGAATTTGTTTTGTAGAAAATACGAAATTAAAAAACAACATACATACTATAATTCTTTGATTTTTAAGTATGCGATTTTTAATACAACAATTTTAAAATGAATGAAGACAGGTGGACATTCATTGACAAAAATTAAACAAATTAAGTTACTTGATAATGTAACTACTAACTTTTTTTAATCCTCTCTCTCTCTCTCTCTCTCTCTCTCTCTCCATTCAATTGCTATTTCGACAAAATTAAAAAATCTTGTAATTGTATGGTTGTGTATTATTTATACATGTATGTTCACATATAAAGAAATGAATTGAATGTATGATTGTGTAATAGAAAATAATTTGTTACTATTATTTTTTTTAAAAAAAACCTGGTTTTAGAGAAAAGAACGAACACAGAAGACAAGGCTGTAATGAGCTTGGTAGAAGTGAAAAGACAGAGGAATGAAATTGAGGCTAGAAAAGTGGCTGCATTGGAAAGAATTGCCGAAGCATTGGAAGCTAAAGTGAAAAAATAAATATGTATTATATAAATGTTCATAAAAGTTCTGTAATCCTCAGTCTTGTTTGTTGTGCTGTTGCTGGGGCAATGTCGCGGCAAATGGTGTTGTGGTTCACGTTAACAACACGCCCCCCTTCCCGCAGTGGAATTCTCTCCTCGATGGCCATGTTGTGGAGCCTGAAACAGGTTTCGATCACTCTTGAGCATTTTAGAGGGGAGAATGGTAAAGATCCACCTGATTTATGAAGGCACCTAGTTTGAAAAGGAAGAAAATTAAATTAAAGAATGATATTTTACATCTTTTACCAAAAACTACTCTGTAAGTGAATACCAGCACCATTAATCTATTTGAAAAGAAGAAGAAGAAAAAAATTGCAAAGCAGAAAATTACTGTTAGAAATTCTGCGTTTTATTGATAAAAATATCAATTAAGCTAGAACGTGCAGTACCTGAATCTAGATTTAAGGACACCAAAAGCCCTTTCAACAACTACCCTAGTCCTCCCGTGAGCATCATTGAACTTGCGTTCCTTGTCGTTGCTAGGGGTTGTAAAAGGTGTGATAAGCCAATTCTTTAATGGGTACCCGGAGTCTCCGAGTAACCATCCTTCCTCAGATAATGCTTCCATTCGTGTTGGAAGTCCCGAGTTGGACAGCACGAAGGCATCATGGGAGGATCCCGGGAAGCAGGTGTTTAGGTGCAGGAATCTTGATAAAATACATAAGTGTACACATGAAATCTCTGATTTTATCAATTCGAATCGATTTGTCAACCTTATAAGGAGTGTTTAGTTATTGGTAAAATTCTAACCTCATCCTAGCATCTGAGACTGCCTGTATATTTAGAGCGTGAAAACTTTTCCTGCAGACATAGGACGGCTCCTCTACCCCGCTCATGCCTTTGATGGGAATGAGGGTTCCATCCACGGCACCCACACAGTTTGGGATTCTCGCTATGGCGTGGAATCGGGTCTTTATTTCCCTCAAATCGCAGGGATTGTCCGGAAATGAAATATTCTTAACTTTGGTGTTGATGGCCAAACACACTATAGGAAATTTAATAAACGTAATTGTTCAAATAGTATAGATGGCAATAACATTGTGTTGATCAATTAATAATACATATATTTTGTTTTGTATTTTCATTAATATAGACAGTATACAGTGAGTATATCACCTTCAATGTTTGATTTATTCAAACCATTGTGGATAATGCGGGAAACTGAGGGTCTTGATATGCCATGCAAGTCTCCAATCTCCGAGAAAAAATCGCCCTTCGACAAATATCTGAGTGTTACTAGAACCTGTATATGTAATAAAACAAATATGCATATTAATGCACTTGTCATGCAATAGAAAGTCATTGACGTACATAGTATCAAAACGAAACGACATATTTGTATTCAGGCACGTAGCATTGCTTTACTTAAAAAAGAGAAATTTTATTTTCCACAATGATTTACAATGTGCTCTATGGTACTTGCATAGCAGTTAGTCGTTATTTCTGGTTTTTATCTTTATTATTATTATTATTATTTGTTAGGTTTTTTTCTAAAGAATATGATAAACTTGCCGTTCCATAACGTTAAACGTCGGGATAAAAATCAAAATCAAAATATAAATCGTTAATTTATGATGATGTATTCTTCAAAAAAGTGACAAAAATAAAATACAACAATTAGACACTTGTTCATTTATTTTTATTAATTAAAAAAAAACATGACTGTGTACCTGTGTATGAACAGGGAGAGCATGGGCCCTGTTAGTTGGTCTTGCAATAAGCGGCTCCACGTCGTTTATTAAACGTTCTATAACGTGGCGAGGAAACCGATACCTCTCTATAAGGTCCCTGTCGTCATAGGTCAGTAAACAGTTCGTCCTGTTGTTATAAATCCTCTCTCTTCTCCTTCGTCTCCGCCTCAAAATCAACAACGTCGCCATCTTTGTATACGGACTAACAACTTACGCCTACCCGAGAGCAGGCGTAGATTTAAACCCAAATTTAGTCCCGACTAAAGTTCTGCCTTTTTGTGAAACGCAACTTGGTCCAATTTTAGAGTTTAGACCCTTATTTAGTCTGGACTAAGCTTACGCCTGGACGTAGGCTGTTTTGAGAAACGGGCCCCTGGTGACTATTCAATATGAGTGAATATTTTTCGAAGAGACGTAAAACAAAACAGGGGGAAAAAACCAACAACAAAACAAACTTAAAACAAAAACAAAACAAAACAAAAAAGCATACAAAATGAACAAAAAAAAAAAATAACAAAAATAAATGTAAAGATTCTTTTAAAAAAATATTGCACTTCCGAAGAAGAAAATAAATCTTATCAGAATGACGTTAACATTCGTGAAAAGATTCGTTAGCAAAGAATTGTGTTTGAATAATGAATTCACAGTTTTTGTGTTTGGTATTCTTAAAATGATTAATACCAAATATAACCACCTACATGTAGTGTAATTCGTCAGTTTCAGCCATTAGACTGAGAGATTTCTAAATTATTGTGAAAAACTGTATCTATTGTCTAAAAAATTGTCGAATTGAAGTTTTGTTTCAGTGATGCAGAAGCACGTTACTGTCAAATGTTCGTTGTTATATCATTTCGAGATAACGAAGTCCTAGGTACGAACTTACCTAAGTCATACGAAGGAGGTAACACTTTAAACTTTAACACTCGTTTAAATAATACTTTATTACGTACGAGATACAGGTAACTAGGTGTCATACATATGATATCACTAAAGTGGCAGGGCAGTTTTATTTTAATTTTTGATTGTTTGTTTGTTTGGGTTTTTTTTTGGGGGGGGGGGGGTGTTGTTTTTTTGTTTTGTTTTGTTTTTGTTTTTGTTTTTTTTTTTTTGGGTTTTTTTTTTTTTTTGGTTTTTTTTTTTGGTTTTATTTTGGGGGTTTTTTGTGGGTTTTTTTGTTTTTTTGTTTTTTGGGGGTTTTTTTTTGTTTGTTTGTTTGTTTTTTTGTTTTTTTTTTGGGGGGGGGTTGTTTGTTTGTTTGTTCTGCAACTGAAGTGTGTGAGTAGGGGGTATACATCAAAGTCAGGTTATGAAATATTAATAATCCCCTTTATGTCAATAATAGAATATGATCCTAATTATATGTAACTCATACATACTGGAGTACAAAACATGCTCTGAGCAGGTGCCCCTTTCTCGCTTTGATGTTCTCTCATTTTGGGATAAATCCGCATCATTCAAACCCCACCAGAGAACCACGCGAGGAGATTTGAACACTGTGTACAATCAAGAACTCGGTCTGCCCTTCTTACAAATCTACCTATATTATGAGATCATCCAACTTCCCTCTCTGCTACATGACTTTTGCTAGACCATGAAGGTTTTCATCTGAATGATCACTTGTCGTATTTTTATCCATCTATAATGCTAAAAATCATGGTGATACCTACATATTGTGTTTGGGGGGGGGGGGGGGGGGGGGGGGGTTTTGTTGTTTTTTTTTTAGTTTTTGTTGTTTTTTTTTCATTAAGCACCTGGCTATACTTGGCATGCATATTAAAATTATTTTACATTTTTTTTTACACATGTAATATCACTTTAAATATGGGTTATTTCCATTTTTGTTGTTGTTGAAAAGTTGAAGGGTTCTATAGTGCGAAACCATTCCCTGTTACCTAAGTTGCATCTCAACTACGTCATACGAATGAGACAATCGCAAACTCTTGGGCTTTTCCGGCAAGCGGAAAAACAATCTCGAATGTTTTACAATAGCTCCACTTTTATATCAAATAATTATATAGTAATAAAAAAATTATTAACTGCCTTTTTTACAATAAATATTGCTAGAAACAATGGAATTTCCATAAGGTAAGTTTTAAAATATGTTAATAATTATCAATCAGTGATTGGATATATCCATCTTTTTTGTACTTCCGGTGAATGTAATACATTCAAGGCGTCTTTTCCGAGTTTGTTGAAAAGACCCGAGAAGGTGCGATTGACAAACGAGATAAAAAGTCGTACCTACGAGATAAAAAGTTATTTATTATATTATTACTCGTATAAATTTCTATATTAATTTCTGATTTTTTTTTTTTTTTTTTTTTTTTTTTGATTTTTTTTTTAGATACTTCCAAAATCCCTATAATTTGATTGAATGAGATTGCAGGTGCGTTATGAATAAAATGTCGTTGGATAATATTATCGATATTTCCGACGGAGACCTAAAAATAGAGTGAGGCAGACGGAGACCAAAAAATGGGAGGAAAAACGCATGTTGCATATTCAGAGTCCTGAAGCTATATAAGCCATTCGAAGATGGTTTCATGACGTCAGTTCGGGTGGTGAAGCCATACGACTGATAAACAATATGGCGATCGAATAAGCACTTTATAAGATAAACAGTTTGCTACGATAAGTAATTATGAATTCAGAAGAATAATGTACGAGAAAAATTAAAAACACAAGAAGATCTACGGAATCGGCAGTACGGACATTTAGATCATACCTTTAAGAAAAAACATGAAAGAATCATTCGAGGATCTCACAAACGACGACCTCGATAAACGTTTGTCGAATTTTTACCACGAGGGACAAATAATAGTGAACTTATAAAATAACTCACCTAACCAGTTGACTTGTTTTTTTTTAAAATTTAATTTAATTCACTGTTTCGTGACTAAATTTGGGACATTGGACAATAACTGTTGATTTATGCAGTGTTATTAAATGATTTTTTCAGTGGGTTTAGGGACTTCTACATTATTTAATAAAACATGAATTCGGTTGACATCATTCGGATTGTCTCGGTGAATGTCATATCCCCTGGGTTGATAAATCAAATATCAACCTCGTCAAAAGTCAATAATTGTAAGACATATATATATATATATATATATATATATATATATATGTGGGGGGGGGGGGGGGGGGAGAGAGACAGAGACAGAGGATGGCAACGTCATTAAATTGATAATTTGTGAGGTTCTCAACCGCTGTTATATGTTGAATGAAACCAATGTCAGCCTAAACATAATGTGGAATACGAAACCGCACAGATGGCACACACAATGATCAAGTGATCCAATCAGGGAATAAAGAGGTAGGGCAAATGATAGATTGAAAAGTAGAATGTGTGGCGAATCAATGGAGACCACCGTCAGACTGTACGGGACAGTAAAAGAGAGAGTAACCACTAATAAAATGGTGATACTTCAAATACTGTCAGACCGGATGTTACCTGATTTACGACATCACTAGGACAGAACTTTGTTAAAGGCATAAGAAGAGTTTTGTACAACAGTAATATATCGTTTACACTGTAACACGCGTTACCTGTGTGACATGTCATTATTGCATCAATTAAGTGTTGTTACATTCCGCGTCACGGGAATTATAATGATTTTCTGATTTTAGACAATGTTCACTTATGAGATCAGTATTGGTTAAATTTGAGAAAGTCTAGTATGTATGAAGACTACAAAGCTTATTATACATTTAGACAATTAGTTCAGCGGCAATGTAGTGAAGCCAAGTCCGACTACTTCAATGTCAAAATAGACAACTGTTGATTGATTCTATATCATTTAATATCTCGCTGGAAATTTTTTACTCATCACTATTGAAGAGCTGCGAAATTTAGTCCTATGCTCGGCACTTACGACCTTTGAGCAGGGAGGGATCGTTATCGTGCCACACTTGCTGTGACAAGGGACCTAGACGCTTCTTGCGACAAGCTAGGGGTACTGAGGACCTATTCTAACCCGGATCCCCAACAGACGAGAATAAACGTAACACCAAAACTGTGGTCATATTTTAAATGTCTTGGGTATCAACATCATTCCAAAAATTATGATAGCATTGTATTGAACATCAGTGATGTAAATTTCTTTGATAATGAAACGATTGCTTTTTCACAACCATGGCATCAAAGCTTGTAGAAAAATTACCCTCTCGTAAACAACTTCATCTATTATTCAAACTTTTTATGAAAACAGGAAACGATCCAAGAACTCGTTCATTTAAGGCATGTTCGCAAAAAAGTAGAGAACTTTGTAGTCTTAATATCACCAATGACACGCATGCCAGCCAGGTTTCTCC
>JAMZEH010000041.1:935000-1267500 GCA_024699665.1 Ostrea denselamellosa
AAGTATGAACATGCAGAACCATTAGATTTTTGACGCAGAAGTTGTTTATCAACAGAAAATGTGCCATGACCTGCTGGCCTTGATCCTACGGCAAAGTCATTTTGGTAAAGGCTACTGCTAAAATGAGTCAGGGTCATAAATTCGTAACGGGGAGAAAATACCAATTCCTACTTGTGACAACAGACGCTGATGAGCAAACCATTCTAAATTCTAAATTAAGGACATGCATGCAAAATATTTCTAAAGGCAAAGTGTGTAACATTAACAAAATGCTATAGGGACACACTCGATTAACTGGCAATGAAACAGATCAGTTTTATCAGAGTTTATATAATATCTTTCAAAAAGAATATTCTTTTTCAAATTTTATTTTACATGTACACATTGAATAGGAATGGGATGTAACAAGCAACTTTGAAAATATTACGTACTTTGGATTAAAAAAAAATAAAAGTGTGTTGAAATTGGGGACAAGCACATAGTTGAAATTGAGGACCAGTACATAGTTGAAATTAGGGACCAGCACATAGTTGAAATAGGTACTACCACATAGATGAAAAAAGTTTTTGTATTGTGCTACTCAGATTTGTTTTGAACATAATTTTTTGAATGATCAAACGGATTGAAGACAAGTTCTTTTAACTTCTTGACTCATATCCTTAAATATCACACACACACACACACACACACACACACACACACACACACACACACATATATATATATATATATATATATATATATATATATATATATCAACCCAAATAATTGTAAAGTAAACATAAATACATAATAACACACAGTACACCGCAGTTACTTATATGACAAGCTTTGACTGCTTTATGGGCCTCTTGTTTAAGAATACCCATTGAATCTCGTCATTTATTGTCTTGTTCACGAATATATTCTATATTTGAGAGAAAGGGAATTGATACCATAATAAGCACATTTTTCAATCCGGAGAAAACTCTTAAATAGCATAAAAAAGTTGTATGTACACCGTTCGTCAAAAGAGAATAGGCACATGATTAGAAAATCTGCTACGTAGTCTATATTTATCACGTGGTCCGGTATGCATTGGGTAACCCTCTCCATGTACGAAGGTCAAATATTGATCGACCTTGGTCTTCCACTCATTATCAGAAATCTACACTAAATTAATGCGAGAGAAAGCCGTGCCCGGGTAAATCAGTTGCTTAGTGACAGCTTAATTCATTATATTTCATGGGAAATTATATATACCTGTCATGCTTATATATTGTAATTTCAATTATAGCCATTCCCACGTGCGAGGAACAGGAAGTGTAACTGTTGTGTTTACAATAGATTGTCAGTATAGTCCCATAACATTTTAAATAACAAGATACTTTTTCATCGGGGGTTCGGGTTTGGGTGGGAGGGAGGGGGTGGAGGTGGTGGAGGTTATTTTTGTTTTTTGGATTTTGTGGTTTTTTTCTTCTTTTTTGGAGAGATATACTTTGTACATCTCTCTCTTCAGGACGAAGAATTATTAATTTAGATACCATGCTTTAATTGAGATATCTTAAATGTTATAGTAAGAAATTAATAGAAATAATTTTAATATAGTGTGTGTGTGTGTGTGTGTGTGTGTGTGTGTGTGTGTGTGTGTGTGTGTGGTATGTGTGTGTGTGTTTGGTGTGTGTATGTGTGTTTGTGGGGTGTTTTCACTTTTCGGGACTCAACTTCCTTTACCATTTCAAGACTTGAGTATATTACATGTTGTGTGAATCCGCAAAATAAATAGTCTTGAATCCACAAAACACTGCCCGCCTTCAGAAGCAAGTCAATAAATACAAAGTAATAAATTGCACAAATTGACAATTCTAATGTTTATTACATTTTTTATGTTAATACGTTCGATTTATTTCTAGAGCTGATACAACAATTAACAATAGCTTCAATCCCGATTTAGGTACGTATTACATTAATTATTTCTAAAAATGCGTTCACATCAATCCCGCAGTAATAAAAAATAATAATTCCGCAGAAACTGATGTAAGCCATTTGCGACAACTACGCATATATTAAGTATATATACCCCTTGTAGGTAAGCCATCATTTAAAATATACATTATGTAGACTTTACATATAACTCTCTTCGTGTATGTCCTTTCTTTAATATTCAATCCACTTTTCCTATTGTATACAGCTTTTTTGTTAACACTGTTATTTAATATATAATATGCTGATTTATATTTCATATACTGTAGTAACTGATCCCCTAAATCAAAGACTTAGGGACCAAGATACATTGTACATGCAGATTGATATATAGAAATATATATATATATATATATATATATATATATATATATATATATATATATAGAAATATATATATATATATATATATATATATATATATATATGATACACTTAAAAAATGAAAATTTTTTTTTTTTGAAAACACACCACACGAACTGCAATGCTTTGCGTCGGCATATTTCAAGAAGCGCGTCACGCCGGCTTGAAGCGTTGCAGTTCATACCCTGGTGCATTTTCAAAAATGAAATTATGTCATATATTTACATTCTACTTTCATTTTTGTAGGGATTCTCAGGCATTGAAATTGACGCACTGTATTTATCAAGTAGTTCAACAGCAGCGCGTTCATGAGGAAATGCCTATCATTAAAATGTGTAAATATATCAAAGTCATAACCATTGGAAATGTGGATATTTGAATGGGGACGTAATTCAGTTATTAATAACAACATTGAACTAACAACTAATTTCAGAATTCATTTTATGTAACTACAAGCCAAAAAGCATTGTGCTTTCAAAGGCAGTATATTTGTTGAAATTATTTACCTATTGAAGTAAACTCAAAGGGTTATTCATGCAGATCTAGAATCGTTATTTTTCAATCACATAGATCTGAAGTTTCAAATGAAAGAAAGCAGAAGAAAGAAACAACATCAAATGGAGAAAGTCTTGATATCTCAGGAGGTTTGGCAAAATGGCGACCTACAAACGATGAATTTCCTTGATATGATTCCGTCTGAGAAAAACATATGGTTCTGAAACAAAGTATAAAGAAACAGACCGGGAACACAAACGTCACAGTTCTGCGTCTGCCACCCAAACAGCGCAGATACGCCGTATCTAAGTCAAATCTAACGGAACTGAACGAGTAGCCATTTGTAACCTACACCCTCAAATGACCAACGGGCATGCGCATTGTGATGAAAGTCTCTGTAAAGTCGTCACACTGGAAACCATTATTATTGATGCAAGAATACGTTTGAGGATGTTTGACATTTTTCACCTGATTTGTGAAAGATCGGGTTTCCACAAGACAGAAGCTGGAGGCGATAATGATAAGCAGTAAAGTAAATAAGAAGGATCGGAATATGCACAATACAAGCAGGTTTCAGGGGAAACTATTCTACACGTGTCCGCGCACATTCCGGTCGTACAAAATCATTATTAAACTTATTTGGATAGAAATGTATACTAACAGTAGAAACGAACTCGGTGCACGTGTGGTTTATACAGCGACATATGCACTTGGACATAGGTCAAGGGTCATGAAGAATCGAGCCAGTTGTGGGGCTAATACTGTTAAATTAAAGATTGCGGTGATACAATCCATACATGTGGATGTGCCTGAGATTTATTTTTTTGCTTAAAAAAATCCCTTTTCAGAAATGTGAAGAATTCTGGCTATGATGCTCCAAATAAATTTTCTTTTGATGAATATATAGAAATCACGCATCTTTAAAACCAGTACAGAATTGTGGGCTCGGGCTTGGTTGGGTGATGTTTTTACACTAGTCCTCTGTCTGTTGGGCTATGGTAATAATTGAAGACAAAGTAAATAATGAATGTCTTATCGTTTGATGCTCGTCAGAATGTACTTTTTTATTCATTCATTTTTATTCATTTCAACAAAATTATGATTAAACCTCCGTCTGTAAAACAACATCTACCTTGAAACACATATTTCTTTAGTGGAACATCGGTGGAAGCTGGAGTAAAATATTGTATATATATACGATAAAGTGCAACTTGTTTTAGTATCATACATGTAACAGCAGTCTGTTCATTAAATGCAGTAAGACGTAAAGTGCATCGGTGTTGCAGTTTTTTGTTTGTTTGTTTGTGTGTGTGTGTGTGTTTTGTTGTATGTGTATGGTGGGGATGTTTCTAAGAATTATAAATTCTATAAGAAAAAAAAAGGATATTTAAGAAAATACGTCTCCTTTTAAAAAAAACTTTGCAAATTAATTAAAATACTATCAAAGACACATTTAACCAAACTTTCTTTTATCAAATAAAATAAAACTTATTAAATGATATATTAAACAAATTGTTGGTTTTTCTATGCAACGTCAAAAATATTACAATATATGGTATTAATAATAGTTTTTAAAAATATGGAAAATAAATGAAAAGAAACAATTGAAAGAATCCCACTGACTTCGGTGATTTCATGCTATTCAAATGAATTTGGACTGACTTCGCGTATCTCGCCGAGCCAAATGTCAGAAGCCCTAATTTAATTGCCTTCCACGGTGTGTAATCTCCAAATCTTTCAGCAACAAAGGATTAAATGTATGTAGAAGGTCGCTTACAGTTGGCAATTTCACGCACTCTCACAGCAAATCGTGAAAACGTAACGTTTTAAAACCATAAAACTTGTTGGAAATTAAAAAGGTTGTTATCGCGACAAGCAATAACAATTAAACTATTGACTTCGCGTCAAGAACTGTATATTTACGATTTCGGTATTTCAAAATATTACGCTTGGTTTCCTTGTTTGAGAGACCTTTGTTGCTAGCAGTATATGATTTTTATAGCATGTAATATACTGATGAAAACCATAACACCCGGAGCTGGTGCTTTGGTATCTACTGATTAATGAAAACTCGATTTCAGCACCGTTCCCAAAATTAACACAGGCCGGGATTTCTGGAGAGATAACTCCTTACATTTAAAACAGATTCTCACGGAAAGTTTGTATACACACATCTTGTTTGTTCGTGATTTCATGTACTAAGTCAATGTATTCGGTTATCCCACTTTACCGATGATGTAAATGTACATATTTCACCTACAGAAAAAATGTACACATAGATTATTGATGTTATCGATTCTCTTTATCAGGTAGCTGAATTGATTTCATTTAGTGGAAAATTCTGTCTGTCGGCAGTGAACATTGAATTGTCATTACGCTGTGTAATGTCCATCAAACGCAAGAAAGACGTTCTATACGACGAGGTCAAACACGATAGCGCGTGCTCAGAACTGACATCCGCTAGAACGAAATGTGATAAGGACTTTGATTGGTTGTCACTTCTCAAGATAACGTCTTTGATTTGAAGTTGTTTTTCATTTTGAGATATACGATAAAACAAAACTATCCCTTATCCATTGTTTGATATTTCATTTTTTTGTCATAAGTGATGCGAAAATCTACATCTTTGTCAGCGCCTCGTTTTGCGCTTTAGGTGTGATTTTTTTTTTAAAATATTGCCGTACAATTCCATGATAACTTTGATATATGTGTGCCAATATATTTCATATCCACCTGTGCATCATAAGTAATAGATAATCATTACATATTACACAAATAAGCACTAAATTCAAGTGCAGCGGTAAGTGTTTTACTGTCGTGGGATTCTCCAACCCTTGAGAAGATATTTTATGTGAATTTCGTATTTGCATCTTATCGGAAAAGAGTTTGAGTGGAAATACTACATCTGTTTAAGCTAAAAAGGTCGTTTAGAAGCATTCTTTATCCCGATCTAAGAAGATCGCTAGATTTGTATCCGAATAAATGTTTATATTCGACGCATCATGTTTATACGTAGTGTTAATTTGTGAGAGGAAACGGGGTACGAAAAGCTATCAACATCTTGCATTCTGCCAAAAGTGAGTCTATTTTACTGCTAGAAGAGGATACAACGTGTTACAAATTTACTGACCCCGACTGGTGAGGCAATTTGTCATCCACAGTTAAATCGCTTCAACTTATCCTAATGTAAATATTGTTGAAAAGAGTAGCAAAATGTGTGTTTGGTAAAAATTGACGTTGAACATACAGCGTCAATTAGAAGTTTGATATGGGAAGAAATCAACACTGGAGCTTGTACGTTTTCGAAGGCAACTGTGTTTCAAATCACGTTCTACACACATCTTCGTTATTTTTCTTCTGTATTCAGCATTGTTATCAAATATCAAAACACACTGATGAATGACCGTGTTTGTATCACTTCCTTATTTGAATATAACAGACCAAACAAAGGACACTCATTTTTATAAACGTAAAACAAGATAAATATTTATTAACAGAAAATCTACAAAAGAAATGTCATGGTTCACAATTAGTTAATTATCACGAAGTCAACCAGCGAAGCGAAGATCAAACAAAAAAAAACCCACTTCACTATTAGAAGTTGTAACCACAAGAGTTCGTTCCTTGATACAGTTCCTTCATACGAGCATGATGATAGGAGGGGTAATCCAAAGTGCGTGTGTATGGTGACAGTCTGCTTTTCGACGCCATCATATAGGTCTCGTGACTATATGGTGGGTAAGTATATCCGTCAGTGGAGTAATTCGGTCGAGTAGGAAGACGGAGAGGTGACGTGCCACTCCCAGACACAGCGCTGTTCGGGGACAAACAGGAGTCCTCCGATTCGGAACCTACAATGTTTGAGAATTATTAGAAGTTAGTAATAGGACAAACAGCATATTATGTCCATTCAGTTTCTCGTCAAACCAAAATGCCAGGTATTCGTATTATTGAAAGTTATGGACAGTACGTTAATCTTTTGCAAGTTTTACAGTCTCGAGTACCGTGTCAGTGCCACAGTAGCCGCACCTGTTATCGCCGTATACATGCATTTGCTTATAAGAATAGAAATTCATAAATAGATTGATAAAATGACCTTTTTCGTCATTATTGCGGCGTTTAGATGACGAGCTGTTGGCGTATGCTAGAGAGCTTGGACGATTGTGGTTCCGGGGACGGGCGCAAGGATTCAGCTGCGACAGAACATCCACCATACTGTAATAGAACATTTTATTCAAAATCAGTTTAACAATCTGATCCTCTGGTAAAGTAACTGAACTATCTCTCCATTTGTATAGATTTCATCAGGAAGTACCCCTAAACGCTATAAACTGTATTTCTCTGTAAGGATCAGGTGAACTCTGGTACAGAAACCGTGATGTGCATGATCATTAAAGCAATGCCCATGTCTACGATGCTAATAGATGTAGCTCGACTGCCATGGCCAAAGTGTGTGTGTGTGTGTGTTTAATTCTTGCACTAAATTAAAAACAACCATTACTTAATCCGTTATAGTCCTAAGATACGGTGTCAGATAAAAAAAACAAAACTCTGTGAAAATGGCGAATTACAGACGTAACTATGGAATCAACTAAAAAGTTTAAAATTGCAGGGGGAAAAAAATGAAATAAAAAATATACCCTAGTGAATATAGTTGTTCCTAATCATAAACAATCTAAATGATTTTCCTATCTCTTTTGTTATAAAAACATTAAACCCTACTTTGAAGTCCTGTTTTAACCGACGTGGTTGTAGTTTGAACAAGACAGAACTCGACTATATTGTAGATATCAACCGTTGTACTTCTTGTACAGTAGAGTTTTAGAAAGACCCCCTCTATACTTTGAATCTCAATCTTACGTAATTAAAAGTTATTTACGGCAAAACATTTGAATTGAATATATTCGAATAATGTAAAAAAGATATGTACAATCTTTTCCATTCTAGAGAGATGTAAATATTTGAGAAGAGTAGTGGTTAGGTTATTTAGCCATATGTAAAATCTTTGAATGTTCCACGTGTTTCAAGATCTTGAACTCAAATGCTCAGATGTTGATTCTAAAAAGAAATTCTTACGTAGGCAAAATGCGAATTCTATCAAAATCTCACTATTTTTGAATTTGAGGGTTTAAACAATCCTAAAACCAACAACATGATGAAGAAGTGAGGGCCTTTAGAGAAAGTTTGCTCCAGTACTGCAATGTTGAAAATGCTCAAAAACGAAATATGCACAATTAACGACAGTCTCCATTAGTTATGTCTCACAGGATTCCCATAAGACTTGGGGACGTATTGAAAATAAGCTCCTATCTATACCGTTTGTAAATGGACTGCCATTTCTGAACGATGTAATGCACTTTTGATTTCAGTACACAGACATTATTGCATTCTCAGCGCGTTATGACATTCTTTGACGTGCTGTTAGGACAGCTGTATTATACTGCAGTGTTAGGACAACTGTATTATACTGCAGTGTTGTTAGGACAGCTGTATTATACTGCAGTGTTGTTAGGACAACTGTATTATACTGCAGTGTTGTTAGGACAACTGTATTATACTGCAGTGTTGTTAGGACAGCTGTATTATACTGCAGTGTTGTTAGGACAACTGTATTATACTGCAGTGTTGTTAGGACAGCTGTATTATACTGCAGTGTTGTTAGGACAACTGTATTATACTGCAGTGTTGTTAGGACAGCTGTATTATACTGCAGTGTTGTTAGGACAACTGTATTATACTGCAGTGTTGTTAGGACAACTGTATTATACTGCAGTGTTGTTAGGACAGCTGTATTATACTGCAGTGTTGTTAGGACAGCTGTATTATACTGCAGTGTTGTTAGGACAGCTGTATTATACTGCAGTGTTGTTAGGACAACTGTATTATACTGCAGTGTTGTTAGGACAGCTGTATTATACTGCAGTGTTGTTAGGACAACTGTATTATACTGCAGTGTTGTTAGGACAGCTGTATTATACTGCAGTGTTGTTAGGACAACTGTATTATACTGCAGTGTTGTTAGGACAGCTGTATTATACTGCAGTGTTGTTAGGACAACTGTATTATACTGCAGTGTTGTTAGGACAACTGTATTATACTGCAGTGTTGTTAGGACAGCTGTATTATACTGCAGTGTTGTTAGGACAGCTGTATTATACTGCAGTGTTGTTAGGACAGCTGTATTATACTGCAGTGTTGTTAGGACAACTGTATTATACTGCAGTGTTAGGACAACTGTATTATACTGCAGTGTTGTTAGGACAGCTGTATTATACTGCAGTGTTAGGACAGCTGTATTATACTGCAGTGTTGTTAGGACAGCTGTATTATACTGCAGTGTTAGGATAACTGTATTATACTGCAGTGTTGTTAGGACAACTGTATTATACTGCAGTGTTGTTAGGACAACTGTATTATACTGCAGTGTTGTTAGGACAACTGTATTATACTGCGGTGTTGTTAGGACAGCTGTATTATACTGCAGTGTTAGGATAACTGTATTATACTGCAGTGTTAGGACAACTGTATTATACTGCAGTGTTGTTAGGACAGCTGTATTATACTGCAGTGTTAGGACAGCTGTATTATACTGCAGTGTTGTTAGGACAACTGTATTATACTGCAGTGTTGTTAGGACAGCTGTATGTTAGGACAGCTGTATTATACTGCAGTGTTGTTAGGACAGCTGTATTATACTGCAGTGTTGTTAGGACAGCTGTATTATACTGCAGTGTTAGGACAGCTGTATTATACTGCAGTGTTGTTAGGACAGCTGTATTATACTGCAGTGTTAGGACAGCTGTATTATACTGCAGTGTTGTTAGGACAGCTGTATTATACTGCAGTGTTGTTAGGACAGCTGTATTATACTGCAGTGTTGTTAGGACAACTGTATTATACTGCAGTGTTGTTAGGACAACTGTATTATACTGCAGTGTTGTTAGGACAGCTGTATTATACTGCAGTGTTAGGACAGCTGTATTATACTGCAGTGTTAGGACAACTGTATTATACTGCAGCGTTGTTAGGACAACTGTATTATACTGCAGGCTGTTAGGACAACTGTATTATACTGCAGTGTTGTTAGGACAAGTGTATTATACTGCAGTGCTCTGATCAGTGGTGACTTGGTATCTGTGACATATGGCATCATATGGTATTTAGGATTATTGCTAAATGAGTATTCTTTTATTTTCTAAATGATATACTCAGAGTTAAGAGTAATTTGTTTTGCTCCGAAAACTGAACGTATTAAAAAAGAAACCTGCTCACACATAATCTCGGAAAATTGACCAAATAAGTAAGAATTGAAATCATTAGGATTATTCCTTAATTATCAATGCTAGATATTTTCTCTGCTTTAATTAAAGAGTTTATTTGGGTGGTTGATTTCTGTTGTACATAATAGCAGTTCTAAATGATGTAAGAGCAGTGAAGGCGTGTAATATGAATAGGTAGGTTATTCCAGAGGTTGACTGCTAAAGGTAAAAAGCTGTTCATATACGATGAAGTCCTAACTTAAGAAAGAATGAAGATTATCATAGTTTCCGAGTGGATACGAATTTGAGAATATGTAAGCACGTGTTTCTTGCGAAGAATGATTTATAATAGATTTTTCTATATTTTCTGATGTACCCTTACAAACTCCTATCTTTAAAATCCCTTTGAGCGCCTCCGTAGGCGGTGATCAAGGTGTGTAAAAAATATAAATCCATATTTTATGCGGATGCTTGTATCCTAGCAAATCATATCCTTTTGGTTCTTGAGAATTGTTTTTAACTTGAACAGACAACGGACGGTGATCAGAGAAGCCCATGCTATTGTGAGCTTACCATTCATTGGGATCAACATCTCGAAACCCCTTAGCGAAAGGATTGCTGGCAATTTTCAGCTGGGTTATCTACAAAATAAAAAATAAATAATTTAATTTTTCAAAATTCAACAAAAAGTATATAGTATTAGCTGTTACAGTCGTGTTTGTCGAATAGTACTAATACTTTTACATTAAATAAAAATCACCATTGACATCGAACTTCAAAATCCTGCAACCTTTTGCATTCAATGCAGAGAAATATTACATTTTAAACAGATTCAAGAACCTAAGGCATGGTAAAAAATTTTTTTTTATTCCAACACTGATTATGTATGCAAAATGTGGATAGAAAGTTCTCATGATAACATGAATTTCTCTCTTTGATTGCAGACGACAGCTCTGGGTCGTCTGATCGCAAGAGACAAGAATGTTTACCCGATGATTCTGATAGGCCGTCACTGCCATGAACTTCGTCTCCGGAAAGATGTACGTCTTAAAATTTTCTGTCATGGAGCAGTCTTCAGATTTCGGATTTACATAAACAACATGACATCGGGGCTGATATTTGTGCATAGAATTCAAGATGATCTGTAATGTTGAGATAAAGGCTTATTTATTTACATTAATTGCTACAGTATCCACCTTTGGCTATGTCAAAACGAAAATCTTAATTAAATCTTTAAACATCTGTGAAATGATACACATTTTTACATCGAAAATTTCACTTCTCTTTCCTTTGATGATAAACATGGTTGCATTAGACTAAAAAATATCATTTAATAAACATGTTTTGCATTGCAGGTCGCGGGAACAAAATTGTTGGTTGAATTAGTTTTACGTCATCCAACACAAAACAATAAATAAAATATGAAAATGTCAATATATTAGTGATGCAATATTCATCGTCTACTAAAACAATAAAGCGTCCAAATGAGTCTGACAAATTTTGATTACACACAATGAAGGAAGTCTGAATTCATATAACGCTCCCTAAAATTGACCGTCAGAAATAAAACCTGATCTAATTTAATTTGCCATTCATCAAAATGTTCAATTTAATTATTTATAGAATAAGTGTTCAGAACTAAATGTTAGTGGGTCATCCGTACTGTATTGGACACACCAATGTATGATTCAGTTTATAAATGTCATTCAATATATGCAGGTGCACAAACAAGGCTGGCGAACTTACATGGCCGTTATCGTCCATCAAGTTGTTAGTGAGTTTTAATTTATCAAATGACACCACTTGCTTCATCCACTGTGACCCTTTAGCGGGCGAGTCAGGGTGCACGTGAATCCTCCCGGGCATGTGGGGGTCGGCCTTCCCCGCCACCACCCAGCTCGAGCTGTGAAAGGAATACCTATATCGCTTGTCATCACAAGGAACGAAGTCCATCATCACCATATAATCTGCCATGTGGTCCAGGCCGTACAGGCGAACTTGGAAGGTCGGAAACATTCGTCTGCAATCAAAGAAAAAGATCAGACGATAACTGGATGTTTTGTCTAAGTAGCCATGGTTCGCATCTTTCCTGGCAAAACTTGAGCTGGACAATGGTTTTTCATTAGCACTATACATGCAGGCTCGGGAAATGCTTTTTATGAAAACTGACTTTTTTCTTATATATATTATTAATATATATTTCATAAATCATATTGTAGTTTGTTAACAGGGAGGGATCGGAGGAGGTGAAGTGTGTAGGGTGTGAAGGGCGCACTCAGAGGACTCGTACAATAAGCTTTTCCATAGCTTTAAGAGCAATTAGTGCACTATTTGCTGTTTGTATTGTACATTTCACATACGTACTTACTGATATACATGTATTTTATTTTTATCATGAATGACATCAAGAGAGAAGGACAAGAATGAGTTTTGCCATTACGTACAACCGTCACGTTGCCCAGTAAAGAAGAAGAAGAAGAAAACGCGTTTTGTGATCGGAATGTCTACAATTCGAGTCACGACCACGATAGGCCTGAGAAAATACAGCTACTATTCTGTCGCAAAGATACCGTGTCGCTGTAAGCGTTGACACTATAAAGAACCCTTACCGCTAGATGATCTGAACACCCCCAACATGTGTCGGAATTTATAGTACTTTCCTTTAAGCTAGTGAAGAATCGACGTAAGTGAAAGAAAGGATATCTAATTCTCTAAATCGATAATCATTATTTTGATTATCTTAATTATTTTTAAATCATTACTATCAATATACTGTTACAAATGAGAATCGTAACTCTTTGGCGCTCAATGTCTTAAATTACAATGCATGAAATTTATAGTACAAAACAGTGTCAGATCGTTAGAGAGTTGCAATCCCCCTTTTCAAATTCAAAACAAAAATTGTCATTTTGTGCCACTTTGAGATATGCAGCCACTGTTTTGGGGCAGAAACGGTACCATCTTGGATCGTACCCTTTTTAAAATTTTACTGGATCCGCCTCTGGAAATTGTTGCGATGAAATACGCATTTAATTATTGTGAAAGGTGCAGATAACGAACGGTAATCAATCTCATAATTCCTGTAAAGAATACAAAATTAAGGTAGGACAAACTCGGACTCCTGAATACACTAGAGCCTTCTACCTAGAAGGAATAAACATCCCCTGCTGACCGGTCACTCTCGCCGTGACCCCTATGTCTTGATCAGGTAAACTAAATTTCCATATAAGTTTCAAACTAGTATGTCTCTCCTCAAATTGATGAGTTTCAAACAACGATTCAAATGTGATGCATGTAATTGGTTAATCCCCTATAATTATCTTTCTTCTTGTCCAGGAATAAAGAAGATTTTCTAAAACATATTGCATTTTCAACATATGATCAGCTGAGCCCCTTCCTGGAATCTGAACCCTGAACCCAGAGGTAATAAATGTCATATTTCTCCTGATAATCATACAGGAGCTTGTCTGCTTGATATTGAATTTGTAAAAAAAAAAAAAAAAAGAAAAAAGATTTTCTACGACCTTTTCAATATATAACGTAGATACAACCAATCTAGCCCTACCCATGCAATTAAACCCTGGGGTCATAAATTTCACAATTTTGGTAGAAGGCTCAATGCTTATTATAATTTTATGCAAACATTTTCCCTCGTTGATATTTAAGAAGTAACGAAGAAAATGTTCTAAGATATAATGTATTTTTAAATACATGACCAACTTAGCCCCACCCTGGGGTCAGAGGTCATGTATCCACAGTTCTGGTAAAGTTTGATGCTTGATGTCCAGACGTTAAGGGGATTTTCTAATATACAACGCATTTTCATAATATTGTCAACTTAGCCTCATCCTGAACCCAGGGGTCACGAATTTCACATTTTTGGAAAAGAGCTCATTGCTTACCATAATCATGTTAATAATTTGACTGCGCGACGTCCAGAAATATAGAAGAAAATTTTGAATTGCGTTAATTTTGATGGCGTTGGACATATCCCCTCTGTCCCCGGGGAGGAAGAGTTCATGAAATTCACAACGTTTGTTTCCTGTGACCCATAAAATTGGTTGAAATTAGTTTAGCCGTTCCAGAAAAGCATCTGAAAATATCCAAAAGTTTACCACCGATGCACGACGTGATGTGCACGGTAACGTACAAAAACAGACAACACCAGTGACCTATAAAGCGATTGTAACTGGATTACATCAGTGTTCTTGCAAAACACACTTTAATTTTTAACAAAAGCACGACTGTCAATTTTGGTGGGCAAATAGAGTGCTTTTTACATGTAGTCCGTTTGGTTAATAAGATTTATTTAATGTTCACCATTATCGGAGTTTTGAATAATGATTTTACATTGTGTGAAGAATCCAAGATGAAGCTTCTCTGATCTTAATTTTGTGGAATTAAGGGTGCATGTACGTTCGTGTTAGTCAGTTTAGGAATTATATAGAAGATGATTTATCAATGAAAGGCCTTGATAAATAACCGTTTTTAACACTTTTGTTTTATTTTGTTCCCAAATGTGTAACTGTTGTTTACATCATGACCTTTGCGCATGCCTGGTGTTATCGCTCTGTTCACGAAGTTATATTTTTATGAGAAAGCAGTATATTAATAATTAATTACACCCAAAATACTGTATAATATCAACAAAGGTTTAGAAAAAATGAATAAATAACAAAGCAGATTAATAAAATAAAATAATTAGATAATTAGATAATATAATTTTATGAAGGATAAATCACAGGATTTTCTCAGCTGGACAGTGCTGCAAGCAATATTAATTCCATATTAGGTCTGAACGCCACAAACGATATTCATAAACGTAAAATACAGGAGCTGGTGCACATTTATATTCAAATGAATAAAATTCTTTTCCCTTCAGAGCCTTTTCCATGAGATACATATTTCATCTTCAATGAGTCTGACGTATGCAGCGAGACAGATCAAAACTGTACTCGACCGATTTCAAATTTTTTCATGATTACACTGTTAAATAGACTGTCGTCCATTCCTGAGTGGAGAAGTTCCTTTTTTTATGAATTCTTTTTTTTTTTTTAAAGTCACAGAATACAAACATACTATGAAATTGACCGCAAATTTTTTATGGCAATATTTGTCCCATTTTAGAATTTAACAATCGCGTTCTTGCTTTTTTTTACGTTAATTTAGAAACTATTAGAAGTTACTACTGCGATACTAATTAATTAGGATTATTTTCCACCAAAAACTAATTTTGAACAGTCTTAGAAACGGTTTTTTTTTCCCAGTGTTTAATTAAACGTCCTTCCACAAGTCTCAAAATCATGAAAACAATTTCTCTCTATATTTCATCAAAATCTTGATAACAATTTCTATTCATATTTCATCAAAATCTTGAAAACAATTTCTATTCATATTTCATCAAAATCTTGAAAACAATTTCTGTCCATATTTCATCAAAAGGTTGAAAACAATTTCTGTCCATATTTCATCAAAACCCTGAGAAGAATTTCTGTATATATTTCATCAAAAGGTTGAAAACAATTTCTGTCCATATTTCATCAAAATCTTGAAAACATATTCTATCCATTTTCATCACAGTATTGGATTTATTTTCTATCCAGAACACGTTATATCTTGAAAATGCATTTGAGAAAGTTCAATTATATACAGTACCGTCTCAACAATTTACAGAGTATTACATTTGCTTAATTCTTTATGATTTCCCACTAGCTTTAGTACTGCACAAAGTTTGGAATCCGTTCTCAGCTTTTTTCTTTATCTATTTATTTATTTATTTATTTTTATCCCGGGTTCCCTCATTTCATCCCGTTTTGATTTAGTGCATGTTTATGTCCGCGAAAACAACGAACATGAAGCGATATCGAAATAATGCAGTAAACAATGTATTACAAAAGTATAGTAGTAATTTGTATCGCGTGAATGTCATGTAGAACTGAATCTTATTTGCTTCAGGTCATTAATGAATACATTTCTCAACTTCAAAGGAATATCAAAAGAATGACCTATAGGAAAGAACGATTTCCCGGAAAAAGTCACTTTTAAAAATCAATGTTCATTGTTATTTTTTACCGTATATATTTCTAAATTTTTCATATTTGTATTTTGAACCTAAAATTTCGTATTGGCAATTTTTAAATCAACCTTCAAAGTTGGCTAAAACAGCATTTTCTCAGTAAAAACGTATATTTTTGCGTGAAGTTTGGCCTAAAAGTCCTTCAAGGTAGGCCTGTCCCTAATAAAAACTATGGCATTTTGATAGGTTTTGATCTAAGGAATGATTTAAAATAGGATTTATTTTAGGGGCACCCGTGCCCTGGGGTCGAAATTTACAAAAAAATGTGAGAACCTATTTCTAGCATCGTGTTTCATATTTATGCCGTTTATATATGTAGCTAGTATAGGTCAGATGGTTAGACCGCTGAAGCTAACAACCGAATTTTTTGTGTCCTGGTTCGAATTCACCTGTTGGCACACTTTTACCGTTTTAAAATTTTGAACAGTATAAACACCATTTTTTTTTTTTTTTTTTTTTTTTGTATATAGGCTTGTATATTTTCTTCAATTTACTTCCATAAATGCATGTTTGCTCTTGATATAAAAGACATTTATGAGAATGCAGATCATAAATTCTCTGTACCTAAAAGCAATCAACCGGAACTATACCTCAGAGTAAGCATACTTTGTTCAAGGACAAAAATTATTCACTCTGTGTTACTAGATACAAGTGTCACGAAAAAAATCATGCCGAGCAAATATTGCTGCGTTTTCCTTTCAAGAACATCACTGGGAAATCGCACTGTTGTGGGAGATATACTGCAGGGTAGATGCCGTTCATTCCTCGGGGAAAATGTGTGCTATAGCGATATTTTATGTCAAAAATGCAGGAGGAAGGTTTACAGATTATAAACAAATAACTACACGCATGCGGCCTAAAGTCATCGACCGGAACGGAAATCAATAAGTTTTTTGTGAAGACTGAAAACAGTACCAATCCTATAGGTCAGTGATATTTTTACGTAGAAGTGTTTCTTTCATCGAGAAGTGTCTGCTTCCAGAATGAGGACCAATACAATTATCATGCACAGAACATATATAACGTGTCCACATTAATTTGAAGATCCAATAGAATTCGCTTTTAAAACCTCTATATTCTGAATACTTTTATTTAATAACATTTCTTAATTAAGATTCACAGTACAATTTATTGGTGTGGGAATAAGTTTCAAAAACGTGTATAAGACAGCATAAAAACATAGTTAACAAGGTATAGAATGTTTATAATGTTAAATGTCAATTTTTATACATCATAGCAAAAACGCACCAACACGTGTTCTAATCTTTCATAGCCGGTCTCTCCACTCTCACTTTTTTACTCAATATACTGTATTTTCGACTCTAAGGAACATAAATAAGCTGTGTCAACATGAGACTAATTTAATATCATTTTTATTGACCATGAAATGTTCCCAATGCTGATAAAAGCCGTGTTTATTTTCACAGTTCATTAGAACGCATCGTTTTTAAGAACCAGAAACAGGACGGATTTATCGGCTGGGGGCTGGTTATACCAACAAGGTCAACCCCTTAATGTACCAATTAACGCCAATTAAAACATCAAGGACTAACACCGAGCAATAAGCCTATTCTCTTGAACTCTTCAATATTTGGAGGCGACTTGTGATCGAATAGGTTATGAGCACTCATTCGTGTATAGAAAAAAATTTTGTAGACAAGTATATGTTCATCTGAAACGCTAAAACAAGAAACGTTTGTGATTCAAATTCTAAAGGATGACCAATCCTAATGACACGATAAAAAGGATACTGCAGACTTCGAAAGACAGTGGCTTACTAAACTCAAAATGCAAAATAACCGGGCACCACACGACAGGTACATAGAGCGTTATACTTTGAGGAAGATGAAGTTTCCCCGATATGTATTGTTCATTGTGACATTGGAAGCTGTGATTCAGTGCATAGCCATTTTTTGTGCCATTATAGAGTTTCTGTAATATGCTGTTTTAGAGTGCTGTAAAATTAATAGGTTTTTATCCTGAGAGTACAAAAATTAAGATGAAAATGATTGATGGCACCTATATATGTAGATAAGTAACTTTATCAGATACTGCGCTAGCGATGAAAACTGACCACGCGAGTCTTCGGTTTCAGAGCGCTGCCCGCAGTTCTCACATCTGTTTACAGTTTTACGTCAACCTCAAAAATGTCGAGGTATTATATACGCTTAATTTATGTGGGAGACTTTGACCATTATTGTTTTTAAAAGATACAAAAAACTAATGTGAATACCCCCAGTCCGCAGCTGACTGATATTTGTCTCCTGAACAATTTGTAAGAAATGTCAAAAATTTTAGTGAGAACAGGCTGGCCAGTGGGAACTTCGAACATTTTGCGAATTTAATCGAGGATAAGAAATATTTCCGGATATACTTCCATCTTTTGTCTTTATCGTATGAAGACTAAGTAAAAATGGAAAACGATCTGCTTTTTAGTGAGGAAAATAGACATCAGATGAAAGATGTCAGCGAGGTTTTATTGATGCCTTCTGATCTACTCTCAATTTCCCTTCCCACAGCTGAAATAAAATGTCTACACTTCTCTTTTGATGTGCATGATTTTTTTTATCTTCAGATAAAACTTCAGTACAAGATGTTAATGTTTCAATTGTCACTGCAGTTGCAAGGTAAAACAAGACTTTAGTAAATTTGCTGTCGACGGGAAGACAACGTGATTTCCCCCTAGAAATTACATCATCATAAAAAGAAACTAGAAAATCCATCCCGACACAAGCATGAGCTTTTAATCTGAATTGCTCAGTGCTAACGATTTGCAAAGTTTACATGTTTCTAAGCATCTTTGCCATCCAAGGGTGAATCTTCACGGTGTTTCTCTTTTCACGTGACAAAAGAAACCGTGAAGCGTCACGCTTGGCTGGCGAAGATGACGAATAGTGATCAATCTCATAAAATCCTATGAAAGATTCAAAATTAAGGGTAGGGCAAACTCAGAGTAAGTGCCCCCTGCCGGTAACACCCGCCACTAGCGCTTTATTTTGATCAGGTAAACGAGTAATTAGTATGTAAAGAGTAACTAACAGTTGGTATGAAACATGTAAGCATTCGTAAAAGTAATTCATAAAAGCAACATCAGCTAAAAGATAATCCGGATAAAACAACACGCTTGCAAATCACGACTTTCTACAAGCACGTACTGAATTCATTGGTAAAAATGCACTTTGGGAAACGGTTATCATGTGTCCGGGGTGTTTCTCAGTTTTCCACCACCCCGCGACAGCAGTTTGACTGTTCTACAAATACATGTAGTTTTGAAATAAATGTTTTCTTATGTGCTGCTTTTAAGGGCCTATTGAGAAAAGTAACTCTGAAAAAAATATATCTGTTTGTTAAAAGAACAATTACATACGTCATGTGCTTTATTAGATTAAAATGCACTGTAAAATATAGCTGATTTAAAGAAGTTCACAGTATCACCGTGTGTTTCTAATCGTTCTCCCACTGTGTGAAAAGGTGAAGATAACGAACAGTGATCAATCTCATAACCCCTATAAGGAAAATAAAATTAAGATTTGGGCAAAGACGGACCCCTGGACATATCAGAGGTGGGATCTTGTGCCTAGGAGGAGTGAGCATCCCCTGTTGACTGGTCACACCCGCCGAGAGCCCTATAATGTGATTAGCTAAGTAGACCGAGTAATCTGTAGTCAATCTGTATGTAAAGAACTAACAATTGGTATGAAACACGTCAAACAGCATTTGACCCAATGACAGGTTGTATTGGTACACTAAATCGTTAAAACGACTATAGGATTTGTGATTAACGTGTTATCACTACAAATGTTGATCAACCCCTCATTGCACATGCGCACTATTCTGTCATTAGTGTCGAACTGTCTCTATGTTGACATATTATTCAAAATTATTTTGAAGTGAACCCAGATTTTGATGATCTTTAATAACTTTTTTCAGAAAGTATTTAGCGGGTTCCAAACCTTCAGTACAGGTTGAAATCTAATTCATTCAGCACTTCAATTTCTTTTTCAAAGCGCGTTGTAATAACACGTCGATCTGGAAACTTGATAGTAAAAAAATATTTAGAAGGTTTACAATATGCCGTTGTTGTTGATTTTTTTGTTGTTGTTGTTTGTTTGCATGTTGTTTTATGTTCATTTCAGAAATTTTCACTCACGGGGAGACGTCATCAGCTCTTTTAACATTCAAACATTCGAAAACTAAGAATGATGGGAAATTAAATACGATATGTTACATCTAATCATACCTACCGGGTATAACCAAAAAGAGGACTTCAATGTCATAACAAAGGAAAACAATAAAACAGCATTCATACGTTAGAAGTAATCTGGTAATCCCTGGCAATTCCCAGATAGAAACCAGCGAACTATATATAGTTCGTTTTAGTTACGCTAAAACGGTACAAATGCAATCCTTTGACTGAAGGGTCAGGTGATTAATGGAGGTTAGGGTCACAGATCAAGGTAGAGGACAAAGTTTTAAGAAAGGCAACATGCAAATCATAATTTGAACATTCTGTGGGTGCGCTGCCTTTTTCCACGTGTGTATCAATGCGCATAAACGTATCTGACATGTACATATAGTTGTGTATCTAACGTGTATATATAGTTGTGTATCTGACGTGTACACATAGTTGTGTATCTGACGTGAACACATAATCGTGTATCTGACGTGTACATATAGTTGTGTATCTGACGTGTACACATAGTTGTGTATCTGACGTGAACACATAATCATGTATCTGACGTGTACATATAGTCGTGTATCTGACGTGTACACATAGTTGTGTATCTGACGTGTATATATAGTTGTGTATTTGATGTGTACACATAACTGAGTATTCTCTAATTTTATTAGAATCTGCATCATGATTAAATGAAATTGAATGTATCAAGTCATACAATGAAACGTAAATCTTGCGAATAATAACATAAACACACCCGGAATATGAAATTAATTTTCTCCATGTAAGTGAAAAAAAAAATCATTATCTTATTAAATCAATATATCAATTTAATAACTTTTCACAGAGAAATGTGCTAATTTCGTTCAGCAAATTAAAATTACGACAAAGCTGCGGGACTGAGTATACCGTTGCTTTTTTTTTTGTTTTTTGTTTGTTTGTTTTTTTTGTTTTTGTTTTTGTTTTTTTTTTTTTTTTTTTTTTTAAACAACAGAACTTTGTATTATTATAAAAATGGAGTGCATAAATTAGAATTTCGTTCAGCTATCATTCCAATTACGATTTTTCTCACCCAGCAAAATAAATATATTTCAATACCGCCCCTGCCCCCTCATAATCTTACTAATATATATCACATATCAAATTTTCAACTATGACGCTCTGAAGAAGAAAAAAAAAAAAAAGATTTAGTGTCTGTTCGCAATTCATAAACTGTGTTGGGGTTGAAAGCATACACCTCCATTTTCTGGAAATCTGTGCTTCAATATACATACTTTATTTTCGACAAAATGTCAATGTGCTAGTCTGATTTGTGAATGCGAGAAGTACAAAATGTATGTAAATCCCCCCCCCCCCCCCCCCGTGCTATTTCTCTGCACAAATGAATGCATTCATGTCTATTTTTATCATTTTCAACTTTTTGGTTTAAATGATTTTTGATAAATTACATACGTGTTTTCCAATAAATTTATTTATTAATTTATTTATTTATTATAACACATAATAAAGTAATTGAAATATTGACCAAAAAATAATAATAAAGCACTAATGGAGCAATATGAAATCAAAATTAAATTCAGCATATACTTTTAAAAATCTATATAGATAGAGAAACGAAAATATTGATTTGGTTTACACATATTTGCGACAATAAAAAAAATTATGTGCAGTGTATCATATATACTGCATATAATTAGGGCATGTTTGTATGTAGGTAAATGTCTGTCCACAGATAGAAAAAATGCTTCTCCTCCATTTTAGCTGTTCATCACATGAATTTTAAAATCCAGTATATATGGAACAAATTAAGCCAATAACCCCCCCCCCCCCCCCCCCGCCCCCTTGCCCGGGATGACACCCTTACAAATTCTAGAATGGATAAAATAATTTACAATGAAGTCATCTATTCTCAAAACGTAGTGCAAAAATAAAATACAATTAAACTGCATCTGAATTAAATTACTGTCAGTGTGTAACACTCCCAATGTAGCGAGAGAGAAGCTTCTGTCAAAGCAAAAACTAACCATGGGGTATAGAAAAAAAAAGAAACACAAGTTTTAGATTTTGTACACCTAGCCATGATTTACAGCAGGAAGAGGACAATATTTGGTTATTCCAAAACAACAACAACAATTTGCATACCTAATGTCCATCATAAATTAATGAAGATGGAACGCATGCATTATTCATGATGATGATGATGATGATGATGATGAGAGAGAGAGAGAGAGAGATTTGATATAATTCAGCATCATTGCCCCACTTATACTAGCCCAAGTACAGACAATGGATTAGCGTGGCTACTGTGATAAGATTGAAAATCTTGTGACCTTAATTAAGAGAGTCCATTATCGCTGTAGTTATTCCGCTGGTAAATACTTGTGACCTTAATTAAGAGAGTCCATTATCGCTGTAGTTATTCCGCTGGTAAATACTGTACTTACCATTAGAGTCTTTGCATCGTCCAGTCTTTTTTCTTTTTTTAAATCAATTAATTTTTCTAATTATTATAATCACTTCTTTGCTATTATGTAATATGATGCACTGTGTTAAATCTTTATATGACTGTATTTATATTTAAATTAATTATTACATCTAATTAAAAGAGATATGACGACCAGTACTATCAATGCATCATCACCATGGTTACTATTATTGTCCGATATGTTTTGATTTTCATATTTTGTATATTGTATAACATTCTGTGCATTTTGAAATAACATATACATTAAAGTTTTTTCTTCAGATTTTCACAGTCCTTTACCCTTCTAGAAAATCTAATAAACTTTTAGTGTATTTATCAGTAATATATTGTACATATCACTTTTACATAAGGTCCCGTCTTGTTTACTATGGTTTCTTTTCGAGTTGTCATTTATAAACAGACATGTTGTAGATTATACCGGAAAGAAATCATGAAAGTATCTATCTATGTCAAATCATGGAAGTATCTATGTTAAATCATGGAAGTATTTATGTCAAATCATGAAAGTATCTATGTCAAAGCACTAAAGTATCTATGTAAGTCAAAAAATGATATATGTCAAATCATGGAAGTATCTATGTCAAATTATGGAAGTATCTTTGTCAAATCACAAAATTATCTATCGATGTCAAATCATGGAAGTATCAATGTATCATGGAAGTATTTATGTCAAATCATGAAAGTGTTTATGTCAAATCATGAAAGTATCTATGTCAAAGCACTAAAGTATCTATCTAAGTCAAATCATGATATATGTCAAATCATGGAAGTATCTATGTCAAATTATGGAAGTATCTTTGTCAAATCACGAAATTATCTATGGATGTCAAATCCTGGAAGCATCAATGTATCATGGAAGTATTTATGTCAAATCATGAAAGTATCTATGTCAAAGCACTATAGTATCTATCAAAGTCAAATCATGAAAAGGTCAGCAAATTAGAAATAGTAAATAAACTGATGTTTTTCTACATTTTCTACATGTCGTACTAAAAAATCCTGTGGACTGTTTCTGGAGAAACACCGATTTCACAAATTAGCACCAAATGTTCTGACTACCGGGTCTATTAGGTCCGGTAGGCATTGTGTGGAGAGGTTAACAGAAAATCGCAAAAAGACAAGTCATGTTTCTCCCATCTATTTACACTAGCGCCAGCAATTAAAAGAAAATATGTTTTTCTTTAATCATATAGATGATACAAATCTCGCTTTGTCTGAATAAAATTAGAGAATTCATACACACCTGAAATGATAGGCACTGCTTATTGAATGAAAAATCTCACCTTGATTGCATTTCTTAAAGATTATTTCATAGGGATCGGAAAAGTTAGAAATGAAATAATGTTCAGTATACAGACTGTTGCTATGGAACATTTTCATACTTGGTACATGGTCTAAGATTTCATAATAAAAGGACAAAATATGAATGATTAATGTTCCATATTCAGATAAGTATAAATTTCGATGAAATTGTTGAGGTCAATGGTGAACTACGATCCTTTACAAATCCATTCATTTCATACATCAGTAATTCATGTTGTAATCCATAGCAACCTTACTTTGAAGGCGTCAACGACAGCAATCCTTAAACTCAGAAAAAAGGCATCTTTGTTTATGTTGCACGTTTTCTAACCAGATACTTTCTTTCTCGTCAATTGTAACGAAATACCTAACAATTAGAAATATTTATTTCAGTTCGTATCGGACGTATATATTGAAACGTACCCAGCTGCGGATGTATATATTTATTTCCAACATTAAGCATGCTCAAAATTCAATTAAAACTGATGGAAAACACCGTAAGAGCCACTTCAAATGCCTGGAAAACAATTTATAAGCAAGTTTCCCCGCGAAATTGCACGGCGGATTTATTTATATCGCCATTAAGGCGGTGTGATACCGGCCGAAATGTGGAATCGAGTAAATTACTTCACTCAAGAAACTAACACCTGTGTTAAATACCCCCTGATTTATTAATATATCTAAACATACATAAAATCGTAAAATTAGAAATGAGAACCGACCAAATGGTCATTTTATGATACGCCTTTTCTCTTTAAAAAGCAGCTGGAAAACTGTAGGAAATGAAATTGGTAATGATTAGCCGAAAACACGGGTGTATTCGCCGCGAAAGAAAACAGTTTTCATAACAAGGTGATAAGCTGAGATAGGGATGCTACGCTCGTCGAACTTTAATGAAGCATGGACCTGTGATGATGAGAGCCCGGCCATGTGATCGTTTCTAGCGCTCGCGCCAGGGGACTTGCAAGCGTGATCAGTGTGCATTTCAATATACTGAAACTGTCATGTTTGAGCCGCATCACTGCAAACGCAGGCTGGACTAAGATTACACTGGTCATCATCGATACTTCACTATTGTGACAGCTATCTGACATGTTCCAGTATTGTCCATTTTAATCAGTGCAAAATTTGTACATTGATTCCTTCTTACCAAAATCATTTGAATGAAGCATTTTTTTTTAATACGGAACCGGTGTATTTTTTGCCGTAATATTGTCCCTAGTCTATATATTATGACTGAATATATTTTTGTTTCTAGGACTGACGAGCAAAACGTAAATAATATTTTATGAAAGGGAAGAGTTACACTGAAAACATTGATTAATTATATAACATTTAAAAAAAAAAAAAACAATTGCGAGGACATTCCTAAAACTCTTAGATTAATATACTCATGAATATTCAATTATACGACTACATTTGATCAAATATATCACGCAAGCCCAGTTCGCTAATCACAAAAATATATATGGAATATGAATGTAATAAATAGAAATGTCATATAGATATAGTATATATGAATGCAATGTAAAGATAATATAAATTCCACATACCTTAATTTCAACTTGGAAAGAAATGTGACTAAAATTTCATCACCTATTTGGACACAGATTTTTTTTTTATATAAATACCTTACAATCAGCTTCTTTATATTTCTGGTTTCAATTTTGATTAATTTTGATTTTATACAGCAATGTCACCCTGTAGACTAATTAACGTGTTAATAATTCTTAATTTAGAATTGTTATTTTGAATTTAAAATTGATATGTAACGAATATAAGATAAAGATAAATTATTGCATAATAATAAAACTTTCATTTTCCCTCTGAATCAAATACAAATTTTATGTCAGTAATCAGCAATATTTGAAAATTATATAATAGATTACGAATTCGAAACATTCGTTCTACATTTTACATTAATCATGCAAAATGAAGTAAGTTAAATTGTTATTTTAACCTTCAATAAAATAACAAGATTAACTCGATAATTATTTTTGTATAAAAATTAGTATTCTAGTTCGAACTAAATAGTCAATAGTCAATCATCGTTATAAAACAAAATAACATACAATACCTAAAATTAATTAAAATTAATAATTTCGACTTGTTTTGATGCACACCGAGTTTTGGGACTGTTTATTGTCGCTTATCGACAATGGTACCTGTATATTCTATTTACGCAAAGCAATGCCATGTGTGCACTGAATACAGAATGAGGTCGGAAAACAAACATAAAAAACAAAAAATAAAATTTAAAAAAAAATAATAAAAAAAAAATTCCACTAAACGGGCAACAGAAGACTATTTTATCGAAGTACTTTAAATAGTATTCCATAATTGAATATAACACACTACACCACTTCATATGAAGAGTGAAAAACTTCGAAATATTTTTTTCTTACCAAACTTGACCGAGAATAAATAAAATACGCAATTAAAAAAAGTCTAAATCACGATTGCGACCGAGTTGATATTTACATCATTGTATTATGACAACGGGCCGTGTGTCGAGAGACAACACGGCGTTCAAAATCATAAACAATGTCACGATCTTCATCGAATGCAAATTGACAGACCAGTTCTTTGCAGGTCAGTTTCGTGAACAACAAAATTATGGTTAGAATATATATATATATATATATATATATATATATATATATATATATGAGTTCAAATATTTCAGTAAAAAACTGAAGAAAAGTATATTTGATATGTATCATAATAAAAAAAAAATTGTCTCATGTTTAGCTTATCAGTGGATGCAATAATTAATATTTGATATGCATGCTAAATACGGTGCGAATATAGAGTTTTGAAATCACGGATGCAACTATATATATAATCCATGAAATAATATGAAAGACCATATGCTATTTCCATCTTCGCAAGCCAGGGGTTTTCCCATCCGACCTGCGAAGAAAGCACTGCTGATTTTAACCCCCTTACCTCCCAGCTTTGGTGACGATCATTTCGGTACCAAGCTCGTCAAACTCGTCCCACAGGGATTTCATTTCCAGGTGCGCATTGACGTTCAATAATTTGGGGTGCAGAGGTTTCTTTGGCAGTTCACCTTTAACGTCAGGTGTGTTCTCCGCGCAGTCGTCACCTGTTTTGCAGGTTTGATCACCCTTTAAGAAGTCCGAGTCTTGGGAATGTTTGACACAGTTTTCGGAATTTTCACCGTGAGTTCTTGAAATTACATCTTGATATTCATATCTCTGAGAATCATAAAACGGTCTTCCAGTTCCAGCATTCAACAGACAGGCTGAAAATTAAAATAAAAGTGAATATAAATTTAGAGATGCAACGAATTTAAAAACAAAAATAAAACTTATTATCATGAAAGTGAAAAATTATATTCGAAACCAATATTTGAAAGCATTGCTCACCTTCCATACTTTTCATTCCAGAGGGATACCCACAATTTCCCCATTCTACGAAACAGTCAGAGTTATATTGGCCCGAAGATCCGGGATACCCAAGCGAAT
Source organism: Ostrea denselamellosa (assembly GCA_024699665.1). Classification (NCBI taxonomy): domain Eukaryota; kingdom Metazoa; phylum Mollusca; class Bivalvia; order Ostreida; family Ostreidae; genus Ostrea; species Ostrea denselamellosa. The sequence continues at coordinate 962,611 of JAMZEH010000041.1, forward strand.
TGAAGAGGGAGTCTGAAAACGGTCCCGACATCAGAGATGCGATACTGAAAGCATTCGCACGAACAGACAGAGGGCCGGTGATATCCATCTAAGATTTGCTCAACTTTTCACACATTCAAAAGATAAAAACTTGTACTGAAATCAGTAAAAAAAAGTTTGTCAATGTTGCGCATGCAGCTATATTATCCCATAAATAAGACAAATTTTGGCAAATTAACACCTCCGATGACCAGCCCCCCTACTTCAGCAAGTGCAGCAACAAGCGATTTCATTGGCTGTCAACAGTCGAAGTTATAAAGAAGCTGGGAATTAATCACGATTTGGGATGTGGGGATACTGCGAGTACTGATGCATGATACAGAGACATTTGGTCACTTTTGCGGGTTTGGTGCAAGACAGCACACAAATATTCCAGATGTGTTTAGAATAGTTTGGGTACAGACGGGGAGATGTTGACATAGTAGTTTATATAAGCAGGTATCGGAGGGGATCATCAATCATTTGTAGGTGTCAGAAATGACGGCTACGGAGGGTCGGCCCAACGAGAAACCTAAAAACAGAACGTTGCCGCAGCTCAGTAATATAATCATAAAAATATGTACCCAGAGCGCACTTTGATTTTTCTTTTTTAGTATAAAGATATTGAGGATGAGTAAAAAAAAAAAATCATTTTCTGTAATTAATTCTATTCTTATGATAAGACACTTTAAGTGGCTTTATTTTTGGAAAAAATCAATATTTAAAAAAATTATTTTATCTCTGAAATTAAACAGAAAATGGCAGATTTCACTGTTTGTTAAAATGAATGAGAATACAACACGGTATTTACGGAATAATAAGGAGAACTCACCCGATCAATAGAAAACTTGCATAATTATACATTCGATAGGTTTAAATATTTTTTGGAAACAAGAAAGAAAAAAAAAATCAAAGTACATGTATGTTTATGATTCAGAATATAATATTCACATTTATACATTTATACTCTCAGAATTGAATGATAAAAATGTCCGTGAAAAAAAAAATATACAATGGAAAATATTGTCCACATACGTTATTCTGTTGTGTTTATAATTTTGTTTAAATAAATTGTTACTAATGTTGTAAATTTGAATTAGTTAAATGTTATCCGTGAAATTTATTCAACGTCATCTCTAAAAAAAAATATGCAAACATAAATTTTATGTAGAATCAAAATTAATTGTATTGCACTTATGTTTTCATTTGTATTTGTTGATTCTAGCAACACATGAAAATGGAAAACTAATCATAGCTTTTACACCTTGAGCACATGAAGAGCAGGAATGCATTATCGTATCTGCATGCGCGCTGTTGACAGACACCGTACAATAACGTCGACAATTAGAGTTTTAGCGTCCATTTCGTTTTTACATTTACGTGAACCTTGCATTGTGTAATGTTCTGCTTCATTTCACGCCTTTTGAAATTTGTTCACGCTAAACAAAAATCCCCACATCGAAATCATTTTGCATGAAATGTAATGATTTTGCTCCAGCGCAATGTAAACCGATGATTTCTTTATTTCTTTAAAGGTACTGATTGACAAGACTGGGATGTAGAAATACATCTCTGACGTCATACTACGTCACTAGATACCATTGACTACCGGAACATGCTTTTCAGAAGGCGCAATGTTAGCACTAAAACACAAACAAAATCAAGGATTAAAATTGGAATTGGTTAACTTTCGGTTAATTCAGAATTCGCTAACATACGCTATCCCTCCAAAATACTATCAAGTCAAAAAGCGGGCATTGGAATGAAGTATTTCTCCTAATTGTTTAGCGTATAATTATAGGAATAAAACAATGAAAAGTTTATTACAGATGCAGTACAAATAGTGGGAAGGCAGTGATTCTCATTAGTTGTATAGGACTATTTGAGTGGGGGTGTCACTCATCGTTCCAGCTGATCAACATGATTTGTTTACCCCTAATTGTCGACTGCGCGAACCATTTCCCCAAATGCCGATGTATCAATGTTTACTCTGAAGATTTAACGAGTGGTTTATCACTTAATTCAATCAAATCGAATTCCACTAATTATTAATTAGTGAAACGACCGTTTTCATTCCTACATTTATCAAATTTTAGACACGAAAGCTGACAGTAAATTCGTAACAGGAGTCTTATTGTTCAATTTGAAACACACTTCGCTGTTTACATTACTATAATCTTGATTATATGATGCACATTGAAAATTTCTGTTATTTGTTATCTTGATTCATTAAAAAAATATTCATTTATCTAATTTCTGTAATTCATTTGGGATATATTTAAGATAGTATCAGCAGCTCATAATCCCGTTATAAAAGAGTTTTAAGTCTGCATTGAACGTATTCACAAATAACTAGAGATGTGACACGAATGCTTCTTCACACGTGCACTTATAATAATACTTGTATTTACAGTTCCAATATTTTTACCTTTGAAATATTTTTATATTTGTTATTATTGCATTTGAAATATTTTTACATTTGTTATTATTACCTTTGAAGTATTTTTACCAATTGAAATGATAGACATTTTCTCATAAATGTAAACAATATGTGTATGGCTAATGAATATAGTACGACTAATTTTAACGGCCGAAAATTCCAACAGAAATGAAAATAAAATGTAAACATAAAACTGAAAATACACGAAGGTATGAACAGCAACGCTACATTCGGTCAGCATACGCGCCTCATGAAGTACGCTGGTGTAAAACGTCACAGTTCATGCCCTCATGAATTTTCAAAAATGAAATTTATTTCTTAACTGTCCGCAAATCTCTATTGCAACACTCCTTGAAATCGCCATTATCGAAATTCATTTGAACAATGGAATTTTGTAGAGAAATAAAACATCAAAATAGTTTACAAGTACTAAATCATGAACAATAATATACTATATTAAAATCTAAGTCATTCTCAAAAGTGTTTAGATGTTTTTTCCTAAATAAGTGTATGTTTCTAATTTAGTTACACGTGTTCTGTTTAGCGCAGTGCTTGGTTTAGGAAAGTGCAAATTTGTAGTGTATTCTATATATATGGTGGATTTGAAACTGACATGACTAACATATTTCACCAATATTAACATCACGTACAAAACTGGTTTTTTTTTTGTTTGTTTTTTTGTTTTTGTTTTTGTTGATGTTGTTTTTTTTTGTTTGTTTGTTTTTTTTTGTACCTTGTTCATAAAAACATACTGTACACGCATAGAATAAACTGTAGGTAAAATTTATTCCATAAAATAATATCTCCACCGCAACTTTTCATTTTTCTATATAAAGATGAAATATGAAATTGAAAATAAAAATTGAAGTTAATAAAGGGCTATCATATTTATGATATATGTTCTATCTGTCTCCAATGAAACTAAAAGTTCTAAAGCTTTTAAAAAAGAATAAATCTTATTTTATTTCATACTAGCACAGTTGCGCATAATTTGTATCAACTGTTTGCAGCCATTACAGGTAAGGAGACAAGCAAATAAGTAAATAATTTAATAGTGACATGTATTATCATACATACATTTCGTATAAATAATTCAAAACACCCGGCCATCGGACCTATAGCAAGTAAAGTATTTATTATAGTGAGATGTGCATCATTACAAGGTCACTTTGTATATTTGAAATATCAATACACGTACTGGGATATCTCAGTAAGGACAGTACATGGAAATAAATTGTATAATTTTTTTCAAATGTATTTTACCTATGGATAAATCTATCTGTTTGTAAAGGATAATAAAGGTCATTAACCAATTTAACGAACAATGTTCGTTACTGATAAACTGTTCTATATTAAACATATAGAAGTGGGTTTTTTTTTCTTAGGTTTTATATGAAGAACAATCCAAAATAAAGTGTTTTTCGTTTTCGACAATCGGTATTGCACAAAGACACAAAAATTCGGTCACGTATTGGATTATTTCGGAAGCGACCAGTTTCCAATATGAAATATGAGCGAAGGTTGTTCGCTTTTGCTTTGACAGCCTTGATAATTAAATGTCATTGTGATAAAGAAATAATAACAATACAATACAATAATTACACACACATCAAAAATTGTCTGTAAATATAAACTGCATTTGGCGATCTGTCTAGGCGAATTCGTCAATAGAAAAATAATACAATCTAAATTTGACATAATTCAGAGGACGTCACAACCAATGCTAGTAAAAAAATTGAATATGCAGCACAATCTGTAGTAAAAAATGAATCTCATCTTCTACACAGTCTAAAGAACACAGAGTACATACTGTGTCCCCTCTTGCGTCTCCCCGGTATTGCCGCGTTTCTATTATGTCGCATCTTAATTGTGCCATTAGTACAGATCTTCGATATTTTGGAATGTTCATGGAGATAGAATTTGTTTTATTGTCTTTATGTAAGCTAATTTACATTTACTGGCTACTCAAAAAATATGAAGCAACATGCTCTCAAACCACCAATGTCACACAAAAAGTAACCTATATATATATATATATATATATATATATATATATATATATATATATATATATATACTCAAAACTCAAAAAGATTCAAATAATGACTTACTTTGTGAGGTCCAGTTATCTATGGACATCCAGATAATAATGAAGTGCGGGACCATGTTGATGCTGTGGTAATTTCTGAAACCCCACACGTCCATAGCACAGTCCAAAACTAAACTACACAAATCAAGAGAAGTTTTCCGAAAATTGAAATTCCTATGTCTGTATAAGTACTATTGATGTCATCGACTGTAACAAAGATTCTCATTATTATTATTATTTTGGTTTTGCTTTATTTTTTGCAAACGATTTTTTTCCAGAAAAACAGAGCAGAGATTTAGATAAATAAAATGATTATGTCTGGATAAAAAAAAAATCTGGCTTAGAAATATAAAGCTTCCCCGGGTTTCCTGGAAGAAAAACTGCTTGAAATTGAACTGTTGTATACCAGAGTATCGTAAATAAAGAGAAACGCCATCTATATTTTGAATATATGTCATTTTGGTCCAGTTAAGAATAAGAAGTGAGTTGCATAAGGATTCTTTACACCGATCACGGTTAATTTCTGATTGACAGATAGAGCCTATATTATCTATTAAGATTTAAAATTTATTGACACATTAATATTGATACATTATTTCCATTACAAACTTGTAAGCGTGAACGTGTATAATAAAAGAGAAAAAACACAACATTATACAGAAGTATACAGATTATTATAAGTGATATATATATATATATATATATATATATATATATATATATATGGGTACTTCCAATAAACCTTTCAGACATATTCCAGGGTACCACAATTTCCTACACATAGGAATATCAACAACACACAGTTGCATTACTCATGATGATATTCCTCGTTATTGATGTTCATATTTCCCATCATCGTTAATTGTTAATGGTTCGGAAACTTCAGTTTTTCGATCCGTGTGCCTCTTCAAAGTCAGTTCACAAATAAAATTTTACATAATCTTGAGTCAATTAAAAAATAAATCTTAATTATAGTAACTTTTACTAGAAAATGTATATATCATTAAAATATCAATGAAAATAATGTAAGCATTAAAGGAAATAACAATGATAATTCGTACCAGACCGAAATACGTTATCGAATGGTTTGACCTCTGCACTTTGTACCATGCAGTGAATGAAATAAATGAAAGACGTAATGTGTATAACGTGGACGGTCCATGGTTTCGATTGCTCTGTGTCACAGCTCAACAGTGTCTATTCACGTTCTGCGTTTCTCAGTAAAACCATCAACCTTTCGATTGCTCTGTGTCACAGCTCAACAGTGTCTATTCACGTCCTGCGTTTCTCAGTAAAACCATCAACCTTTCGATTGCTCTGTGTCACAGCTCAACAGTGTCTATTCACGTCCTGCGTTTCTCAGTAAAACCATCAACCTTTCAAATTGACGTAAAACTCTATGTCTCGCATCCATAAAGACGACGATTTTGTTTGCTTTCTTGAGGCGGGGGGGGGGGGGGGGGGGGGGGTTAGGACAAACCGGAAAAAATGGAACCATAGGGTAAGAGAGGGAGTAATTAGTGCATAATCTAAGTTTACAAATAGTCACGCAATTCTACTGTTTTTATACTCTTCCTTGATACAAACGATCTAAATATAATTGTCAGCGGCGATATCAGAATCGTCATGGAAGTCAAAGAGAGACAACTTGCAGAAAAATCTGATTTTTATCCGATATGTACAGGGTGTTTCAGGAAACAGTTAAATATTGGAACATGTCCATCACATCTATTAGGAGTAGCAGGCCGTATTTAATAGTATAAAATACATGCATACATGCACACACACACACACACACACACACACACACACACACACACATATATATTAGTCTGATTAAAATCTACATGAGTCCTTATTAAACTTATGGACTGCTTTGAAAAGTTGAGAATTCAAATCATCTGAAATGTATTCATTTCCCCATAATAATATACTAAAGCAATATCACTTAACAGTAACAGTTCATTGAAAAGATAATATGTAGCATGCACATATCTTTTACATCCAAAAAAGAAATGGTAGGCAGCCTCAATATGACCACATTTACAACTGGGAAACGCAATAATATTTTTACGATAAAGATCGTTATTTAAAATGCAAGAATGTCTTAATTTGGTATGAATGATATTGAGATATCGCTGACCATATGAGTAATATAAAGGTGGTTTTGGAGGAATAGTTTTAAGAAGTTTGTTTGAAATTGTCAATTGAAGATAGTCCTCTTAATTCTGAGCTTAAACAATTCAATTTTTTAACAGTATTTAGAATAAAAGACTTTTTAAATACGTCAAGTCTGCATTTTGGAATTGTGTAATCGTCGGAATTACTGCTATTATATGTTGATGAATCTCCACGGATCTTAGGAAAAAATTCTTTCAAATACTTGAGAAATAAATTGTTGTGAATTTTAAACATATTTATTAGTTTAGCTAATTGTCTTCTGATAGAAAGGGGTTCCAACCCAGTTTCAAAATAATGTGAATCCAAGGAAGCAAAAATAGGAAGACCTGTTACTATTCTGGCTGCAAATATTTGAACTTTCTCCAACTGGTGTGAATCATGACCCGAGCATCCATCCCATACTACAGAGGCGTATTCTAATAAAGGCCTAATAAATGTTGCATATATTTTTGATAGGGTGTTTCGTCCTACAGTAAATGTTAACCTTTTTAACAATCCAGGTTTTTTGTACACATTGTTTGTTATACTAGTGATGTATATTGACCAGCTTAAAGCATTGGAAAAAATTAAATCAAGATGCTTGTGAACAGAAACATATTCAATCTGACAATGTTGAAACATAAATTTAGGGGGTTTTACGGATTTTTTGTGGCATAAAAACATTGCTTTTGTTTTGTTGGGGTTGAATTGAAGAAGTCATTGCGTTTGGACCACTTGTCTAAAACTTGAAGATCATGATTAACACTATGTTCGATTACAGCAACGGTGTACGACGAACATTGTCATCGAATTGTCATCGAATTGTCATCGGCATATAATCTACTCATTGACAACTGTCTGCTACATTATTGACATAGATTAGAAAGAGTAAAGATCCTAGTACTGACCCTTGTGGAACTCCAGAATTTATCAATCTTGTTGAAGAAAAAGGTTTCTAGACATCACTTTTTGCCCTTTTTTTTTTACTTCAATAACTTGCAAAGTATTCTAATATATTGCCATGTAAACCGTATGTTTGTAGTTTGAAAAGAAGACCTCGATGCCAAACTCTGTCAAATGCTTCTGAGAGGTCACCAAAACCATACAATATAATCTCCCCTTGTCAATATTTTTAAGGAATTTTAATGATTGATGCTATTCCTAAATCTGGATATAGTTCATGTGATTTTGAAATTTGCATTTTGAATTATGGTTTACATCATTTGGAATCTAGAATGTTCGTAGAATTGAGATTGGTTAATAATTGAAGAGTTTGTCAAGTGACGATCCTCGATGAAAATGCATCCCCCACCCCTACTCATTAAAAAATATGTGAATCTATAGCATTTTCCTCTCGGATGTACTAAGCAGCCATGCTTTCAAACTTACAAGAAAAGGGTCTTTTGTTGGGAATATGTCAGATTACAGATTCTAGATTTTTTTTTTTACCGGACAACGAACTCGAGATGAAAGAATCTAGGATCAGAGAAATAAGAAGATTGCTGGACTTTGCTAATTTTTGGTATAAATTCCAATAACAGAGTTATTATAATACGGAATCGTTATATAGACTAAAGACAAAATATTCAATGCGGACAGAGTTTGAAAAATATTGTAGGTGTCAAAACGAATCGAATGATGTAAAATCTGTACTCATACACGATAAATACATTCTGTGTCCCTCAGCTCCCCAAACTATACATGTATACATATGTACAACTGTAAAAGGTTTAATACTAATATGAGAATTTGGTTTTCAATTTTGTTTCAACGAATTATGAGTATGAAAAGGCTACGATAACGAACAGTACTAAATCTCGTAATTCCCATAAAAACTACAAATCATAGAGATGGACAGGCACGGACCCCTGGGCATACCAGAGGTGGGATCAGGTGCCCAGGAGGAGTAAGCACCCCCTGTCGACCCGTCAGACCCGCCGCGAGTCCAATATCTTGATCAGGTAAACGGAGTAATTCGCAGTCAGAATCAGTGTGCCAAGAACGGCTTAACAATTAGTATGAAACACATCAACAGCATTTGGCCTAATGGAAAGTTGTACTGGCAAACTAGATCGTTATAACGACCATAGAATTTGTGAAATGTTGACTTTAGACGAGATTGTACAAACCCCTGTAACATCAACGTGTTTGTCAGTAGCCTGCCTCGATTTAAAAACTGATCATCTGCAGAACAAGCTCTTGAGTATTGAATCAGTTGGGAGGTATAAACACCATACACAGGTGATAATGAATATTGCCACATAGATAAGGGAAATTGACGATGGAGAAATTGAAATTATCCCGTTTGTCATAAAGTTGAATTGTTGGTTTGCCTTCCACACCTATTTTCAATTAAATATTCAAGTACGAAGCAAATGAGGAAGACTCTGTGGTGTCTTTTTATTTCAAGTTCATTGGGATATATCGAATCGAAATATGAATGAAAATAATCTTTGTTAATAGTATGTGTTGATATATTCGAAGTATCATGATAGATATTAATAATATTATGATATATAAAACATTACGAGTGATGGGTCATTCACGGTATTGTATCTGTTTTTATCGAAGTTTATTCTCCGGTAGAGAAAGGGTTAAGCCATGAGTTACAGACCTTCAGTTATATTTAAATATTGCTAAAAATCTATATTTACCACAATAGTTTCCAATGAAACTACTTTTATAATTTGCATATGGCTGTGGTAAATATGGGTTTTTAGAAAAATTAAAACATTTACAAATAGTTTTACAAACTTGATAACAAAAATCATTTGAGTATTCTACACTGCATGTCCTTATGACTGTCTCATCAGCCATCATCAACATACTTAATGTTTTACAACCTACAAATAAAATGTCCTACTTCGTTTAAAAACTGTGACAGGAATTAAACAGACACACCAACAGCTCTGTATGTATAACGTAGCATTTGAGTACATGTAAGTGCAACAACCTGCAATCTTTTCAAACATCAAAGAAAATAATTTTAAAAAAAGTTGGGAATCAAAATCCTTGCAATACGCACATCTTCAAATTGTTTACAAAGGCCTTATTATAAAAGTGTGAAAAGAGATTGATGGACTAAGCACGCACTTAATAATATTTCTTCAACGCTGACTAAGTTCAACAAGTGTAATTTTGTCAAAAATCAGAGAAAATTTAAACCCTTGCCACATGCACATCTTCGTTACCCATACAAACGCTCTGTAAATCAAGGTTTTCACTTGAAAACTGTGGAAAGAGTTTGACGGACAAATCATGTACCTTCCACGTAGCATCAAATTTCAAATTCAGGGGCAAACTCCTGCAAGAAAGGTCGAAATGGAATGAAATTGCAACATGATCTAAAGTAACCCACAAAGAAGCCACATAGCAAGCTTCAGCTTAATATGTAACAGAGATATGAAATTATATTATAAAACAGAAAACCCCGAACGGACGGGCATAGACATCACTGTACTTAAATTAATACGTCCCATTTAAAGCCGGAGGTATAAAAATAAAATGGATTAATAATCTACCATTCTTTATATTTTTCTCTTGAGAAGGGGAGGGGTTAATTACATATCACAAATATTACAATTATGCATTTGTGATGACGGTTCACAAGTACATAGATTACAAGGATTTGTCATGTTAAAAATCTGATGATTGGCAATGTATCACACACATTTGAAAATTGACGTTATCTTTTTACTATTCCTTTCTTGTTTCAGTTAATAGTTGAGTCCAATATTCATTAGTATTTATGCCTTCATTAGAAATATGTAACTGTATGCTTAATATGGTCTTAATCAGCTTGCTTACTTTTGGATTTAAAATGCATCTTAATGTATCGTTATCAATGGTAGCTCAGTAGTAGAGCGTTCTCTTCGTAACCACGAGGTCTGGAGTTCGAGCCCCACTCGTGTCATGGCCGTATCAAACCTAAGACGTTAATATAGGCATATAGGCACAAAAGCTCGGTATTTAGAAGTGAGAATCACTGGTCTTTTTGATATGACCTTAAAATTGGTGGTCTCGTGTCGGCACGTTAAAGAGCTCCCACTGCTACGGCCCCCAAGTGCTCAGCATAGGTCTAAATTTGTGGTACATCACCTACATCTGGTGACGTCTCAGTGAGTGAAACACTCTTGACGGGAAGTAAAAAAAAAACCAATCAACCAAAACAAGAGGACAATGGACCACATCGCTAACCTGAGTCATCTTGGCCCATATGCAAAGATTTTCATTTTGTATTCGCATGTAAAACTTTGATCTCCTGTTGTGGCCCCACTTTACCCCGGGGGCCATGATTATAACAAACTTGAATCTGCACTTGTCAGAAAGCTTTCATGTAAATTTGAAGTTTTCTGGCCCAGTGGTCCTTGAAAATAAGATATTTAAATGATGCCACCCTATTTTTGCATTTTTATGAATATTTTCCCTTTGAAGGAGGTGTAGTTCTTCATTGGAACAAAACTGAATTCCTTTCATCTAAGGATGATTTATACTAATTTGCGTTGAAATTGGCCTGCTGGTTCTGGAGAAGAATATTTTCAAAATTTGTTAATATATTTTTGCTATTATCCCCCCTTGGAGAAGGGCGTTACCCTTCGTTTAAAGAAGCTCGAATCCCCTTGACTAAAGGATGATTTGTGCCAAGTTTGGTTGAAATTGGCCCAGTGGTTCTAAAGAAGTCCAAACTGTGAAAGTTAACAGATAGACAACAGGTGGTCAGAAAAGCTTACTCGAGCTTCAGTTCAGATGAGCTAGAAAGAATAGCAGGTTCACAGGTAGAATCTTCGATCTACATTTTTTTACCTAATGCAATATCCCTAGCATTCAATACTGGGATAGATTAGAATTCAATCTCCTCATTAGTTACCTCCTGTGGGGATCTGGGTTAGAATAGATCCTTAGTACCCCTTGCTTGTTGTAAGAGGCGACTAAATGGGGAGTCCTTCGGATGAGACCACAAAAAAACCCCCCAAAAAACAAAAACAACCAGTGGCCTTGTGTCATGGCAGGAGTGGTAAAATCAAGGTCTCTCACTCCTCAAAGGCACTGAACATAAGCTTAAATTTTGCAGCCCTTCACCGGCGATGATAATGTCTCCATATGAGTGACAGATTCTCTATCTCAAATGGGGAGTAAACAACATAAACAACCAATGGGCATCTTTTATTTAGGCTTTCTGGTCAGTAATGGATATCTCGTACCAAGTTTGATGTCTGTGAAGGAAAGGGTCCTCAAGATAATGAGTGGACAATATCTTCTACGCATAGAGTGGATTGACTTTTGACCATATGACCTCAAATTCAGTAGGAGTCATCTACTCCTTACCCAAGAGTTTGATGTCCGTTATGGAAAGGGTTCTCAAGATCTATTACTTAAGTTGTATCAGTGTACAAAGTTTGATGTCTGTCAAGCAAAGGATTCTTAAAGCAATAAAAGCTGTAACTGATGGTATTTTTCAACTATCCAAGTGTGCACCAATTAACACCTATCGTTATAATCAATATGATCCCCAACATCTGACGAAAAATTCAGCAAAATAATCAAAGGAATATTGCTCGAGAACATACCTACTATGAGTGTTTAGTAAAAAATGACATAGCCTCCGACACAATGGATGTTTACTTGGACATGAGAATGACAATTGCCTAGCACAATCTGGTTGACGAGACTGAAGTCATAAGATAAAAACTGACATGAGTATAACTATAAATTTTGTTTGTTCTAAAATATTACATTGTGTTATGAATGACTTTAACATAAGTGCAAGAAGTAATAATTACACAAATGTGCCACTCAAATGAAATTGTTATAATGTTTTTTCTATAAAATTGGCTAGTTACATCAATGGCTTGCAAACTGACACTTGCACAGTGCCTCACTTCCACATTTTCCCGAAATGGTGACCTCCGATGTCAATACGAACAGGTATTACTGTCAGGAAGACAATAATTCATGAAAGAACATTTTCTGCTGATTTTATCTCCACTCTTATTCAATGAGATTATATATATTCAATCACAAATTAATATGCTACTCTATTCGTTCTTTTATTTTTCAGTTTATTGCCACCAGTCACAGCTTGTACAGGTATTGCTTAATGATATTGAGCGAATAAGACTTGATCTATAGATCTACTGACCAACAGGTGCAAAACAATATGCCCATCTTTTTCAAAGAAAGAAATGTCTGTTATCAAATCTAGGTCTCTAAAATCAGGCAGCTGCAAAAAACCCTTTTTTTAAAAAAAAACTAAGTTACATGTTTACATACTTTTCCAATACAAAAGAAAGACCCCCCCCCCCCCCCCCCCAATAAAATCCTGACCCGTTTCAGTTGGTACAATGTAGTGTTAATAAAAATAGCCATGCTCAATGTTAAAATCTCGAGCAAATGGTTTGGCAATAATGATTAAAGTTTGGTTAATACTCTAAACATGCAGACTGAGGATACAAGAAGGATTGTGATCTAATATTGACATTTTTGCAATCAAAATGGCACAAAATAAACATTCTAAATTTTTCAACCAAAAGGGGAACAATCCTTGTATGACCCTATCTAAATCTGCCCAGTACAATACAGCAACCAAAGTAACGTAGTGTTGTCATCTGGACCGAGTATCAGTCACTGTAAAGTGTTAAAAATAGCTAGCAATAATTGAAACTCAAATTGCAGTTTGTGTAATTCAAATATGAACCTGGCTATGTATGCAATACTATGTACATACATAATAAAAATGATACAAAACTCAAAATCTTAAAACAAAACAACAAACTTTTAAGGAGATACTAGTATATTCAATTAATTTGTTGGTCTTTCATTCTTCACAAATAAGAATATTACAATGATGAAAGTCACTGAGTTTTCTCACAGCTTTTTTGTCATTTATCATCACATCAACTACATAGGTCTCTAACTTCCTTTGCTTTCATTCATCGCCACCCTCAGGGTAGATCTTTCTCATATCTTCATACCGCCTCTGTGAAAATAGAAATGATAAATATAACACATTATAGCACCTTCTGCAATATTAATTTCAGATCTTCACAGATAATAGCATCATGGTATCCTCGGAGCAATTTTACATCATAGAAATGATTCACATAGAAAGCAATTTGATAAGTAGACGTTATATCATGAAGCTCAATGAATCTTCTTTATTTGTGTTGCTTTTGCTGGTATGTATAATGATATCCATGTACCACTATACAAAATGTTTTAGCTAATATTATAAAACATGATCCTAATTTTATGACACAACATATTATTATGCATTTCTTCTGCATAATTCAAAGACAACCATGAAATGATTTTGAAACACTCCATTACAGACAAGAGGCCCATGGGCCTTAACAGTCACTTGAATATCACACAACAAGCAAAAGTTGTTGGTGAAATGAGTTCAATCTTTAATTGGTGCCGAATATGAAATTTTAATATTCCTCCACAAGAAAGTTGTGACCCACAATGTTTAAAACATATGACCTTGACTTCTATTAAATGACCTAGCTTTGGGTAACAACAACCTCTTTGAAATGAAGATAATCTTTGTATCTACTGTTTCTGCTTTGCAATGTTTTTGATGCTAAAGACGCAGCAAGGTCCTGGGGGTCTGAACTCCTGACCCAGGGGTCATGAGGTCAACAATTTTAACAGAGTTCTCCCTGATCATTTTACAATGCACTCAGTTGTCTGGCAATCAGGACTAAAGAAGAATTTAAAAAAAAATAATGCAATTTTAAATCAAAACTTGGAAGTCTTATCTTTGTACCAAATTCTCTAATCCAGACAGCATGGATTTCCCTATATTGATAGAGTTTCCTCCCTTCAGTATCATAATGGTTTCGTTGCTTAATGTCCATGAGTCAAATTTTTAAAAAAACAAATATGAATTTTCAATATATGAATCAGGGCTCAATTCTAAACCAGTGTAGACCAGAACATCTGACCCACAGACCTCAATTTTCTCAGAGGTTGATTATGTACACAATTTGCCTGTATGATGTTCCTAGAGTAATGAAGATTAGAAACAATGCAACATTTGAGGTTTTAATCCCACTACTTGGTCCCAAGGAGAGTACTCAGGGTAAGGACTACAAAATTCACAATTTAATTTCTCTTGCCTCAATGTTGTTGATGATACAAGCCAAATTTGGTTAAAATGGCTCAGTAAATATCTAAGATGATGTTGAAAATGTACAAAATTAATTGTGGCATCACAGAAAGGAAGCACAGTTTGATATTTATATATGACATATACATGTATATTACATTCTGTTAATGTCACTCTTGAAACAAACACCTATGACTTTACTAAATATGCATTTCCTCAATCTTCTGTTCACTGCATAGCTGCTGCTGATTTTTCTTCACATAATATATCAATGCTGTGATAAACATTGTACACATCATGTTTGCATTCAATTATATTTGCATCTCACAACATGTTGTAAATCTCATTCTCATTTAACTCTTATTGTCTTCTTCATTGGTTAGTTTGTTGTTGATGATTTTTTTTTTGGGGGGGGGGGGGGGGGGGGGGAAGAGAAATTTGTGAGTCAATTAGGAACTTACTACATATTTTGTGACAAAATAATAAAAAACAACTTTGACCCAATTTTGAAAAAAAAAAAGCTTATACAGTTTACCTATTTTTTTTTAATCATTATTTTTTTTTTTTTTACATTTCCAACATCTGAATACCAGCAGCTGGTTTGCAGACAAATTAATAATCCTTGATATAAAAAAGTGTTTACAGACTAGCTGATTTTATCCACACAATTAATGTAAAAAATTGTACTTTGATAAACGTTACCCCTTCTACAACTTTTGATTGAAATATCCCATTATCTGGAACTCTCAGTGCTTCCCAGTGAATTTACACTGTATAACCCCAGTATAAGAACTCCCATTTTTGGAATACCTATGATATTAACCAACACTCTTGGCCTATAAGCACTAAGAATCTTGATTACAAGCAATTTTAGCTAAGAATTAATCTAATTCTGCTAGACTTACACAAGCAATATTCATTTTTTGGGGGGGGACTAATAATACCAATGACTAATAATTTTGTTGAGTTTGATTGTGCAACTAAAATAACCTACTACTAGCCCAGGGGCTAGCATCAGCAACCAAGTCACTAGCCCAGGGGCCACTGTCAGCATTAAACATAGTAAAAATGCCTAAAAATAGAGTTGATGCAAATTAAAATATGCAAAATGGTCATTTAATATCATTTATCATCAAATATTTTTTTTTATCATTAATTAATTTGTTTGGTAGTGTCTGGCTATGTGGTGAATGATTCAGCTTTATTATGATTACATGGTATTTCATATTTTCTGCACGAAATGTGAACAACCCCTCAAGTTCAAGAAAGTTATAATTTTCCCTAGATTTCCCAATATCTTGATACTTTTTCATTACTTCCAATGCATGAAACTAGTCTTTCTCTTCATCAAAGCGTTACGGTCATGTGGTAGTGTTAACTGTATCTTCCTGCAAACATTTTCTCTTCATGAGAGAATTTTCAGTAAAGATAACAAACACTGATCAATCTCATATATCATAAAAATAATACAAAATTGAGGACAGAGCAAACATGGACCACCATTCCAGAAACTATTTTGTCACTGATAGTTACCATTAATGCACAATGCAAACACACTAAAACAGACTGAAGATCTTGATTTCAATCAAAATAACGTTAATTTGCATGTAAAGTTAGTTGACTTAATACTGACAGTTGTACAATGAATTGCTAGCTCGACAGGCTAATGTGGCATTGAAATTTGCTCGGCTGACCTCTACAATTAGTTGCCCCTGGTGTCGGGCGATGGTAATTACACACTCCAGCTTTAGGAAACATACTACAAAGTTTGTTCTTCAGATGCAGAGCTTCCTGCTATAGCAGTGAGGGTCCTTTAATGCCTACCATGACATGAGACCTCCAATTCTATGGTCATATCCAAAAGATCGGAGTTTTCCTTCCAATGCCAGAACTTAAGGAAGGAACAGTCACTACCTATGATAAACATCTTAAGCTTGACATGGGTTGATGGCACTGGGATCAAGTAAGAAAACCTGGCCTCCTGGTTGCAAAGTGAATGCCCTACCCACTAATGCGAGTGGTTGTAAGAAAATCCATAAATGATATCAAGTATTCAAATATGTTCATCATATCAATATCATTTAATAATTCCTTAGAAGTTTCATTTATGACGGTTTAACTGCCTATCTGCATAATCAGTTGACAGTAAACTGTCTTCTAGCAATTTAAATGAACATTTAATGAAGAACTTATAGAACCATGAGGAACAATGGGTTTACTTTGTATAATATGTTGTTCCTATGAATAATTTTATCATATTCATCATCTAGGCAATATTTGAAACCAGAATTATATCGTTTTTATTTTTGTTGCAAAATAAAGGTACTAGTACAAGATACTGTTCATAATATTCATGTTTTGTTTTAAAATTTACTATTTTTATCTATTTTTCAGACTCAAATTTAGAACAGTAATTTACAGATAAAATTTACAACATCTCACTCTGTATTAATAAGCCAAATTCAAATAACACCTTTATTTTGTAACAAAACCCATGAAACCTATATAATTCTGGCTCCAAGTATCACCAGGATAAAACTAGTCACATAAACACCACATCATACAAAATAAACCTATAGATCTTCATTTAGTAGTACCCTCTGCATTCATGAAAATGTTGAGCACTGACTAATTGGGCAAAATCCAACACAATATATTTCATTTTCATATATCATCAAATTTATTTGATGCATTACACAAATTGCTCTTTTTACTATTTTGAACCAAATAGTTATTCAATGTATTCAGAGACATATTTATATATCTGTCTGATTTTATTGCTCTTCACATCAATCCTGGGATCATTTAAACTGGAAGTTAATTAAAATGAGAAACACAGGACCGACGGGTTTCTAAGTGTAATAATTCTAGAAACTCATATTAGGCTGTAAATTTTTACCACTAACCAAACTATACTGTGATTTCACACAAAATATTTTACGAGATAATTCGAACTGCACAAAAACAAGGTCAAACACTCACTCCTGCATTGTGTTGCGCTATCCATCTATCAAAGAAATCATTAAAATAGGTATCGAAAACAATGGCGGAACCAAGTACAGCTATGGCAAACGTTGATGTCCGCCTAAAGACGGCTCTGTAAACACCATCTACCAGACCCATTTCGTCCTCTGCTGTCGAGCTCTGTGGAACAAGAGAGATAACCGAGGAGCAATTTCCTGGTAACGTCTAAAACCCGTTATATAGGCTTAACGACCTACATATCAGGATGTACGGTGGCTGATTCTTAGGACAGGTGGAAGAATTGTTTTTCAAAATTCGTTCCCACGAAATAAAATTCGTTCTCGCCAAATAAAATTCGTTCTCACGAATTATTATTTTTTTTAAGTTAAGAGCATGCTGTGTTTACATTAACGTTCATTACCTAAATCAATACATAAACAAATATTCATCATCGATTTCATAATGATGTTATATAAACCCCCTTAACAGACGTTAGGTTTTGCTATCATGCAACCCACAATAAATCTGTAGCAAGTTCAGTAACTTCAGTTCATATAAATGTGACAGTTTGTTTGTTTGTTTTTTTTTTTTGTTTTTTTTTGGTTTTTTTTTTGGAGTGCGGTGAACATCTGTTGTGTTTCAGGAACATTAACAAAATAGGCCTTCCATGCACTTTCATCCACTCCAGTTTTAGACCATCGAGAAGTTAAAAAATAATCTGAAGCTTCAATTTGTTATCTAGAGAAGACTGTTGAAAACAAGAAAACAAACTATTTCATTTATTTCAAGATTCTTTAATACATTCACACAAAATATTTGTCTGTAATATTGGGGTTTTAAACTAAAGCACCAGCACCTGTATTGTCAGCGAAAAAAAAGGGGGGTTAAAATAAAAAAAAGCACAGAACATTGGTTACTCTCTGTTAATAAGAAACGATAGATACATGGTCACATGTGAAGGATTATTTTACTGATATATAGATAATATGCCCTGCGATGCTTCAAAGATTGATTTATTATATATTGAAGCAAAAAAAGTTTCAGTTTGATTTATTTAAAAAAAAATGGTTTAGTGCTTAAATGTTAGTAAACTTAGCGAATTTCACAAACATCTAGAAGTCCTTAAATGAGAAATGATTATTGAGAAAATCTTATTTCGTGGGAACGAATTTTTGAAAACAATTCTTCCACATGTCCTAAACCAGCCACCGTATTCTTGTGAACTCGTATATGCATAGTTTTATATAAAATGATTGAAAAAAATCATCTGTATCTTTTTATTTTATTGTTTGAGAGGAAAATGTATATAATGTCCTGATAGAATAAAGCCGATTACATTTATATTTTCTAAATTCTGAAGATGTAAAGTGCTTAGCTCAATTTTTTGGGCTGTGTATATACAGTATTAACACTGCAACAACAACTTCGTGGGTAATTATAGACCAATATTTCTATTAAGCGTTCTTGGTAAATGCATGGGAAAACAAGTCTTCAAATATTTTTACAACTTCATTCATACCAATGTTATTCTTAGGCCACATCAATCTAGCTTTGAGTCCAATAACTCCACGATCAGTTGGTTATCAAGTTAGCTATAAGGGCTATCATACAAGTTTAAAAAATTGGAATATGTGGAGAATTACTCGCTTGGTTTAGAAGTTACCTATATCATAGGAAATAATTGACACAATAGGTAGAAAATCTCAGACACGGGATCCATAAAGGCTGGGGTACCCCAAAGGAGTATTACTTACTCAATCCTCTACTAAAACACACAAACATTCAGCTAAGTCTATTTGAGACAAAACAAGGTGTTAGTAGCAGGAATTTATCTTGGAATGTGCATGTAGCTGAGATAGTGAGTAAAGCCCATTCAGACCTGGGTATGTTGCGAAGGGTTAAGTTTATCTTAGATATGAGAACTTTGCAAAATCGTATTTTTCATTCTAAGACCGGTCCTAAAATACGCTGCCATTATATATATGGAACAATATCCCAGAATATATAATCAATACAATTGAAAAAAACCCATAACAGTTAGAAGCAGTCAGGCTTGTAACGGGGCTGATAGGAGTATCTAGCTCAGATACTTTCATGCAAAGAAACGGGATGAGAACCTTTATGAAAGCGTTGAGAAAATCATCGTCTTATCGTCTTATCCAACTCCACAAGACGTAGCTTAATATGATTCCCAGTTATCTAACCAACATCGTCCAGTCACAAAGAATTGCAACAATTACAACACAAGAGCATAGAATCCACTACAGGAACCACGCTATACTTAATTATTTTTTCAGCTATAATAAGGAATCTCGAATTGTCCAATTACATTTCTCCTTATCTATGCTTAAAAAAAAACCCAGGTGGAATTAAAATCCCAAATTCTTTTTACCCAGGAATCAGAATCAGACAAACTATTCATGCTAAATTAAGATTAGAATGTAGTGCTCTTAATCTTCAAATGTTTCAAATAAAATTATGCAATTCACCTCTTTATATTTGTGAAGAAGTTGTAATATACGCTCCAGAATTCGGATCAATGCAGTTCTGACATTGCTATATTCATTATCGTTATACGGTAAAGATGATTTATCTGAAAGTGAACAAGTGAACCACAACTTTCATTTAGTCCAGAAATGTCTTGTTCAGAAAGTGAAGGTAACGAACAGTGATGAATCTCACAACTCGCACAAGGAATTCAAAGTAAAGAGCTGGTCAAACGCGGACCCCTGAATATACAAGAGGTGAGATCAAGTGCCTGGGAGGAGTACGCATCCCCTGTTGACCGGTCACACTCGCCATGAACCCTATATTTTGATGAGGTAAACGGAGTAATCTGAAGTCAAGATCAGTGTGCACGTAGAGAACGGCCTAACAATTGGTATGAAAGCAAAAGGTTCTGAGCTTACCTGTGAATGTTTTACGATGTGTGTAGTACTGTTATATTGTATAGAATACAAATATGTGCATTAGGATTGTAAAATGTACAAAACATGTGTTTGTTTACCTATATAACTTCACAATATGTTATTTCAACAATGTCTATAGTTTATTCCATATTCGATGTTTATAGTTTATTCGATCTATATCGATACTTACTACATTTTGTTATAACTTGTTTCAATACTCAGTTCCAGCTTTCTTTCTTTCCCCCTTTTTCCTGTATTATTGTAGTAAATGGTATATAACTCCTTATTACACTTAGAATGTTCATTCACCTATCACTGTAACATAACGAGAGCTTGTAACATAATGAGAGTTTGTTTACCAATTTATAGTTTGTAAATATGAATATCAAGTTATTTCGTAATAAACCTATCTGAACATACTCTACAAAAATTAAGAAAAGAGGTAAAATTACTTTTAAATAAATTTATAATTGACAGAAAATAGGGTGTGGTATAATGACCTGATTTAAAGGTATAATGACCCGATGAAATCTGATTAAAAACTTTTCTCTGATTCTGAATTTCATTTTTTGATTTTATTCTTTTAAAATATAATGTATTTTAGCCATTCAGTAATGAGACACGACAACTCATTTTCCACTAATGATAATAATAATAAAAATAAAAACACAAAGCATGGAATGATTCTGGATGTCCTGACATATCTTATAAGTTACAACTGCTGTATGCCAAACCATTTTGATTGAGATTCTCGTACATCATTGGTAGAAACTCTATAGAACAATCTCTTTCCACGAGAACTTACTTTTTATTCAAACCTTCAATAACGTCACTTCTTATACGAACTTGGTTGATTATTTTTAGTATGTGCTTCAGCCACTCTTGTACTGATTTCACACTCAGAAAAACAATTGATAAAGATAAATATGTGACATAAATACAAAGATTGTTTTATCTCTCTCAACTGATTCGATACGCAAGAGCTTGTTCTGCGTATGATCAGTTTTAAAATCGAAGAAGACTGACAAACAACTTGATGTTACAGGGGTTTCTCTCGATTAAAGTCAGCATTTCACAGATTTTATGGTTTTTATACGATCTAGTGTGCATGGAGTCTAATACTGTCTGATTTGTTTCATACCAATTGTTAGGTAGTTCTTTACACACGAAATTTTACTATGGATTACTCCGTTTACTTGATCACGATATAGGCCTCAAAGCGTTTGTGAAGTTTTTCAAATATTTTTCCCTATATAAACTTTTGTTTAACTTAAAACTTTCATTATTGTCCCAACCTGAATCCATGGACCACCATCTTAACAAACTTGTATTTACACTCCATTCAGATAATTTCACACGCTTTGTGATTTTTTGCTCAGTGGTTCTTGAAAAACTATTTGAGTGACCACACTGTATTTTAACAAATTGTCAATTATATTCCCTTGTGAGGGAGGTTGAAACCTGAAATACAAAAACTGTTATGCCCTTCAGTATATAAGGATGTCTTTGGGAAATTGGCTCGGTGGTTTTGGAGAAAAAAATGAATAAAAAAATTCCCTGATGGACAGATGGACAGAGATGAAGGACAAGAGATGGTCAGAAAAGCTCCCTTGAGTTTTCAACCCAGATGAGCTTAAACTCCATCGATTGCGATGAAGGAAATGTTTCTTAAAATAATTATAAATATTAGCTTTATCACATAACTGCTGTATTGATTAATTGTATATTGTTTAACGCCCCTCTCGAGAATCTTTCACTGATATGCAGACGTCAAGATTGCCGATGAAGGGCTGCAAAATTTAGGTCTATGCTCGGAGCTTATGGCCTTTGAGCAACTACTGTGACACGAGGCCTCGTTTTTTGCGGTCTCATCCAAAGGACCACCCCCATTTAGTCGCCTCTTGCGACAAGCATGGGTTACTAAGGACCTATTCTAAATCGGATCCCTACGAGGCTCATAACTGTAGTATTAGTACATGTATTATCATACAAAATATAAAATATAACCTTAGTAGGAAGAAAAATGCAAACGGTGAATCAAAACGTAATCCACATTTTAAATGAATTATCTCACTATTAATTAAATAATAATGTGTAATTCACATTCAATATAATTGGTTATTATTTTATTCTCCAATATATCAGAATTTTTTATGTCCTAAATATGCATTTCAATAAAATGAATTAATCATGACATTGAATCTGTTTCGCAAATAATAAAAATCTTAATATAATGATTGTGCATGTAAATTATGTGATACAACTTTTAAAAGTTGTTTCCACATATACAAGATATCTGAAAATGTACTAGCTCCAATTGGTCCAATAGTTGTGTAAATTGCTGAAGGGTGAAACAATGGCTTTTCTATGTTCCTCATCCATTGCAAGTCTCTGTGGATTCCATCATCATACAGAGTTTTGCCTAGATGGTATCGATGATCAGGATACATTGTGAGGAAATAGTGTCCAAATCAAACAATTGAGCTCTTACTATAATCAGTTCGTATTCATGAATAATGGTTGGTCAATTGATTTTATTGCTTGGAATGTGTACAGTTAATGATGTAGGGCTAGCTAGCGTTTAGGTACATGTAAATTTAGATGGCTGAATGCTCTGATTTCAAAATATGTGAATGGAGAATGGCTTGAAAAGGAACATTTCATATTTATGGCGCTACAACGGAATAGGATTATCATCATTTCCGTCTGAAGGAAACCCCAAAAAATGAGAAATACATAACTTTAGATACAAAAGACTAACTATAAATAGCATGAACATTTTATTTCATAGGGTAATTAAATAAATGAGCAAAACTAATAGCCCCCTGTCCTTTCCATTATCATTACTAATTTTTGAATAGGATTATAAACATTGCATAAATATGACATTTGTCAGTGTCGTAGATTCATAAGGGCCTACAACTGGGAAAAATATTCCTGATCCTCATGAATTTTTAAATTTTACAACTCTCTATAGTGCAAAAATCCATGCACTTTTAAAAAATGTACTTACCCTTTGAGATATGCCATTACATTAACGTGTGTACATGGAATTTGTTTTAATGAAATAAATTTTCACAGTTATAAAATTTGCATTTGTATCCGTATTTCCTATATATGCTGTTTAAAATAATCGATAGATGATAAATAAATTTACATGGATAGATAATTGATAAATCTCTTACTCGCTGTTGTAAAATGTAACCGGTTAATGGAAAAGAACTAGCTTGCAATCCAATGCACATAGTCAAATTAGAAAACAAAAGTTTATGTAGAAGCTTAAAAAATGTCAATGCTGAACAATTTACAACATGATAAAATAAAATATCAACATTATCTGAGAGTTAAAAATTGCAATACTGGGAACAAGAACAATTGCATCTACAACAAAATTAATCAAGTCTAAGAACAGATACTGCATGTGCTATACTGACAAGTATTGATTGTACAGAAAGATATAGCAGTGTCAGAAAGCAATGCACTTTTAAATAATTATAGAAAAAACAAACGTGTAAAACGTCCTAAATGTAGCCTATAATAGGAAACTAAAGGAAAAGGTTGACGAGGATCAAGCAAGCATACAAGCAATAAAAAAACCCACTGAAACGTCATCAATGTAGGCAAAATGACTGGAAAACTAATGGAAATGGTAGACGGAGATCAAGCAAGCATGCAAACAATACATATCAAATCAAACTTCATAAATGTAGCCTAAATGATTGAAAAACTATAAGAAAAGGTTGACGGGGATCTAGCAAACATACAAGCAATAAAAACCCACTGAGATACTGCCCGGCAAATTTTGGAAATAAATCAAGAATTCGAAGACAAAAATACCAACAATGCAAAATTATTGTTAGATACGTAAATGGTGTAGATGTCATCTTCATAACACTGCTTCTAATGACATCGTCAGGAAGCTTTGACTAATATCACAGGCTGATATAATCAATCTACTCGGACTCCCTTTGAATAGTTGATCCCCAATGTACAAGAAAAAGAGAAGAAAAATAAAAGGCAATGACCAGTTAATAAATGTTCTTCGAAAGCTTCCTAAACATTTTGAACGAGTAATTGACACAATCAGTGAAGTATTTTTAAAACAAAATTACTTCAATCCATTTCAAGCAGAGTTTCCGTCTGAATTTCGATGTCAGTGACAACTTTAATAAGATTTACTGAAAGGTGTGAATGAGATTTGAAGGTCGATTAATATACTGCGGCTATTTCGATGGGTCTATTTAAAGCCACTTCCCTTAAATTAACATCTTCAGCGCAATGCTCATGACTAATCCAAATCAGCACCAGACATGCCAAGAAGCTATTTGTTACGAAGAAAACAGTATGTGAAAGTCGAACGGCACATCAGTGAAATCTTAAACATCATTAAAGGTGTCCCTCAAGGGTCTATTCTCACCCTTTCCTTTTCAACGTGTTAATCAATAACGTATTCTTTTTAGAAAAAAATGCAATTTCAACATTATAATAGTTATCCAAGATGACAGCAGATCTCTTCTTACAAGATCGTTCTATTAAAATAAAATACTGACCAAAAGTTCTAGTTTCATTGGTTAAACCGAAACACCATCTAAACAAAAGAAATATGGTTTTTGTTTTATATATGCTCAAAATTTCAAGTGATGATGACGTCATCGCTATCGACTGGTCTTCAAGACACTAAGGTCAATAAAAAGAACAGCAAGGTAATTAAATGGTCATAAAGTACTTCCATCCTCTTATGACGTCATCAGATTTCACAAAATTCAATGATCTGTTTAGATTTATGCATGATAGGAACATAACTTTTGTTGAAATCTTTTCCTATAACTATTGTTAAATATGAAATATTTCAGAAGTGTAAGTTATATACGAATAAACAATGATATGGGTCAAAATATTGAATCCATGGTCAATAACTGTTTTCATTGAATTCTAAATCAAGTTCAATATGTGATAGATTTCCTTTGTTTTCCATAAACATTTTGTATATTTTTGTAAAGAAACAGTTTCATAAAATTGTTATGAATACTATTATGTCGTTATTACCAGTTTTTGTGAAAATGTGATAACGCTGGTTAAGGAAAATTGTAATTTTCTGACGTTGATATACGATTCTGTTAAAAATCTGAAAAACAAAAATTCAGCCTTGAAAAAGAGGAGGAGGAAGGGGGAAGAAAATGATACCACCCCACCCCTCACCCCCAAAACAAAACATAAACACAGAACACAAAACCTTCAACATTTCCACCCAAACAAATAAACAAACAAACAAACAAACAACAACTGGGAAAGAGCTTTAAGATTCACAAATGAATACTATAACAGTACTTGTAGAGTTCTCAAATGAAAAAGTGAAGATAATGAACAGTGACCAATCTCATAACTCTTTGAACAATAAAAATTGCAAGTAGAGCAATCACAAACCCCTGGACATATCAGAGGTGGAATCAGGTGCCTAAGAGGAATAAGCATTCCCTGTCAACCGCTCACATCCGTTGTGTGCCTTATATCTTGATCAGGTAAAGTAATTTTTCACTCATATGGAGACGTCACCTTTGCCAGTGAAGGACAGCAAACTTTAGACTTGTGTTTGGCGCTTACGGCCTTTGAGTAGGGAGGGATCTTTATCGTGCCACACCTACTATGGCACTGGGACTCCGTTTTTGCTGAAGGACCGCCCCATTTAGTCGCCTCTTACGACAAGCAAGGGGTACCAAAGACCTATTCTAACCCGGATCCCCACGGGATTACACAAATGAAGGTGATAATGGTATATTGCTACATAGATATGGGAAGTTGTCAATGAGGTAAAAGTCATCCCGTTTGTCATAAAGTTGAATGGGTAGTTTGCTGGTTATATATAATAGGGCATGTTTCATAGTGAAAGGTATATATTTACCAAAGAAAATTAAGAGAAATTAGTAAAGATAAAATAGAAGAGATTACAAACTCTACAGACAACAAAAGATACAAACCATTCGTATTTTATGCTCTATGTATTAGAGATTCAAAAAGTAGTAATACGATAGTTTACTTTGGTATGATTATTTAGGTAAGTAACAGCATAATTATTTTTTTTTATATTATAGTTGTTCTTATTATTGACCATCTGTCCCATCTGAACAGTTACTGGTACATCAATAAATGTGTACAAATAATTACAGGACTTCTTTCAGGACAATGGAGATGGTAATGAACATAATCCTTCTAATTAACAACTTGCCATCAGTAAGAAGGTGATTAAAGAAGAGGATTTGAGCAAATTACTAGATTGGTGTCTAAGCATACAGTGTAAAATATTAAATCTATGCTTTCCATAACTATATAAACAGCTCGTTTTTAACATTATGTGTATTCTTAATTTTAAATGAATGAGTTAACAAATGAAGCAATATTTGTTTTTCTGATATATTATTCTGAAAGCTATATTGCTGATGGTACAAAAGCATTGATGTATGAAGTTGTATACAGATTTGGGGATAGATATATCTGTTAAGTTTTATGATTGTGATTAGACGCTGTGTGAGGATCAGTGATATTATGTCAATAAACAGGAGTGTCACTTTGTGATGTTTCCTTGCAGTTTCTATTTGAATATTCTCAAAGACTTTCGCATCATTTTGACTACACCCATTGTTAATAACATCTACACATATTCAAGTATTGGTTTAGTGAACGATTATGTATTTGAGCATCCTAAAAACATTAAGCTGTTAACACATCTTTTTAAATGATTTCCATGTGAGATGACTATTCACCATCTGCCTGAAATAGAAGACGTCTATGTGTATATTTACATGAATCTGATTTATTAATTTGTTTACCATGGTTATTGAAAGTAATATTGACATGTTTATTTTCATTTGGACGAAATAGATATTTAATGTTTTTTAGAGTTGAAATCAACAACCCATTGCTTATACCAATATGTACGTGTTTTTATTCCAATTCAGATGAAAATTTTAAACAATAACAAATAATGGTGGATCATCGGCAAAGAATCTGATTACTAGTATTTATTGTTATGTCATTAATGTATAAGACAAAGAGAAAAGGTTCTCAAATAGAAACTTGAGGGACTGAATAACTTTAAAGAATTTCCTCTTGTCAAACTCTATGAAAGGCTTCGGAAATATCGTAAACTATAGTGTCTTTTCCATTATCTATGCTTGATATTCTAGCCTTATATATTTCAATGAATACATTTACAATTTAATCGTCTGACTAAAATTTTGACTGAATCCTTTTATCAATGAAAAAGTGAAGATAATGGATAATGGTCAATATAATAAATTCCATAAAGAATACAAATTTAAGAGTAGGACAAGCATGGACCCCTGGACACACGAGAGATGGGATCAGGTACCCAGGAAGAGTAAGCATCCCTTGCTGATCGGTGTAAGCCGCCGTGAGCTATACAGTTTGATCAGGTAAAGGGAATAATCGGATCACAATGTATGTACAAAGTTGGTATGAAACACTTTAGACAGGTTGTATTTGCAAATTAGATCATTATAACGACTAAAGAATAGGAGATATGCTGACTTTAAACGAGACTGCTAAAACTCCTATAACATCATTTTATTTGTCAGAAGTATGCCTTGATTTAAAAATTGACCATACGCAGAACATGCGCTTATGTATCAAATAAGTTAAGACACATACACACTAGATCCAGGTGATAAATGGAATATTGCTAGAGAAATATGAGAAATTGACGATAGAGAAGCTGAAGTCGACTCGTTTGTCAGAGTTGTATGGATAGCATGTCGTTGACGTCTAAGTTCACTATAGTATCCAAACACGAAGCAGATGTGGAAGACTCTGTAGTGTATTTTATTTCGAGTTTACTGAGGTATACCATATATTCTGATCAGGCAAACGGATCAATCCTTAGTCAAAATCAGTATGTATAGAATGGTCAAACAGCATTCGACCCAGTGATGGCTTGTATTTGCAAATCAGATCATTGTAATGACCCTAGAATGTTCAAAATGCTGACTTTAAATCATACCGTTGAAACCCCTGTAACATCATTTTTTTTCTCAGTAACTTGTTTTGAATTGATCATATGCAGAACATCATTTCACTTATTCGAATCAGTTGAAACACATAATCACCATATGTAGGTGGTAATGGAATATTGCTACACATATATGGAAAATTGACGATAAAGCTGCTGAAGCCATCTCGTTTGTCATGAAATTGAGTTGTTTGTTTGCCGTTGACATCTGTATTCAAAAATATATCCAATTAAGAAGTAGATATATAAAAGGCCACGTTAAGAGAATTTTTCTTGTCACGTAGAAGCTATTGAATAATACTGTTCCAATGTTTTACCATATTTGTTACTTTTATTTTTTTTGGGTGGCAATTTATACACTAATTATCTAAACGTTTAAAATGGGTAGTGACTATTTCTTGAGTGACTGTCACGTGATTGATAAGCGCCCTGTAATGTGAACGGCTCTTAAAAAACAAAGCAAAGCAAACTCTATGTACAAAATTATATATAAGTTATTGTACAATCCTGTAGAGATAAAGATTATTATTATTATTATTATTATTATTTGCAGTTCTTTATTTTTGGCATTGCATAGTAGAAGAAAACATATAAATTCTAGGGCACGTCACATATCTAACTTTTTCCCGTCCACAGTCTTACGTCAGCGGTTATTTCTAGACTTCCCATCGGTAAATAAACTATTAATTTCCACATATTATGATTTATAGCAGTTTGGTATATCAGGGAATAAAATATGAATTTCAAGGTATCTTGCGTCTTGGGATGTGACAGAACCCTCTAAATACTACGGATTTTAAAAATCGTATTCACTCCTTATATCCAGCAAACTGTAAAGAAATATATAATCAATGAATCTTTTACCACAGTTGTAAACGTGATATACAGGGTATTATGGTTGCATTATACTATAGTTACTTTAAAGCAATATAAGCTGCCAAAATTGCAATTTTTTATAGTGGCATTAAAAGAGGTTAAATGAACGTTGATATGATTGAAAAAAAGAACTGCATCGAATTTCCTCTCTTATGCATCGTTTACACACCTTTACGTGATGAAAAATATATTCCTCAACATTCCGTTTGACCCTAACAACGGCAGCTGATTAATCGTCGGCGACAATCCCGAAGATAACCGATGTTGACACGAATGATTCTGATGCTGATCGGGGTGGATCGGTTGTATCCGGGTCATTAAGATATGGACGGCGAGGTGAGATAAAATTCTAGTTACCATCATTATTTTGGCATTGTTAACGATGTTATATGTTTTTATATCTTTTTCGTCCCGAATCAGTCAAAGTCAGCTTTCTCCCTCGCTTCGAACCTTTCGTGTCAGACATCTTTCGTGCTTACCGGAAATATTGCGCTTGCGCATTTGATTTTGCCGAATGAGTTCAACTTTCGGTCATTGCATACGGAAATAATGTCGGAAAAATTAAGGTACGGGAAGACTTAATTTCAACTGTCGAACAATTTTTACATTTAATACAAAAAATACAACATGTCAAAAGTTTAATCGATAAAATCAGGTATTAGAAGGTAGATGTTACAAAATTTCGATTAAATTTTAGGGACCCCAAAATAACAATTTTGACAGCTTATATTGCTTTAAAATGCATTAAACGTTTAAAAAGCATAATATGCACATGATTTTCATTTTTCTAACTATAGAAATATCGATTTGATGATCACGAAAAGTCAATATTAGTTCGAGTCAGCACATAGATACATTTGAAGATTGATTGATTATTGATTGATTATTTATTGCTTTCCGCCACACTCAACAATTTTCCAGTTATCTGGTGGCGTCCAGTTTTTGTTGGTGGAGGAGAGAACCCAGATACAAATGTACCCGGGAAGAGACCACCGACCTTCCGCAAGTAAACTGGCAAACTTGCTCACATAACGCCGCGGCCGAGATTCGAACACGCGCCGACAGAGGTGAGAGGCTTTGTGATTTTGAGCCCGATGCTCTAACCACTCGGCCACGGAGGCCCCCTTACATTTAAAGAGGTATGGACACGATTTGAACTGAAAATTGTCAAATTTTATTTTTCCATTTTTGATGCTTACAATGTTTCTAAGGGCCAATCCAATGTCGAGTCACAAGTGAGATACAGAGAGCTCACAATTCTTTGTTATGTAAACAAGGCTCCTGTCATGTTTTTGTTTATATATATATAATGTAGATTGCTTATTGGAAAATATGTTTAAAATAAAATGAGATGTGACAAACACTAATTTAATTGTGTTCAAAATTAATTTGTAAATTGAAAAGTCTGCTTTAAACAAAACATTTACTCGTATATCTAATCTATATAAATAAAAATGTGGCACGAGCCTTGTTAACGTAATAAAGGATTTTGAGTGCTGTATTTCTCTTGTAACTCGACAACGGATATTCCAATTTATGCTGACCATTAGAAATAACTTAAGTAAGCATTGCAAATATTAAAAATACAAACATAAAATTTGACAAAAATTAAGTTCAAATCGTTAACAATAACCATGAATTTAAGTAGCAAACGGAATATTTACATACAATACAGCACAAACAAGAGTTTTGTTTTGAGCCTTAAAAATATGCTGTGGTTTATCTGACAATGAATTAATTCTTTTGTATTATAGTCTCTGATTGGTCGAATTTAAAATGAGGAACGCAGGTTATTTATGTATAACCTCGTTTGGTATGGGTCTCCACCCCCTTGACAACCAGGTACCGGAACCCCACCCCCTTTAATTTACATATCAGCATTGTTTTGAGCCTTCTACAGAATATAAAGTCACCTGTGCAATAAGATAGTTTAGTTTAATAAACAGATTATTTTATCGTTGTCAAGCAAGACGTATGGAATTTATTTAATACAGAAATGTCTGTTGTAAAACATCAATACATTATCTATATATAATGTTCGAATAATAGATTAAAACAAAGATATTATATTCTAATGAATGATTTACCAAGAATTTGTAAAAATTACCCTGTTCATTTTGAAATACGTTTCTCACTGAGGAAAGAGAGGAGGAATGCTTCATTGTTTGATCCATCTCAACAAAGCAAACAAACAAACAAAATAATAATGCGTCACATTTTATAAGATGACGTCACATCACATTAACATGTGTGTATCGCGATTAGCCACTTGCCTTATATGTATTTTCATGTGTCGGATTTACTATCAGCGACAATTTTGCATGCAAGGGTAAGTTGTCATGGAAATCTTTATATGTTCAGAAGCAGCAAATTATTGCATTTATTGATGTTTGAAGAAGCTTCTCGGAGTATACAGCGTAAACTGACCCAACCCAGGTTATACTCGTATAAGTTGCCCCAATATTAGAGTCACTCCTTAAATAATAATTTCAAAATACCTAGAATTCATTATAATAGATTAATATTTACCAAATTCAAGCTCGAACTATACAAGATGGCATCATAGTATCCTTCTAGAGAAGGACGTTGACACTGTAATGCCAGTCTCAAAACTACAGAAGGACCTGACTGTGCCAACGTATTGACTGGTAAGCAAGGAAAGTTCTAGACAATCAAATAAATAATATTTAAATTGAATGTAGAAAAATGCATTAACGGGAAGCGGTTATTATTATTACGTGTTTTTTAAATGTGTATAAACTTAAAATATAAACATTTAATAATTATTGTTTTAATATATAAATAATGATTTCACGACAAAGATTTTTGTAATGAATATTTCATATTTCCGTGATATATTGAATGATATATGCAATCTTTCATTCTTACTTGTGGACACATAACTGTCATCTATAATAACACATGTAAGCTTCCGATCCCCTCTTTGAATGTTTATGTTTCAATTAAAAGGGAATTCAAAAGAATGCATGAATAGTTTTTTTTAAATTGAAATTCAGTAGTATAACAAAACAAAAACGGTACCAATTTTGATACACCAGATGCACATTTCGAGAAATGATATCTCTTCAGTGATGCTCAAATCAAAAATGTTGGAAATCCGAAATACGAACAAACCTGGAAGAGCTGAAAGAACCAAAAATACCAAATAGTGGAACCAAATCCGAAAAGAACCAGAGCTATGCATGACGGAATTTTTAACCGTAATTAATGCTAGAACCGAAATACTTTTCAACTGCGCTAAGTGTTCCTAATTAGGCAATACATTCTATTAACTTTAATGATGTTTTAAAACGCAGCAAGTATACCGACACACACATGACATATTAACTAAACCAAAGGTGTCATGTCATGGTAATTGTTCGTATAGTTTTTATTAACTAATCATGGTAATTGTTCGTATAGTTTTTATTGATTAATCATGGTAATTGTTCATGTAATTTTTATTAACTAATCATGGTAATTGTTCGTGTAGTTTTTCTTAACTAATCATGGTAATTGTTCGTGTAATTTTTCTTAACTAATCATGGTAATTGTTCGTGTAGTTTTTATTAACTAATCATGGTAATTGTTCGTATTAACTAATGTTCATGTTGATTTTGAATCAATGATGATCAAGTATTGTTCGTGTAGGATTTATTAACTAATCATGATTGCAGCTGTAGTAATGGTTCATATACATGTAGTTTCTTTTAACTAATCATGATTAGCTATTGTTTTATTTCTTAACCAATCAGCTATTGTATGTGTCGGTATGCATGGCGCCCTTCTAAACAATGATATTAAGAGAATGTATTACTTAACTAGAATCACCACTTGCTCGTAAGTAAAAATTACACTTCATTTCATCTACGGTATTTATTCTAGCCCAATTTCCAACTCTCTGCAACGCTTCGTCTTTCATGAACACAAAATTCAACAGTCATCTGTTTAACTTCGGTGCTGTAGATGAAAAGGCTAAGATAACTAACAGTATTCAATCTCGTAATTTCTATAGAAAATAAAAATCAGAGAGATGGGCAAACATGGACCCCTGGTCAAACCAAAGATGGCATCAGGTGCCTAGGAAGAATAAGCATCCCCTGTCGACCGGTCACACCCGCCGTGAGCCCTATATTCCGATGAGGTAAACGAAGCAATCCGTAGTCAGAATCAATGTGCCGAGAACGGCCTAACAATTATTATGAATCACATCAGACAGCATTTATTTGACTTAATGGTAAGTTGCACTGGCAAACGACCATAAAATTTTCGAAATGTTGCCTTTAGACGAGACTGTACAAACCCCTGTAATATCAACGTCTTTGTCAGTAGCCCGCCTCGATTTAAAAACTGATCATAAGAAGAACAAGCTCTTGCATATCGAATCAGTTTGGAGATATAAACATGTGATGATGGAATACTGTCACATAAATAATACATATGAAACAAGGAAAATTGTTTCTAAACAATTCTCAACCTTCCAAGATAGAAAAAGGTCCAAATAACGAACAGAGATAAATCTCGTAAATCTATCAAGAATTCATATTCGAGAGTAGAACAAACACTGACTAATGGAGTCACAAAAGGTGGTATTAGGTGCCTAGGAGGTAATAATTTTCTAGATGCTTTAAGACTCTAAAAACTTTGTTTTAAAGATACTTAATAATAATCAAGAATCAAAATGTGTCCAGGAGTACGTGTTTGCCCTATTCTTAATTTTGTTTTCTTTATGGGGTTTCATGAGATGGGTCACCATTTTGTTTTCTGCACTTTTCATGTTTATTGTATATATGGCAAAACATAATGACTTAAATAACATGAACTATTCAAAGCAATACGATCTGTAAGTGACGGTATTCTTTTTAACGACCTAAGTATGCATTAATTAACACCTATCGGTATAACTAATGTAATCCCAAAGATCTGACGGAAATTCAGCGAAACAAAATTAAAAGCATACACACGACAAGCGTTTCGCATAAACCGCCATGGCCTCGGATGCAGTTGTCGTAGACTAGGATACAGGAACGATGATTGCCGAACATAATCGAGTTGCTGACACAGAGGTCGTACAAAGATGGAAACTGACATGAGTAACTACATATTTCCTTTGTTTTAAAATATTCCATCGTGTCATGAATAAGTTTAAGTATTAGTGTAAGAAAGTAATAATCGCGCAATTATACCGCTAAAACGAAATTTTGATTGTGAATTTTCTACAAAATAGGCATAATGAATAAAATGTGTGCAGATCATCGGACTACTGGACAGTACCTCTCTTCCGCATTGTTCCGAACTGGTGACTTCAGAGTGCAATGCACGTCGTCGATTACGAACAACTATTATCGGAAGACACTAATTCATAAATCGACATTTTCTGCTGAATT
Organism: Ostrea denselamellosa; assembly: GCA_024699665.1. Lineage (NCBI taxonomy): Eukaryota > Metazoa > Mollusca > Bivalvia > Ostreida > Ostreidae > Ostrea > Ostrea denselamellosa. The sequence goes on from JAMZEH010000041.1 coordinate 997,587, forward strand.
GACGAGTTTATTGCTGCAAATCCACTCATTAATGGGGTTATATGTATTCAATCACAAATGTTATTCTATATGTTGTTTTTTTTTTCAATATTTTCCCGTCAGGTATAGCTTGTATTGCTTTAATTTCACACCAGGTTGAAAGGGATAGTTTGACAATTTAAGGTAATTCTAGACTAATTCAACACTCGGACATCTTTGTATAATGATTGCTTTGCATGCACCTTTATCACGTGCGGTCAAATAAACCCTAATGACGTCGGCTAATTTCTGTATCGAGTTTAGATCTAGGAATTAGGACCTATCATACTAAATTTATTATGTTGGATCATAGGTAAAACACTAAAGAGTAATTAGATATGCACAGACTCAATAATGGCTGCCATATAGTACGTGGCATGCTAATAACAGTCACGTAGTTAGTGTTCGGCTCCTTTAGGAAAAATGTTGAGTAGACATGCTGTAGTTTGAAGTTATTTTGATTATCAATTATTTATATCTCTACAACCGTAGTTTTTTTTTCCACGCATATATAATAGAGTTGTTTGTTTGATTTTATTCATTGAATGCCGTAGTATTGATATTTTTACTAGAATTTAGCATAAAATGGAGGATATCTCAACCAAATCAACACCAATATCTATATAAGCAAAGTGACTATAAATGGACGCTTGAAGTTTTATATCCTGTTAATGTAGTTAGCGTCTCTTTTTTTAGCACAGCCACGGAAGATGCAATGAGATTTTATGTACTAGATATATATTTTTATTGGCCTGGAAACGTTATATATTTCTTACTTTTACCAATCCATCTGACATTTTTTATGTTAATTCAAATTTAGAACGGGTTTAAGAAGGACTACATTTTGTGGCGGAAGAACATTTCAATCTAGGAACTATAAATATGCATGATTGTACCATTTCTTCTTCATCTCATACATTATATATATATATATATATATATATATATATATATATATATATACTTTAGAGTAGTAGAGTGTTATTAGAACTAGCTCATAAATTGCGAATTTATTTAACTGGCTTATATTTTTGTTCTAAACAGAACACTGGTGTTCCATCTTAAGTTTTAAGATAAGATATCATAATGTATTGCAATTTTCAAAAGAGACAGCAACATACAATACTAGTTAATGCGAATAAATAAATGGCGAATTTTAATAAACTGTCAATTATAAGTGCAAAAATATGTCTAAAACACAGTATGTGAATAAAATAAAATACTCTGAAAGCTGTATTTCCTTTTGTTTTTATAATTAAAATTCATTGTAGATTAGGAAAATGACGTCACAGAACACATCACGTCATTAACTTCCACAAACAGAGGCAATGTCCTAGTGCATGATCATAATGATTAAAAGATGTGATTCCACATTTTAGGTTTACCTTAATTTTGAAGCGAAAATTAGGGCTTAATGTACCTTGCTCTTAGGGGGTATATTTCCAAAATAAGTGACATTTCTACAAAGTTCAGGTTCAAACCAATTTAAAGATGAACGTGTTTCCTCATATAGAAATCCACTCCATTAATTAAGAAAAATATCTAGGACATAGTTTGTGTTTGAAGGCGCACTATAAAAGTCATTCCATTTCTTGGATATGGGTATATATATATATATATATATATATATAACATATACGGTACATAGTTTGATGCACCAGATGCGCATTTCGACAAATAATGTCTCTTCAGTGATGCTCAGGTCAAAAATGTTGAGAATCCGAAATAAGAACAAACTTGGAAGAGCTGAAAGAACAAAAAATACCAAATATTGGAGCCAAATCCGACAAAGGATCAGAGCTATGCATGATGGAAATAATCCTTAATTTTGAAATGAATTTTTATACGTACTTCATGATAGTACCGAAGTACTTAGCAACTGGGCTGGTAAATACCCTCGGGACTTACAGTCAACCAGCAGAGGCATCGACCCAGTGGTTGTAATATAAAACATATACGGTACAAATTTTGATTAAATGGGCGCAGCATCAATGGTTTGTTTTCTTGAAATGAAAATTACTATGTACACGCACTGATGCACTACTCGAATGTGAGCTAAACATCAAGGAGGAAATCAATCCAGTTGAAACCTTAGAAATCTTAACTTGTGTAAGATTAACAAAGTATTCATCATTATGATTTACTTCCCTTCAATGTTATGAATAGAATACATAAAAATTAATAATCTCAGGATCTGCAGACATCGATGAACGTTGTAGGCGAGACAGTTTTAAATATGTTAATGTAAAATTAAAAACTTTTCTGTGTTAAAGGTTTCTGTTCCTCACACATATTCATTATAAACGATTTATTAATACTAATCGATTTACATTATCATAGAAGGACCTACAACCAACTTCTGGCAGCGGGTTTAAATAACTGCATAGAAGTATCTAGAAGGCAGAAGAAAAGTTCGTCTGCTTTATATCATTTACAGCAATCGATCAACAGGATTAACGGACGCGGTGAAACATAAATTTATACCTTTATTATCAGGAATTCCTGACGAATAGCGCGTGTATGAAAAATATAGTCTGTTTCAAGTACCCCAAATTTGAACAGTTGTTGGGGGAAACGTGTACAGTACGGATCAAAATCTACAATACAAAGCAATGGTATTCCTAGTGTCCGTGTTTATTTGTAACCGGAATGTTCTACGTGTTACTACACATCTGTGATCTATACATGGGTTCAGTGAACCGTGAACGTGTGTAAACACGGAAGACAAGATCCATTGCACATCTTCCTGGTTTGTTCTGTATGGGTGTTATTATTCGTCCTGTTGTAGTACCATGTAGTTTTACTGAATATTTATTTCATGTGTAAAACAACATATAAAGCAAATCAATATTCATCGAGATTGCATGCTATAGCAGTAGTACAACGGCAACAAAGACTCACAGAGGCGTACACAACACAACTGGATATTAACAATATAACATAAAATAAACTACGTTTGTAACTTAAATCTATAAGTTCTATATCTGCATTTATGATTAAATTTTGTTCAAGCTAGTGAGTAGCCAGGTCTATCTCAATATCCCCTATTGAGTCAAAGTTCAAATATCAACATTAATCATCCAATTTCCATCTCCTCAACATCTTCCATCTTGAAGGGCGCAACATCGTTTCAATTTGACTTACGTCAGGTTTTTTTCCAACACGTTGAAACAACGTTGCAAGCTAGATAATTTTCTAATATCGGAGATGCAACTTTTGTTTAACATAATGGGTTTTAAAGTTGTTAAATTAAGTACCATTGTACTTCAAAGCTTGGATCAATAATGAGGTTCAGTGCAGTTTTAATGATAGAATGCTTCAGATATTCCAACGCTGATTCAATATTAAATGCTGATCAACACAGATTATTTCCCTACAGTATAATCAAGGATTTAGAATCTTACTCAAAATGAGGTTTCCCTAAAATTTTGTATCCATAAGTCTCGTTGCAAGTCTATCTGCGCGAAGTTTCTGCATTTGATTGCTAAGTTACAGTAAAAAATCCCTTATGTATTGAAAAATACAATATTGAAATCGTCTCAATTCATAAAAAGAAACATTTAAATCTGAAGTCTAACACGTTCAAGTGTTATGTAAAGGAAACTTATAAGATATATTTGTAGGAAATATTTGCGGGTTATATGTAACTAGAGATACAACATTTTATGGATTGATAATGTATACTCCATTTACCTGATCAAGATATAGGGCTCATGGCGGCTGTAATCGGTCAACAGCAGATGCTTACTCCTCTTCGGCACCTGATTTCATTTCTGGCATGCTCAGGGAACCATGTTTCCCGTCTCTTAAGTTTGTAGTATTTGTAGGATTTATGAGATTGATCACTGTCCGTTATCTTCACTTGCTCATTAGTCACCTAGTTCCAGTCAAGGGTGTACGTGAATTTATTATTATTATTATTATTATATTCACTTATATAGCGCAAAATTACGTATAGTTTCTATACGCTTTACAGAGGTTGTCCTAATGAAGATGAAACACTTATAAAAAGAACTGTTAAGAATAAAATTGACAAATTATTAGTAAAATAGCGATAAGACACCAAAATGCTGTGTAAAAGTATGGCAGTCAGATGTCGAGACGACAAGAAATACATACGTAGTCTATGATGTGATATTGATTTATGCTAAAATATATTCACGTTTGAACAGCAGTGTTTTGACTTTCTTGCGGAATGTTCTGTGTGATTCAAGACTGCGAAGTTTCAACGGTAAATTATTCCATAATTGTGCACCTAGATTGTTTATGGCCCTTGCACCGTATTTATTTGAAGATTTCTCCACTACCAGTTTCCACTTGTCCGTTGATGATCCCAATGTCCTGCGTGGCTGGTATAAAGGAAATACCTCTGGTGTGAGGAGGAGTGGAGTGACTTGTGTATGGTTGTCAACACTTAAAACACGACACTTTGTCTCACAGGCAGCCATTGTAGCTGTTGAAGCACTGGCGTAATATGTTGTCTGTAGATTGTTTCTGTGAGACATCGTGCCGCGTTGTTCTGAGTCACTTGTAACTGATGTATGGGTCGGTCTGTTACGCCAAGGAGAAGGGCATTATGCAAGTCAATTTATTTCAGGTTATATTCCAAACTCGTAATCCAGATCAAATCATGTAAGGTTGGCAAGTGACATTATTTGTTTACTGATTAAATAAAATAGTACGATTGTTGAGACAGTTTACGTGTTGTACAAGGTGGTTGAATGTCGGCTAAAAACTTGTCTTGAAAGTGAAATAGGGAATATACAACATACTATAGCATGTTAGTATTTAGGGAGATAGCATACCATGACATAACTGTGTTTAAAGAGATACCAAATCATGTGTAATCATATTTAGATATATATTGAAGAGATATCAAATGTACATTATCAAGTTTTGATTTAGAATATACCATAGCATAAACGTGCTTAGAGAGATTATAAAACATGAATGATCATATTTAGAGTCAAGCATACCATGAAATAATCGTGTGTAGAAAGAAGACTTACTTGATGATGGAGTGTTCCATTTACGTCTTCAGGACAGTGAGCTCACAGTTTAGCAGGTCAAGAGATGTATACTCCTCCGAGAACCTGAAGCCTCCTCTGGTGTGTCCAGGGGTATTGTTTGCCCTGTTCTCGGTTTTGTATTCTTGGTAGTACTTTTAATTTCTTTATGCTAAATTATGAATCGTACTCTCTGAGTATCATAATGAATATAGTAAATCAATTATTCAGTTTAGTTTATTTCGAATTATAATCAATTTCTTGGTTCGATGATGGCGTCAGTCAACCTATCATCTATCGTCATCAAATGTAGTAATATGAACGCCGATTTGAATCAAAGTAGTCACTTTTTTTGCCAGTTCCGAAAGTCGTAACTATATCATTGAAAGGCAAATTATTGCAAGCTCTATATCAAGCCTTAACTCATACAGACATCATGCCTTAATCAGCATACATATTTTACATGTATTGTATATCATAGTGTAGAATTGTATTGATATACCTTGAAAATAGGGAGACTGCGAGTTCGAGTCCCGCTTGTGCCATGGTCGCTTGAAACCTAAGACGTAAACATAGGTAGTGATTGCTCCATAGCCAAATGCTCGGCATTTGGGAGTACGAATTACTGGTCTTTCGGCTATAACCTTAAACAAATGAAATCCCGTGTCGCTGCAGGCGTTGGCACGTTAAAGAACTATCATTGTTACGGCCCTCAAACCTAAACATGTGATACTACATCTACAGCTGGTGACGCCTCAACATGAATAAAACTTTCGCGACGGGGTGTAAAACAAACAAACAAATCCTTAGAAATATGGTGTAATATCGCATTGAGAAATAAATGTACAACGTCCAGTAATTTTCCCGGGTCTATGATGTAAGCTATCATGACTGTAATCCACAAATAGACACAATAATAAATATATGTACATTGTTCAGTAATATAAATATCATATTTTCAGGAGTTTTTACTTTAATCACCGTTCGTTATCTTCACCTTTTAATATGATAATAAGTTACAAGAACGTGTTTTGAAAATATTTCTGTCCTTAAACACAATGCTATTTTGTCTAGAAAGATCCTCACGATTTAGTGTAAATTCGTATGATAAATGTGGATAGCATTTCACAACCTCAATCTTTCGACTTTAACAAACTGACAATATTGATTTAAAACTGATTTAGGATTTCCACATCTCCACAATTCACAACAACAAAATTCCAATCAAGAAATGTACTGACTGACTTTAAGAGAAATTGTGTGTGTATTTGAAAAATGTAGAACACAATTAATGTCAGTGAATGTTGTCCGAAACGCCGAGATTACTGAAGTAAAGTTTTACATAGGACATTTGGGCATACTACATCATCATTTCAACAAATTCGGAATGCTTTCGTCAATGTTACGCTTTATTTTCAACAACATGTTAGATTTTATATTTTGGCTATTAAGATACATCTGTGCTCCTCTTATAATCATTGACACACTTTAACTCTGAAAATATGATTTTACATGATGAAAATGTGTGAATGACGAACAGTGATCAATCTCATAACTCCTATAAAGGATGCAAAACTAAGAGTAGTTCAGACATGGACCCCTGGACATACCAGAGGTAGGATCAGATGCCTAGGATTCTCTTTGATCCACAAAAAGCTTTTGAAACTGTTCAGCAACATATTTTAATGCGAAAAACTCAATATATTTTTTATTAAATATATTGATTTCTTCCACTCATATCTGTTTATTATCGAAAACAATTTTTTAATGTTAATGGCATAAATTGAAACATATGTGGATCTTCATATAGCGTACCACAAGGAAGTTCACTTTTGCGCCTTTTATTCATAACATTTATCAATGACTTATATTCATATATTGATCAAGAGTACAAAGGGTTTTACTGTGTGATGATGGTGATGATAACACTATTCGTTTCTCTCTCTCTCTCTCCCCCTCTCTCTCTCTCACACACACACATACACACAAAGATGCAGATGTGATCTAAAAATACTCTCAGGTTTGAACATTGTCAGAACTGGTTGGTAAATAATAAGCTGTCTGTACATCTAAGTAAAGCTGAGAGCATATTATTTGGTTCTAGAAGCATTTTTTACTATGTTGAAATGGAGTCATAGTCGACACAAAATCACTTGTTAGATATTTAAGTGCGTTGAGACAATTTACTTTTTGGGGCAGAATGTTGATGCTATTATTGTGAAGACAAATCAGTGACTTATATTTCTTTTCAGATGCAAAATATGGTGATCGTGCTTATAAAGAAAATATGTATGCATTGCTTTGATTCAATGTCATTTTAACTATACTTGCTCATGTTGGTTAGAAGGTTTGACAAAAGAAAAGAAAGTACAAATTGCCCAGATGAAACTATTTAGGTTTATTCTCATCTCAATTGTCATCTAGGGAAAAGTTTGAAAATGTTAGAATTCTACTTGTTTGTAACAACTCTCAACTTCGTCTCAATCATGTTTTAAATATATATGCTCCTCTCATCTTTTAGACAATTTTTCCCAAAATACCAGAAGGAAAATTAGATCTGGTATATACAGGGGTCCGTATTTGCCCAATTCTCTATTGTGTATTTCTTGCAGGAATTAAGCGATTGATCACCGTTCGTTATCTTCACTGTTTCATTTAGTGAATTGAACTCCTTTGTTCCCTGATTTGAGATAGAGTTTTTGATAATGGTATCAAGGATTAAAGCTCACTTTTGGGTGAAATTAAATCCATCAATGTAATATAATATAATATATATATATATATATATATATATAAGTTCTATATCTGCCATTGAATGTTGATACTTTTGTTTATCATGTTTATTAATCGTACATCTAGTCATCTTGTAAAGTTTTACTTATTACACTCTAAAACTCAACAAGAGTAGTAAGTCAGTTAAGGCCATCAATGGGTCAAAGACACTGTACAATATGTTGATAATCCATACTTAACTTATTTATGTTTATGTCTATGTTACAGCTTAAAGACATAGTTTTAAAACATGATCATTTTATTGTTACCTTTTATGTATGTATTTCTTGATAATGTGAATAAACAAACTTAGTCACTTACACGCATATATTTCCTTATGCTAATACCCACAATTGCTTTATAATTTAGTTTATAATTTTACGGTTCTTTGTGTGTTTGTTTTAAGTCCCGTAGACAATCTTTCACTCATACTAAAATGTCATTAGTTGTAGGTAAAGTACCACAAAATTATACCTATGCTTATCACAAACGGCCGTAGCAGTGAAGGTTCTCTTACGTTCCAACGCCTACCGCGACACTTGGCATCCATTTTTAGGTCATCCGAAAGACCCGTATTTCTCACTTTTAAATGCCGAGCATTTAGCTAAAGAGCAGTCAATACATTATGATGCAGTAAGTATTCGTACAGAATGGCAGTGTGTTTACATTCGTTCTTGCGGTCAATAGATTTAAGGGAGTATGAAACAGTCTTGCGTCGGGATTCCACTAGTTATTTATAACATCATTTAGTCATATGACGTTTCATGTGTCACATGGTTTTGTTATCGTCTGTTGTATTTTCGTAAATAGATATTTGAAAGCGAGATGGATAGAAAAGGGAAAGAGTTGTCAAACGATATGACAAAAGTGGTATGGAGTCTTTTAGAGCAGGGAAATTTGGTTAAGATGAATAAAACTTAGAATGCAAAGTCAGCTTGACATTCCAACAAATTTAATGAAAATGTGGACCTACCTGTTGCAGTTTCATCTTCATGAGCATGGATTCTCGCGGCGTGTGTCTAGTAAGAAAGTGGGTGTGATGGAAACTAACAGGAAGAAAATATCATCTTAGTGCAGGGAAAACGAACGATTGATAGTAGAAAGTTTCTGGAACACGGTTATTTTTTCCCTGACGAATCTAAAATCATGATAGGACATGGTTCACATGCGCATGTGTGGTAAAAAAAGGATGAGGGATAGCGGCCTGATTTATTGACACCTCGACAAAGTAAGCCATGTTATGAAGTGATGATTAGGGGTGTGTGACATGGAAAGGTTTGGGGACTATCGCGTCTTTAAATGATAATATAAAAGCTGAAAAGTATCCGTTGATCCTCGATGAGAACCTGTGGCCAGTTATAGTCCGTCATTTCCCCGCTGAAAATTACACATTTCATCAGGACAACGCTCCAGTACATCAGGCTAGAACCACGCAAGAATTTCTTCACAGAAACGATGTTACCACCATGAGTTGGCTAGCACATAATCCAATCTCAATATCATCGAGAATGTGTGGTTGTTACTACAAAGAAAGCTCCAGACACGAGTTGGAAGGATCAAGAATAGGAAAGACTTCTTTCGCGAGATTCAGGATATCTGGGATCAAGATAGACTATGTTAGCAGCCTGTATCGATCGATCCTTCAACGATCATTGAGCATAATCCGATTGACAAAGTATTAAGTAAGTTTAGTTTGTTTATTAATTCTAGAAACGCTACAGTCTGACGTAATTTCGTCGCAAACTAAACAAACCGCCGTTATGTACGAATGCTTATTGCGTTATACGGTACTTATCTTAACGTCTTAGGTTTGAGGCGGCCATGGCTACTCACGACCTGCCGGGTGCTAAGCGAACGCTCCATCACTAAGCTACCGCGACCAGGTACGTACGTTTAGGAATTTATGTTTCCATCTACAGGAACAAATGTGCTAACACCGTCAAAAGTGACAACGAGACATAATTGTAGCCATTCATGGCCGTTCTTCCCCAGATATACAATAATTTGCTGTTTTCTGAAACAAAGTTTCATGGGAGAAAATAACTCTTCTCCGGTAATTTTGTATTGTAGAATGTAATTTTGTCTGGCACCTTGCTCTCCGTTTAAACCCGTTTGCATCACTGGTGTAAACTTTGTTCTTTTAATCCACGGCTTTGCTTAAGGTTAACACGTTTATTTAGATATTTAGACGACGGTTATCTATTAATGATAATTATTTTCATTCATATTTCAATTCGATATATCCCAGTGAACTCGAAATAAAAGACACCAGAGTTCTCCACATCTGCTTCGTAGGAAGATATTTTATTGAACATAGATGTTAACGACAAACTAACTACTCAACTTTATAACAAACAGGATGACTTCAGCTTCTTAATTGTCAACTTTCGATATTTATACAGCAATATTCCATTATCACCTGTACATGGTGTATATGTCTCTCAAATGATTCGAGGGGCCTCCGTAATCTAGTGGTTAGAGCACTGCACTCAAAATCACAAGGCCTCTCACCTCTAGTCGGCGCGGGTTCGATTTCCGCTCGCGACGATATATGTGAGAAAGTTTGTCAGTTTACTTTCGGAAGGTCGATGGTCTCCTCCCAGGTACATTGTATCTGGGTTCTCTCCTCCACCAATAAAAACTGGACGACACCAGATAACTGAAAAATTGTTGAGTGTGGCGTAAAACAATAAACAATTAATCAAATGATTCGATACACAAGAGTCTGTTCCGCGTATGATCAATTTTTAAAAGAGGCAGGCTACTGACAAACAAATTAATGGTATAGGGGTTTCAACATTCTCGTTGAATGTGAACATTCTATGGTCGTTATAACGATCTAGGCAGATGCTGTCTGATGTGTTTCATACGAATGTTAGGCTGTTCTTTACTTACTGATTTGAATATTAATTACTCTGTTTACCTGATTCTATAAGGATACACGTATTTCTCCTTGTCACCTGACTCCACTTCTGGTATGTCCTAGGATTAGTGTTTGCTCATCGCTTAATCTTTTTTTTTTTTTTTTATTATTTTTTTATTTTAACACCTTCCACTACATACAAACAAACAACATTGACAGATGACACATTCAGCTAACAAGTCAGTGATAAAATTATTAATGTATGAAAGCATATATTTATGGTGTGAAAGGTCTTTTTGGAGAGAGAGAGAGAGAGAGAGAGAGAGAGAGAGAGAGAGAGAGAGAGAGAGGTACAAATGTATCATTGTCTTAGCAACAGATTGTGATAAAAATACATAGAACAATTCAAAATTTGAGGAGGGAAATAAATGAAAATGAAATTGAACATGTTGAAGTGACGGAAGAAATATACACTATAAGTATAACATATTAATTTACATGATCAATAATACAAGATTCACATACCATTTGCCAGTGTTTTTCATACTCATCATATCTACAATTTCTTAAAAGCAAGTATTTCTCAACCATAATTCGCTTAATCTTGATTTCCTTTTTCCTAATTTTGATTTACAAGATTGATTAATCTTCGTTATCTTCACCTTACGTATAAACTAACGGACTTCAGAAAGACAATGGTTTTGTTTAAATTTCTATTTTACCTTAATGTTTGTTTTATATGACTCAGTCATAGTTAAATTCTCTGTAAAACCCCCTTCAACTGTTTGTTATGTACATCAATTTCTGAAGTAAAGGGGTGACAAAAACTCATGACGTTTGTTGTCAATTTGATATCATATGTGCACATTTGCTTATCATTAAACGGTATGATAATGATAAATCTACCCCCATTTATGACGAATTTTTCCCCTTTTCGCTAGATTTATCGGATCTACAACAAACCAAATACATTTACCAAAAATTGTTTTGAATATAATTTATCTTTTATTTTTGTTAGAATTAACGATAATATTTTCTAATTATCAAACAAATTGAGTTGTCATACAAAACTGAGGCGAAAGAATTGATATTAAGGAACGTTTTGTAGTTGACAATTATGTTTTAATGACAATATGTATTGTTGTAGATATATAACGTAACAGTGCATATAGATATAGATAAAAATCTTAATTAAAAATACACAAATGACAAAAGATTGATGAAAACGTGAATATAACGAACAGTTATCAATCTCATTAATCTTATAAATAATATAAAAAGAACAGGTAAAGCATGGAACCTCTTCGAACATCAGAGGTGGGATCACATATCAAAGGGGAATAAGCATCTCCTATCACTCCCATCTTCAGCCCTCTAACTTGATCATGTAATCGATTTAATCTATAGTCAAAATCAATATGAATAAATGGCCTAACAATTGATTTGACCAAATGGCAGGTTCCATTTACAAATAAAATTTTTATGATGACAATATCATGTTCGAAATAATGACTTCAAAAGGGACTGTTGAACCTCCTTAGATATCAACTTATTTATCAGTAAGCTGTCGAGGTTTAGAAATTGATCATGTGCAGTATATGCCCCCGATACCAAATCATTTCGGAGATATAAATGGCATATTCAGGTAATAATGGAGTATTGCTGTATACATATTTGTCATAAAGATGAGCTGCCAGTTTGCCGTTGGTGTCTTTGTTCAGTAAAGCATCTAGATATGAAAGATACAATGAGAAATCTGTGGTGTCTTTTATTTCGAGATCACTGGAATGTATAAAATCAGCACAGGTGGATAATAACAAATGAAACGTAAATGTGTAGTTGAGGACAGCAAGAAGGGATTCATTCTCATTCAGAATTTTAAAAATAATTTCAATATGTTTTACCCGCAACATCAACTATGACGTTACGTTTCATTTGTAATACGTTTTGTGACGTCAGAGTACTTTGTGCATGTAGTCTCGTGTTACGTTGCTATGATCAATAAACACATAAACACGACTGAAGAAGACCGGTAAAACGGTCAAAATATTTCAGAAAAGTGTTTAGAGTGTTTTTAAATTTTGCTCCAACAAAAGATACTTTATATATATATATATATATATATATATATATATATATATGTGTGTGTGTGTGTGTGTGTGTGTGTGTGTGTGTGTGTATGTATGTATGTATGTATGTATGTATGTATGTATGCATGTATGTATAATCTATGATAAAGTATAAAGGTCTTCTACTTTAACTTTAGCCCATCATCTCAAAAAAAAAATCTTCGACAGAATGTAAGGGGCTTCCATGGCTGAGTGGTTAGAGCATCGGGCTCAAAATCACAAAGCCTCTCACCTCTGTCGGCGCTTGTTCGAATCTCGGCCACGGCGTTATGTGAGCAAGTTTGCCGGTTTACTTTCGGAAGGTCGGTGGTCTCTTCCCAGATACATTGTATCTGGGTTCTCTCCTCCTCCAACAAAAAACTGGACGCCAGCAGATAACTGAAAAAGTGTTGAGTGTGGCGGAAAGCAATAAATAATCAATCAATCAATCAATCGACAGAATGTATAATGAGGATGGAATTCTTTCGGCGATCGAAAGACAGGTACTCCCATTGGGACTATCTAAATGAGTGATTTCAGGTCCTCATTTTCAAATATACTTATATCGCTGGTAATGACATGTTCAACTTGACTATAGTTAAAGAAAAGAGAACAAAAGAAGGAGGATTTTCTACGATACCTAGGCACTGTAAAGATCATTTGTAATTCTAAAATGTTTTATTGCAGTACATGTACAGTGTATAAATGTAGGAAATACAGGATGTAAGCTAGAACTTTATACTTATGACCACGAATGTTAACGGCATATATTCCTTTATTGGCAAAAATTTTTTATAGCATAGTTCAAAAAAGCGTATTATGGACAAAAATGATCTTAGTTGTGGATGTTAAAAAGCCAGATATGGGCCTATTTAGCTTCTTTAATCTATTAAAATCTTTGAAAGGAACGGGGTAGAGGTAAGCAGTTGACAGTAGTTAGGCAATTCAAAACCTCTGACGTCATCATCTGTAGAAATATGAACGCTATTTTTTAAAAAAAAAACAAAAAAACTATCGAATTCTGTATGGTAATTAAAAGAAAAAAAGAACATATATAAAGTTGAAAATATATGATTGGTAGACAAATTTTCTAAAGCAGCCTTCAACTCATTATGCACATTATGCATAATCAACATGCATATGTTAAATTATAATGAAAATTTTTCAGTGTATCTTGAAAATATATGATAGAATATATCACCTCAAACGATTGAATTTACAGTGTGATCTTTTGTGTCAAATGTTTTGCTTCGTTGGTCATATTTACTACTTTATATATATATATATATATATATATATATATATATATATATATATATATATTCCCGTGAGTACCCCGGTTAGAATAGGTCCATAGTTACGCTTGCTTGTCGTAAGAGACGACTATATAAAAAGTACTAAAAATATAATTATATATCGGGTCGACCTGTTCTTTCTTTAGGATACAGCAGAATATTTCCATTCAAATGAAAAATAAATAAATAAAATAAATGCAACTTTTATAGCACTAAATCGAAATTTTAAAAAAATAGGAACAAACAGGACGGCTACATATGGAACTTATCGAGTGTAATATGGAGCAATAAAAAAGTCTGCTCTGAGCGAGCGTCAAGTTTGAACTGAGCTAATTAACTCGTACGTTAGATGAAGTTTTTAACAGAGAACAGGTTATAATTAAGAGGTTTTTTTTTAACTATATATATATATATATATATATATATATATATATATATATATATATCCTATTTCGTCGCGGTAGCTCAGTGGTTAGAGCGTTCGCTTCGTAACTGGGAGGTCGTGAGTTCGAGCCCCGCTCGTGCCATCGCCGTGTCAAACCTAAGACGAAAAATAGGTAGTAATTGCTCCTTAGCCAAACGCTCGGCATTTAGAAGTGAGAATCACGAGTCTTTCGGATATGACCTTAAAAACGGAGGTCCCGTGTCACGGTAGGCGTTGGCACGTTAAAGAACCCTCACTGCTACGACCCCGAGTGGTAAGCATAGGTCTAAATTTGTAGTAATTTGTACCTACAGCTGGTGACGTCTCAATATGAGTGAAAAATTCTCGACGGAACGTAAATCAAAAACAAACAAACAAATTTCGTCTACAATATTCCTCGATTGTTTGATAAATTCCTATGACAAGTAGACAACACTTTTCCTCAATTCTAATCCCATTTTTTTTACGTTTTCAAAAATATGACAAATTTGATTTAAAACTGATGCAGGATTTTAAATGATCGAACAGAGAATGATTAATACATACCAGCAATATAGGATGTCATGATCCGCCTGGAAGTCTCGATTTGATGAAATATACCGGTTCAGGCATTCTGTCATTTCACGCTTTCTCTTAAAATTCTTAATATGTCAATGAATAATAATACCAATGACAGTACAGTCAGGTATGACGTAATAATGCTATAATATAAGTATCAAATTCCAGGCTTTATGTACATCAGCATTCAACAAACTTTACGTCTAGTAGAAGTTTAACTGAGGTAAGTGTTGATGAATTTATAATTTTAACGATATATATATATATATATATATATATATATATATATATATATATATATATGTATGTATATGTATATATATATATATATATATATATATATACACAGATATATATATATATATATATATATATATATATATATATATATAGAGAGAGAGAGAGAGAGAGAGAGAGAGAGAGAGAGAGAGAGGGGGGGAGAGAGAGAGGGGGTGTTATACCGATATTTATATAATATTAGTTTATTTCTCTGAAGATTTGTTGATTGAAGATAGAAATGAAATTAGTAACTGTATAAGTGCCCTTTGTTTCAGTTCTGATAATATGAGGGTGTTACTAGTAGCCGTGATACTGATGTACAGTGTGCATGAGAGTCACGAAACTTTCGCTAGCACATGGGAAATTAGGAGATACATTAGTGCTGTACATGAGTATAATCGGCTTCATGGACTGGTGGCAGAACTATTGAAAGGTATAACACTAAAAAAATTTTTGCTCTGTAAAAAAATAATGGTTCTTGATATAGTTATATGATTTTGAAGGTAGATAATCATTTGAAAATATGTATTTCTCATTGATTTCATCCTTCATCTTTACCTTTGTAAAGCGCCTTAGAGTAATTTGTTTAATATAACGCGGTATATAAATTTATTTATTTATTATTTATAATCTAGACGCAGTGTTCGAATAAAGTATCAAATACCAAACGATATTCCGGTTTACGTTATGAATTTGCTTCATTATCGTTACAAGTGATTAATCATATGAATAATGATATACATACTCAATTGCAGGTATTAAAGGCCAACCTGGAGACAAAGGCAGTAAAGGTGACAAGGGAAATCGGGGTCCGTCAGGCGACGGGGGTACTCGAGGCACAGGTGGTGACAAGGGAGATAAAGGATCTAATGGAGATGTGGGTGAACGAGGAGGTGCAGGGGGTGTCGGTGAAACAGGTGTTCCGGGGAACAAAGGGGATAAAGGACAACAAGGACAAAAAGGAGAAACGGGAAGTAGTGGCTCTAATGGCAACAATGGTCAAAAAGGTGAACCCGGAGACAAAGGTGGTGTTGGTGCGAAAGGGGACAAAGGTCAATCCGGAGATAAAGGTAATGCTGGAGCAGCAGGGACAAAGGGAAATAAGGGAGATGTCGGGACCGTAGGTTTAAAGGGAGTAAAAGGTGAAAAGGGCGCCCTAGGCAACAAAGGAAGTAAAGGAGGCATCGGGGCCACTGGAACACAGGGACAACCGTCAGCTTCAAACTAAGGCAGAACTGAAGTAAAATATATACATACAACAGTCCAAAGTGTTTTGCATAGATGATATTCAATGAAAAAAAAAAGAAATACTAAATACTCATTTGACAATCATTTGATAAGAAAATTTTTCAAGGATACACCTAGTCATTTGATAACGGTAGTCAATACCGACAATATATTGTGATATCTTCTCCGCCATACAACTGAGAACCTGTGTATCATGACGTACCTTTCATTGTGACGTCATATAATGTGAAGTGCACAGAGGTACATTTAAGTGCAGCAATATGATTTTTCGCGGGAAGCCTGAACTCAGTTGAGTTAGAACCCGTAATGCAAATGATTTAAACATGAAGATGGGTGATGTATTTCTGAATAACTTTCGAGTTTTTCTGCGATTTCGGCACATTGAGCATTTGAGAATTACATGTATCTTATATTGAAATTATTTGAATGAATTAAGTTATAAGCATTCTGTGTTCATCCTAGCTATTGTTTTTTATTATCTATGTGTACGTGTCTTTGTATTCAGGAATCAAAATGGTAAATGAACGAAAATAAAATCATAGCTTTTGATCATAAATTTTCTTTCCTGAATACGTATCTAAATATAAAAATATGGTGTTATGATATATACTTTAATTTATGCCAATCTTTTGGCTCAGTGGTAGAGCTCTCGCCTCGTGAACGGAAGGTCGTGAGTTCGAACCCCGCTCGGGCCGGCCGCGTCAAACCTAAGACGTTAAAATAGGTAGTGATTGCTCCTTCGCCAAGAGCTCGGCATTACGAAGTGAGAGTCACGGGTCTTTCGGATGGGATCTTATAAACGGAGGTCCCGTGTCGCAGCAGGTGTGGCACGTAAAAGAACCCTCACTGCTAAAAGCCATTAGTGCTAAGCATAGGTCTAAATTTGCAGCCCCGTCACCGGTAATAGTGACAGTCGCCGGATAGCTGAAAAATTGCTCAGGCGACTATAAATAAAAAACAAACAAACAAATAATTAGGAAGATGAATTCTAAATTACGAACAAATTGATATAATATAGACAAATTAATGTTTGCTTTATCAATTATATCATCACAACAAACACTAGAAATTATGAATATAATCAAAGAATATTAGGTCGAAAAACACAAAATGTCAGTGTTCGAGGTGTATATTAGTAAATCAAACAACAAAAGGTAGACAGGAATTTATCAATACTATAAGTACTTTTATTGTTTTATCCGCCCGCACTATTTCTGTCGAAATACGTAATGCACGATGTCGAATAAAGTGGTCGATATCTGGATTTGTCGACTATGATCACAGGTTGTGCCAACATCTACAGATATACAGACAGTTTATTATCATCGAATAATGTTATAAAGGTGAACATAACGAACATTGATCAATCTCATAACTCCTGTAAGAAATTGTGAGTTGGGCAGATAATGACCCCTGGATATGCCATAAGTAGGATAAGGTGCCTAGGAGAAGTACTCACCTCCCGTTGACCGGTCACACATGCCCTATATCTTGATCAGGTAAACGGAGTAATACGCAGCCAGAATCAGTGTACCAAGAACAGCCTAACAATAGGTATGAAATACGTCAGACAGCGTTTGACTCAAAGACAGGTTGTATAGGCGAACTGGATCGTGATAACGATCATAGAATTTGCGAAATGCTGACTTTTAACGAAACGGTTGAAACCACTGTAACATCAAATTGTTTGCCAGTGACCTGCTTTGATCTAAAAACCGATCATATGCAGAACATGCTCTTGCATATCTAATAGGTTGAGAGACATATATAACATATGCAGATAATAATGGAATATTGCCACATAAATACGGGAATATGACAATGGTGAAGAAGAAGTCATCCCGTTTGTCATAAAGCTGAGTTTGCCGTTAAATTTGCATAATGGTTTATATGCTCTATTTCATTTCATACATTGCAGCAACTGCCACATCCCCAATAATAACCACAAAAACTTCTTTGTTTAAATGGTCGTTTCTGTTTTATGTAACAAAGTGACCAGACTAGACATGTCAAAAGAGTAACGTGATAACACCGTTTCAGAGTATAAACAACCTACTGGATTGCAATTTCAGGTTTATAAAAACTGATATTACAACCCTTCTTTTATAAGAAGAAAATAGTTATTGTACACTTAAATTAAACACTTTTTCAATTTAACTGTGGATAACACACGACTTTAGCAGTATACATGCCATTAACAAAATGTTATTTAGTTTGTACAAGAATATCTTAAGTACAGCCCGTCAACAGTGAGGGAGAAATTAATCATTCTAATGTTTTGACAAATTTGAAGCAATGACTGTAGAGCATTGTAACTCAAACTCCACATTAACCAGGATGTCAACTACGTGTTGTAGAAGTTAAAAAAAACAGGTACATACACCACTGCATTTCAGAAGTTCCTGAAATGGCATTGAAAGTTCTGTTTCTCATGGCTTTTGGGTTTTGCTACTATTAAGTCGAATGCTGTCTAATGTGTTTTATACAAATGTTAGACTGTTCTTTACATACTGATTTTGACTATGGATTACTCCATTTACCTGATTTCCGTTTGTCTGAAATCCGTGGGATCCGGTTTAAAATAACTCATACGTAGCTCTTGCTTGTTGCAAGAGGCGACTAAAAGTGGCGGTCTTTCTAATAGAACTACAAAAACTGAGGCCCCGTGTCACAGCAGGCGGTAAGGTTTGTATCGTGTGAATGTGTCTAAGAGCCTCTGTTTTTAAGTTCATATCCGAAAGACACGAGTCTTTCACTTCTAGTGCCAGGCGCTTAGAAAGAGATAGAAACTACCTCCAGTATGTTAAACGCCGTCGGTTTGCCGCTGCGCCGAAGTTCAAGATACGACGAAAGCTCCCATAGCTACTTAGTTTATATAAAAATTTGCTGTGATAAAATTTCAAAATTAAGCATTATCTCCGTCATGCTTAGCTCTGATCCTTTGCCGGATTTGGCTCCACTATTTGATATTTTTGGCTTTACAGCTCTTCCAAGTTTGTTCTTATTTCAGATTTCCAACATTTTTGACTTGAGCATCACTGAAGAGACAATATTTGTCGAAATGCGCATCTGGTGCATCAACATTTGTACGTATATATTTTATATGTGAACTATTCGCAATGACCGTGACTTATATTTTTGACAGTTAACTGAAGTTTACACGCAATCATTGAAATCTATCATAGAACACTATTCTGAACATATTTTCAAAGTCCATCTATCTGGGGTTTCCTTCCTAAAGTATATGTTACAACGTTAGTTAGTTTGCTTCGATTAACCTAGAGCTTATTAATTGTTAACTAAAGTTTACGCCTCAAAAGCCATAACTGGCAGAAAATAAGTCTAGTTCAAGAAATGAAAAACAGTTTCTGGTTTACGAGATTGAATACTGATCGTTATCGTAGCTCTTTCTTCCTTTCGTTTTGAAATAGGCTGTCATGGTTGTCATCCTACATACTATATTATTAATCTGAAATTATTGTCATATGATACCGTGCATTATTGATGCCGAAAACAAAACCCAATCCTATAACATTTCATGAGCAAGCAGATGACATTGAAATCCGCAATACACTTTTATGAATTGAGTCGTCCAAAACGTAATGGTGTCAATGACGGATACAAATTTTCGGTGAATTTTTGTATAAAGGTCCAAATTCAGACTCTTGTTGTTAACCTGCTTGATTAATTTATTGATTAATTGATTAATTTTAAGGTTTAATTTTAATGTTGTCATGTTTTCACAATTTGCTGACAAGAAACGGTGTAGTCACGAACACATGCATTAACGCATTACTTTAATTCTTTACTTTTATAAACCATATTTGATTTCAATTATGGGTATTTGGAAGACATTTTTTATGTATTTTACATTCAATTGATTTCGATATTTTGGACAGTTAAATATACATATACACAAGCCTTATGTATTGCAGAACAGCTGAAATCTTCCCGCTTGAAAATCAACTGTCAATTAAAACTAATATATTTAACATAGACTGGGAGAAGGAAAAATTCTCTAAGTAAAAATAATTGTAGATATTACAAAAGATCATAAAGAAGATATCTGACTATTAATGAAGTAACACGAACAATACAGAAAACATGGTGCAGTGTGCCATCTGGCTTAGATAAGACAGAGTAAGTAATGGCCAGGTACTTCCGTGAGTGAACACATTTCCTGGTGTTGCACATAACATAGTAAATTTCTGTAACATGAGATAAATATATTGTTACAGCAGTGAAATAAGAGAAATATTTCGGAAATTATACATAGTGGTGTTCTGACTTCTGAACGGAGCAACGATTGCAAATGACACGTGTTTACTTTGAATTAAGAACTGGATACTGATGAGTGTAATGGCGCACACACAAATATCATTACATCTCTCCCCAGTGTTCTGTAAAACGGAGGAAACTACTACTTGATTTGTAAATGTGATATATCACGTGCACATTGCATCCAAATAACGTTTTACACAAAGATGTTTATAAAGAAATGTTGTAAGAACACCCTGATGCTGTTTTTCTCGGTAAGATACTAACATTCCGGAATCGTATAATCTTCCTCTATTCCTGGTATGCATATCGATCGTCAGCTCTCAGATACATTAAAGATTATTCGCACCGAGTTCCAAATTATAAATGCATTCTCCACTAAACAGTGCCCCTATGCTTTTGTGATACAGATAGAATTTTATGCTGTTCTAAAGATTCCAATATATAACATATTCAAATACCGAGGTTCAGAAGCAACCTTTGTCTTTTAGATTTCGAATGAAATATTAAAAAAACCAACAATTATCCCGTAATCATGATGGTTTGTGAATATTGCTGAATAACTCCCAAGGTATTGAAAATAAAATCCGAGTTTCTGTTTATTTTCATTTTGAAATACAAAAATTACGATCAAAGGAATTATTCTTCAGCAATTTTGACAAGGTGATAGTTATTTCTAATCGGTATTAATGTGATATCAATTATACCTGTACAAGCCGTCTATATTGTATCAATAATTACTTTGACGTCAAAGAATTTATCATAGATTTTACATCGATTGTATATTATAATGTTTACGATGATCGTGAATGAAAATCCAACAACCTTACCAATTCACAACATAATTACCGTAAAATTTTTGTAATCCAACTTTGGAAAACTTTAAAAAATATTTGGGATATATCTGGGATATATTTGGGGCTGTCGAACGGATGAGACCGTAAAAACCGAGGCCCCGTGTCACAACAGGTGTGGCACGATAAAGATCCCTCTCTGCCCAAAGGCCATAAGCGCCGTGCACAGGCCTAAATTTTACAGCCCTTCACCGCCGGTGGTGGCGTCTCCGTGTGAGTGGGGGATTCTCGAGCGGGACGTTAAACAATACATATAACTCAATCAATCAACTGACAAAAAAGTTGATGTTGCAGGGTTATAACGAATCTCCTTTGAAGTCATCATTTCGCAAATTTTATGGTCGCTATAATGACCTTGTTTGCGATTACAAAGTGTCTCTGGGACATATGTTCATACCCTTTGTTAGACTGTCATTCATTTTTCATACTAACTATGACTACGGGTAATCCCGTATACCTAATTTCGACTAAGGGCTCACGGCGGGTGTGACCGGTCAGCAGAGGATGCTTACTCCTCCATGGCACCTGATCCTACCTTCACTTTGTCGGAGGTCCGTGTTGCTCTACACTCGAACTGGTATATGTCGTTGGGATTTATGACTACGATTTACACATTATTTACTTTACCATTCGATACCAAATTGAATCAATATTTTCTGAACATTAATCTTTTGCAACAAGACATAAAGATGTTTTACAAAATGTTTACGTCAATTATTTCAGCAAATTTAGTAGACTCGTAAAATCTTATTAAAACTTAACTATTATGAGTTTATTTACTGTCGTGTTTTTTCATTCGATTTTTACTGAAAGAACGTTTCATACAGAGTCTTAATGTTCTGTGAATATCCCCACTTACCCACTGTTTTTTTTTGAAAAATGAAGTTTACACTGATTTAAGAGAATATATAAAGTGTTCATCATGATTTAGAATTAAACAGTGGTTTCTACATTATAACATTTTGTACAGTGAATATAATCTTAACGATTCCTCTATACTTGGTTCACCTGATGACTCAATATGATTTGAAATTTTTCAAAGAGACCGTAAAATGACAAACAAAATGAATTTATTTTATTGTAAAAATAACATTACTACGCTCATATCCTGGACTCAAGACGACGATTTTGTGTTATAAATGATGCACCTTTACTATGATAACCATAGAGATCAAGATTTTCACAAGATTAGTAAATGTTTTCTTACTATCATTACTATGTGCTCCTTTTACCCATCCTTGCATTAGAACATTTGACCAAATGGCCATGACCTTCACCATTTTGGTAAATGCATCCTGGATCATCATGAAAATATACGAGATACAACGTACGACGGACAACCACCATTCGGAATGGCTTAAAATGGGGTTGCATGCTCTTTTTTTTTTTAAATCACATGTTGGGTTTTAAAATCATTAATAGTATCTTATTTTGATGAAAACATTACGAATTATATTCTGTGGAGTTAGGTTACAAAAACGACGTTTAGAACAAAAGCATGACGGCATAGTACGTATTCATCTTTTAGTGAATGCAGGTGCCAAAATATTTTTTTCAATCATTTAACAATCAGTATATCTTCGTCAATCTAACTAATAACAAATGAATTTTTCTATATTGATTCATTGATTGGTTGTTGTTTTCTGCCACACTCAACAATTTTTCAGTTATCTGGTGGCGTCCAGTTTTCATTGGTGAAGGAGAGAAGTCAAATACAATGTACCCGGGAAGAGACCACCGACCTTCTGAAAGTAAACTGGCAAACTTTCTCACATATATCGGCGAGAGCGAGATTCCAACCCGCGCCGACTGGAGGTGAGAGGCCTTGTGGTTTTGAACGCGATGCTTTCTACAATGCACCACCGGTACTAAATTACAATTATATGGCGTTTGATCCCGTGGGATACTAGTTTTGAATGATATTCTGTTTGATCTTGTCATGACGTCATGATATCCATAGAGCATATCTCATCACAGGAAGTCCACCTTTCGATAAAAATTAAAATCTTAGACCCCGTGAGGGCCCCTTGCTTGCCGTGAGAGACGACTCATCTACACAAATAGTAGCATAATAAAAATATCACAAAGCCGGTTGAGTATTCTTCAATTCTTCAGGAATATACTCCTGAAGAATTGAAGAAACTGAAGAAACTATTCGGGATATGCTCAACAGTCTTTATGATTATATATATATATATATATATATATATATATATATATATATATATATATACAGACACACACACACACACACACACACACACACACAGATATATATATATATATATATATATATATAAAGGCTAAGATAACTAACAGTACTCAATCTCGTAATTCCTATAGA
Source organism: Ostrea denselamellosa (assembly GCA_024699665.1). Classification (NCBI taxonomy): domain Eukaryota; kingdom Metazoa; phylum Mollusca; class Bivalvia; order Ostreida; family Ostreidae; genus Ostrea; species Ostrea denselamellosa. The sequence continues at coordinate 1,021,634 of JAMZEH010000041.1, forward strand.
AAATACAAATCAGAGATATGGGAAAACACGGACCCCTGGATATACCAGAGTTGGGATCAGATGCCTAGGAGGAGTAAGCATCCCCTATCTGTAGACCAGTCACACTCGCCATGAGCCTTATATCATGATCAGGTAAACGGGGTAATCTGCAGTCAGAATCGGTGTGTCAAGAACGGCCTAACAATTGGCATGAAATACGTATGCCAGCATTTGACTTAATAGAAAGTTGTACTTGCAAATGATATGGTTATAACGACCATATGATTTGCGAAATGCTGGCTTTAGATGAGACTGTAGAAACCCCTGTAACATCAGCTTGTTTGTCAGTACCCTGCCTCGATTTAAAAACTGATCATATGCAGAACAACTCTTGTGTATTGAATCAGTTGAGAGACTTGACCGTCATATGCAGGCGATAATGGAATATTGCTACATAGATAAGGGAAGTTGACGATGGAGAAATTGGAATCATCCCGTTTACCATAAAATTGAGTTGCCAGTTTGCTGTCAGCGTCTATTGTCAATAAAATCAAGCAGATATAGAATATTCTGTGGAGTCTTTTATTTCAAGTTCACTGGGATATATCGAATAGAAATATGAATGAAAATGATTTTTGCTAATAGTTAATACGTCGTCGATATCTCTAAATGTCGACTTGAAGGCCACAACAAGTGATTTTTCTTTCTCATGTAGAAGCTTTTGAATGAATTCTGCTTCACAAGAATACAAAAACAGGTCAGCTAACAAAGGAGCACTATTGTGACCATAGGAATTCCAACAGACGGTTTGGAAGACCTGATCAGCGGAGATTACGATTACGATTACGATTGCCAATGAGGAACTATAGCATGTTTTTAATATGAACTTCAGAGCCTTAGTGCGTGGAGTCAGATTGGTGTTTAACAAAATATGTTTTTGAATGACTGATTACTATATATCTATTTTAGTAATAGAAGCAACTGCCTATGATGTCAAAAAGTTTAGTCTTTAATTTATCGTGAGGTATTGTGGTGTAAAGTGTTGTGAAGTCAAGCTGTTTATTTGAGAAAAAATTTGCGATTTCAAATTCATTGAAAGTACTTTTGAATTCATTTAGAATCCACATTAGATTTACCCCACTTCTGGTATATATTGTGGTACAAAACGTTTGAAGTTTATCCTTCACAGCTGTTAATATTTTCTTGAGGAGCAAAGATTGGGGCTTGGTAGAACATTTAGAGGATTCAGCAGTTTATCTTTGTTTGTAAGGGTTTTTGAGAACATTAGGAATCACTAATCAAAATGTTTTTATTATTCATTTGATCAAGGCAAGGGTACATTAATATGGTATGAAATAATTATACCTAGGGACAGAGTACCTATTGTAACGAGACACTAACAACTCCTGAAAGAAAAATATGTATAAAAGAACTTAGGTGGGAAACCTTAAATACAAGTCATAAGAATAGTATATCTGCTATCATACACATTTTTTTTATATTGGCACATAAATATTATGCAATGCATGCCAATTGAGCATAAATACAACTTACGCAGCTCTAAGTTACACCACACAATAATAGCTAGGATTGTGGCATATCACGATAGCTGTGTACCATCTACAGTTAAATTATGGAATGATATAACACAGGAATGTGGAACCTCAACAAGTGACTCAAATTACTTTAAGGAATCACGTCATCAAAACGACAACTCGTAGGAACAAAAATAAAACCAACATTATTAATAATGGCAATATAGCGTCAAACATAATGCAATACCAACATGTAAATGTCGATCTCTATAATATAAACTCTATATAGTACAAATAACCGTCAATTTTCTGAATCACCTAAATGCTTACACAGCAGCGAATGCAGTAAATTAGCAATTGCTCTCTGGTTCTGGTGTTATTTACCTATAATGAAGTATTTTTTCCTAAAAGGTTAGATTGTGAACCTTCTGAAAAGGATATTCAAAATTTATTTTGCTGCCATGGCAACAAAAACTGAGTAATACTGTAGAAAGTTATCCTGAAAGATATATTTTAAGCCTTTTATGACAGTAAATATTCCAGAGATGACATAGTTGTCATGGATATAGTTCCCCGTTGAAATGGTGTGTTTGTTCTCACACTTATGTTGATTTAATATTTATCATGAATTTAATAAGAGAAAGTTTTCTTTCTGATACGACGTTGTACTGACAAATATGATCATTATAACAACGATATGCTGAAACTGTTGAACCTCTGTGAATTCAAATTATGTGTTAGCAACCTGCTTCGGTTTAAAATTTTACGCGATGCAGATGATACTCTCGCGTATATTAACAGTTGGTAGACATAAGAACCATATGCCGGTGGTAATGGAATAATGCAACATAAACATGACAAGTTGACGATAGAAAATCTGAGGTCATCTCGTTTGTCATAAAATTGACTTGTTAGCTTGCCCTGTATGAAGCAGAAGTAGAGGATCCATAGTGTCTCTTATTTCAAGTCAAAATATGCAATTTTTAAACCACTCTGATTTCTACACCTGTTACTTGTAAGAAACTGTGAAAAAATACAGTTTTTATTATATATTATTTGAAATAATTTTATGCATATCAGAATCAGCATATTGTTCAGAATTTGCTATATGCTAAATCTCAATTCTATATTATCATAGAAAGCTTCGACGAAGACTTGAGTATTGCTCTAATCGAATATTAATAAGTGTACGGTGTGACTGATGAGACAAGCGAAGAACCATTTAAAGCATTTTTCAACACGAGTTTAGGCATTTGATCCGCCTACTTGTTTAACGCGGGGAATATAAAGTAGTTGATATAAAACAGTGTTTTGTGACGTCATATTTAGCTTCGTTACTTTTTCTTTTAAAAAGCAATATTATCAACAGCAACAAAACGAACGAATGTATGGGAAGACTGGTTTAGTCAACTTTCCGTCAGTCACAGTCATTATGCTTTGATAAAAATTGACGGATAATATGTTTGTTTGAATACACATAATATTAACACGACATAACATAACGATTTACTTATGAATTACGTTCATTTTTACGATCTTCTCGGCACCTTTGCATGTATTCGGGGATGTTGCTAAAAATGGTGACGTCATATATTTCGAAGCATTATACAATCGGTGGCAGAGATAAGTGATACTTAACACACGCAATCTATAATTCGATAATTTTTGTCAAAGCAGGAGAAATTTAAACAATTTGCGGGCTGTTGATTGATTGATTGTCTATTGTTTAACGTCCCGCTTTAAAATCTTTAACTCATATGGAAATTGTTTGTCCTTAAAACGTATCTAAGGTAAGAAAACATGATAGTTCCGCAGTGACGGCGACATTCTTCCAAAGTACTTTGGGCGATGCCCATCAATTATTTTTTTTGTCAGCTGATGAAGAGCAAATCGGGTGACCCACATATGTAATCATCGGAGCCATCCATTTACTATTATTATCTTAACTATGTAAATAAATATACTGTTTCACTTGTTGAACTATAAAAGGATTGATTGACTGTGATTTAATAAGGGACCGTGAAATAGTAATTGGATGTTGATTTGGTGAAAAAAAGGGAATGGTGAACGAGGGGAAAATGAACAGCAATACAAATGAAACCAAATAATGTATGAACGATGTCTACTGCCAAAGCGTTCAAAATTATCAACATATGAACGACAGACAACTGAACAATTGTTTAATAGGAAAATGATTCTGTACAGCCATGAATAATTTCATCCATCGATCTGAGAGAAAAATACTAACCTGCTAGAGTTCATCTTATCTAGAAATTTGAAATACTCTCAAGCGGGACGTTAGGCAAAAAAATAACTAACCTCCCTGGGATCTCGAGCGGGACGGTAAACAATATACAACCAACTAATTTATCTAAAAATTGATTTTGACGCATGCAAAGGATGTGATATGGCAAAAGATAAATTATATTTCGAATTCCGCTAATATTTACTGAACATTATTACAATCATTGTGATGTTTCTAATGCAAATCACAGTGAATAATTACATTAACATTTTTACAGCTTTCGAAAAAGTTTCACACCTTGTGTATATTCTAAATTTGTGAAGATGAAGATTATTTATATTTGGAGATTCATACAAGGAAATGAAATATGTTCTATTTGGATGAATCGTGCTTTTTTGTTTAAAAGAGTAAATTCATCAGAGCTCAATGTTTGAATATACTGTTTGGTTTGTTATATTGGCGGGAAGCATATTTTAATGTCCTTGACGCTGAAGCAAGAGCGCGTATTTATACCTGCGTTAACATATAAATGAAAATGAAGCAGAAGGCCTTCAAATCTTGTCAAAATGGATTAAGAGTGTAAGAGAAATATTAAAATTTTCAGACGTGATATAAGAATTGGGTAAGTTGCCAGAGAAATGTAAACTGTTTCCAGTTGACAAAAATTCTACCAAACAGTTTTTGTTTTTAAGATTCACTATTACAACTGTATTTTAGTCCACATATGGCAATCCAACTTTAACTCAATTTCCCTTCCAAAGTATCAAACAAATACATTGATGTAACATGGGTTTCAACAGTCTCGTTGCAAGTCTGCTTTTCGCATATTATATGACCATTAGAATGATTATATTTGTAAATACACCTGTATAACGTGTTTCACACCAATTGCTAGGCCGTTCCTGTTCAGTTTTAAACACATATGATATCCTAGAACGAATGAATATGAATTGCCTTTACCTATACTGGGTTCCTCTTACAAACCGGGATACATTGAAAGATCCAATAAAATTTCTGTCACACCCCTATCTTTACTCCTCAGGAAAATATTAACTGCTATGAAAGGAAAAACTTCAGACGTACTGTGTCACAAAATGTGCAAGAAATAATAAATGAAATGTGGGTCCTTAAACATTTCAAAGAACTGTTAGGAAATTTGAAATCTCAAAACTTCCCAAAATCAACACATCGAAACTTACGACTTTTCAACACTTTACACAACCATTCCTCACGATAAATTAAAAGCCAGGTTATTGACAGCTGTTTCTTCAATAAAAATGAAACACGTAAATATGCATATCTTGTGCTCAATTATCCCAAAAATTACTTTTTAAGCACCTCTCTGATCGTATGCAGAAGTACGCTGAATTTGATATTAAAAGGATGTTGGAGTTCCAATATTTACAGTTTTTGGTGATCAGGTCTTCTAACAGTGCATTGGAAGTCCCATGAGCGCAAATTGTTTTCCATTATTAGCTAACATTTTTGGGTATCTTTATGAGACAGAATTTATTTATACGCTCGACATGGGAAGAAAAAAATATTTGCTGTGCCTTCAGCTCGATATTTAGATATATCGACAACGTTCTATCTATTAAAAATAATAACTATCATTCATATGTCGATTCCATATATCCCAGTGATATTGAAATACCCCCCACCCCCATTCTTCCATATCTTCTTTATATTTGGATGTTTTATTGAACATATAGGCAAAGAAGAATCACAATTTTATGACAAACTAGATGGCTATAGCTTCTCAATCGCCAATTTCCCATATCTGTGTGGCAATATTCCATTATCAACTGTTATAATGTTTATGCTCGATACACAAGAGCTTTTTTAAAACAAGGCTACCGACAAATAAGTTGATATTACTGGGATTTCAACAATCTCAGTATTTCACACATATATGGTTATTATAATGATCTACTCTGCAAATACAAACAATCACTATATCAAATGCTGTTTGACATATTTATACGAATTGTTAGATCGTACTTTACATACTGATTTTGACTACAAATTACTTCGTTTACAAGGTCAAGATTATTTGTCTCACGGTGGGTTTGATAGGTCAACAGAAGGCCAAAGTGTAACATAATTATACGTCGTTCTTTTGGCAAGTTTTTGTAAACAATGGGGATCCATCTTTCGAACGAATTAAATTTTCCTTTATGACCAATCGGACTTTTAACTTTGCATGCAGTACAGTGGCGTGAATGAAACTCGTCCACGCTACTGTACTGCATGCAAAGTTTATAGTGTTGTCATATTCTGCAGAAATACATACAAAGAGCTAGAGACAATTAGGTCATCTGTTTGTTCCTCAGATTGTCTTTGACGGATTAGGCTCTTTCAAGTTTGTTCGTATTTCAGATTTCCAACATTTTTGACTTGAGCGTCACTGAAGAAACATTATTTGTCGAAATGTGCATCTGGTGCATCAAAATTGGTACCTTTTATGTTTTATATTCTAACTAAATCTAATTGATATCTGTCTAAGTATACAAACTTGACATGAAGCGACGAAAGTGTTTTGGTAATTTCCTCGACTTTGACATCATGGATTACATTATTGCATATGGATTTCCTTAATGTAACTTTAAAAGTGCAAATTGGAAGCAATGTTTTTTCACTAGCTGACTAAATTAACTGTATAAGGATTTCTAGCTTCAGATTTTCTAAAGCAATGTATCTGACAATGGAAAAGTAAAATTTCTTTACGATATAAAACTTTGGAGCAAATCTCTTCCTTTTCGCCCCAATCCCTTTGTTTTATTAATGTGAAAGCCTTGCCATAAAATCTGTATGATCTCAATTGGTTAGGGTATTATGGTTGTTAGGTTTCATGTTAAAGATATTTAAATATTTTCAAATTATAATTAAGTCACTTTTCAGCACACAGATTAAAATTGGGGGTCTCCGTGGCCGAATGGTTAGAGCATCGGGCTCAAAATCACAAAGCCTCTCACCTCTGTCGGCGCGTGTTCGAATCTCGGCCGCTGCATTATGTGAGCAAGTTTGCCAGTTTACTTGCGGAAGGTCGGTGGTCACTTCCCAGGTACATTGTATCTGGGTTCTCTCCTCCACCAACAAAAACTGGACGCCACCAGATAGCTGAAAAATTGTTGAGTGTGGCGGAAAGCAATAAATAATCAATCAATCAATCAGATTAAAATTATCACTATGGTATTTCACTCGATCTTTTCTAAATGATGAACAAAACGGTTTTCGAAAAGTTTGCGCTTTAACGCCATGGAATTAAAAACTATATCAATATCTATAGTGCAATTTTCAATTTATTTTGAACACAAAAAGTCTTATAAATCCATAAAGAATACAAAATAGCAATAAGGCAAACACGGAGCCCTGGAAACACCAAAAGTGGGATCAAGTGCCTTGGAGGACTAAGCATCCTTTGTTGACCTGTCATATGCACCGTAAGTCTTATAAATAGAGTTATTCGTAGTCATAAATAGATAGATTGATTGATTGATTATATATTGCTTTCCGCCACACTCAACAATTTTTCAGTTATCTGGTGGCGTCCAGTTTTTGTTGGTGAAGGAGAGAACCCAGATACAATGTACCTAGGAAGAGACCACCGACCTTCCGCAAGTAAACTGGCAAACTTGCTCACATAACGCCGCGGCCGAGATTCGAACACGCGCCGACAGAGGTGGTCATAAATAGACAAAATGTATGGATTTGTAAATATGTAAATATTACCGTATACTGGGCCCTAATGAATACTGGCAATTTTTTTAAATCTGCGCTGAGAACGTTTACATGGGGGAATTCGCAGAAAATTTCACGATGTAATTCGCGAATACTTACACGTAACAATTCGTGGTCACATACAAGGGACGTTCTCTTTCAATTTATATCAAAATTGAAAATCAGTCATGAACTACTGTGAAGCATCAGTCTGAGGTGATTTAGTATAGCAATTTTCTTCAGTTTTTTTTTTCAAAGTACCCGACCAAAATTCATCACAATGTTTGTCTCTCACCTCAGTAATGGTTTTGTGCTGTTTGTATTTATTCTCTATTCTAAGGCATACCATTATTTCTGTATGGAATTGTTTCGTAATTAAACACAGAGTTGTAGAATATTCGAGGGAGGGATCTTTCCTATATCATTTTTACCTCATTACTTTTCTAACCGACCTCAAACAAATTTCCAACAAACCCTTTAAAACGGTATGAGAATACGTTAATTCTTCGGAAACCATGAACAAACAAAAGATATATAAAGTGACTACATCTCTTGGAACTTTCATTTCGGCACCCCTCTCTCTCGATTCTAACGTCTATATAACTCCATCAACAGAATTCAAAATTCAGAAAGAATGTAGCACTTTAAAACAACGAAGAGTATCCGGTTTCAAGGTCAGTGAATGTTGTCCTAATGGTTTTTTTTCCCTTATTGCATCTATTTTGCGGCGGTTAACTAACTGAAATGCGTTCGGTAATGAGTTTTGGAGTTTCCCTGACGACCTCCAGTGAGCCTACTTTTTTTCTCGAAAATCAGAGAAACGATCTTTTGCGGGTGTTGTGATCATTCACAAGGGGAACGTTTTGAAATATGAAAAAATATCAAAATATAATTATGTCTCCACTGGTAGCGATAGTTGCAGGTTGGCATCAATCAATATTCATAATTATTCAGTAACGACAGAGGAAATATTAATGATCTTTGAAAACAGCACCATTTATTACAAAATATAACAATTTAAGGAAAATATGCCCTTATTTATACGTATAATATATTTTGAATGTTGAAATAAATTTATATCATTATCGATGTAATGGAACTTACACTTATTTTCGAAGCTATAAAAATTTCGTTCCGTTTAACTTGCTTCTAAATTTACAAAACCCCGATCAGATTTTCGTTTATCATGAAGATCGTGTTTTGCGTTTATTAGGTCTATCGTGAAAATCTTTTATCCGTGTCTCCTAGGTGCATCTTAACTTACCGTGCGTGTATCTTATCGTATTATATGTGCACCTTATCATTCAAATACTGTGTTCTGTTGTGTATCATGTCATCAATAACGTTGCGAGTACTGTATCGGTGTTGTCGTGACAATACAAGAACTGAAACATGCTGAAATTGACGTAAACAATAAATCAATCAGTCATGTATCAATCAGTATATAGTAACGCCATTCTCTGTGTACATTTATGTCATATTTAGATTAAATCAAACTACATCACACACACTAATTCCATATCATGGTGTCAAGTTTTCTCTAAATAACGATATCGAAAAGAAAAAAATGAATATGCAGTTAGATTCGTGAAAGACACTCATTAACACATGTTGATCTATATTCATATGTTTGTTGATGGAAATGATACCACTTACTATTTTCTTTATTAATCAATATGATGGAATGATTTATTAATCTTATCAGTTTTGGCAAATATAACGGCAATATGCTTGTCAAAGTGTAAGTGATTTACATTACTCAATTGTTCAAACAAAGGAAACACTTGTCATTTGTACGTTAAGGGTATTAAAGTATCCGAGACATCAAAATATTTTGGTACAAATCTTTAAAGAGATACCACAGAGGGTTTATCTTTTGGAAAGAGCTGTAGCTATTAAAATTATTGTGTTTTGGGTTATCATTTTCCCATTATTTTCTCACGTAAAATAAGAATTTAATAACCAAATCAATAAATCCATGCGGAAAGATGTTTTTAAAATTACCGATGTATTGATGTAATGATAATGATAGTCTTGGTTAGATTGTTATTTGTGGAATTCAGAAACAGACTATAATTCTGTAGAAGATCATTGTACGTTGCCAAACATCCATTCACTGAGTAAGGAGAATAGAGACTTCACATGAAATGTTTCATCAAAATTTTAATACAAGGATAGTTTTTATTGATAGAATGATGTAACAACGTCAATGTACACTGACAAAGACCTGTTCTGTAAAGCTTAAACACAATAGTATATGTTAGAAATATATATTTGTGTTAAATAATACCTCTGGCTGCGTAAATAAAAGCCGCCATTTTAAGAGGGTCTTGACCTACTTACGTGTTCGTTGGTTGTGTTAGGTCCTGCGATCAATTCACAAAGCTTAATATGTTATCGTGTGTGTACATTGGGGTTCTACCTTGGTCGAAATCCACTCAATTTCCACTCGGTAAATACATAGACAGGGCGTAGTATACACAATGAAGAAGAGAAAAAGTACTTGGTCCAGAAAGATAGATCACTATACCCTGAGCTACTATTAAGATAAAGGCATGGAACTGAAATGTAACTAAAATATTTTGGATGTTTTGTTCATACTGAGGCGGTTTAAATCTTGAATCATATATTCTGTCGATTATGATTACACGTGCTCACACATTCCCAAGTGTTGAAACCGAGTCTATGTATGATCCAATTTAATGTTCATGACATGCTTTATAGAATTGTAAGAAAAATATTGTGGTCACTAGAATACCTTGACCTTAGCTGTTTTTGGTGTTAGACAAAGATAAGGTTAAACTTTAGAATAAACAAAACACAAATATTATACCTTTGAAGTAATTAACTATTCTGTGAAAGAACCAGGAAAATACTTGATAATTCTGAAACAGGATGTTATCAAATATCCCACTGATATTTCCCTGTGACTGTCGATTATTCAGGCACGAGATTTATATTTGAAATTTAATCTTTAAACTGAAAGCAATTTTAATATAACAAACAATGGGTTTTAATAATCAAACGTATAAAATCAAGGGCAATAAACAAATTACAGATGGTGTGCACTACAACGAACTACTCTGTCTGATCACAGTGTTCAAAACATGTTTGTTTCCATGCCATTAAGCCACTGCGAGTACATTCTAGTGTACATTTCCAACTGAACGCCCATCATGCATTTTACTTACAGCGAAATCATCGCATGTTTTGTAGACCGTCATCTACACCCTAAGCATCAAAGCTAAAGTCACTGACGATGTCCTATACTCGGGGGTGATACATTCGCATTAAAGAGAATTCCCATGGGAAAAAATAAACATTCTGCAAGAGAAATATATTTAAAGTAAAATACAAATGAATGAGAAGTAGTTCTGAGAATTGATGAATCCCAGATTGCAGAATGTTCCAGATTGCCATGGGAATTTGAAGTTTCTAATTAGAATTGGAAGAAAAGTTAATAGTTTCTGGAATTTTTATATAGGATTGTAAAAGTTTCATACACCAGTTTATCACCGAATGAAAATAAGATTTCCCTAAAAATGAAAATCCTACAGAATTTATAAAATTTTATTCAAACTTGAACAAAAGTGGAAGGGCTGTAAAGGATATCAATTTCAAAGGTTAGCATCTTAACTGTTAAACATGAAGCACTCAAACGAAAGAGGCTTTCAGAATAGTAAGCTGTAGCCTAGTTTGATTTTGTGGTCAAGTGAATGCAATACAGGATCGGGCAAATGCATTACAGGAGCGGGCAAATGCATTACAGGATCGGGGAAATGCATAAAAGGATCGGGGAAATGTTTGACAGATCGGGCAAATGCATTACAGGATCGGGAAATGCATAAAAGGATCGGGGAAATGTTTGACAGATCGGACAAATGCATTACAGGGTCGGGAAATGCATAACAGGATCGGGGAAATGTTTGACAGATCGGGCAAATGCACGGCAGAAAGGGGTGAAATGTGTGGCAGAATCGAATAACAAGGAAGTCCAAACTACTGATAAATCTAAATTCAGACATACTTTAGAATGTGTACAGAGAATCACAGTATCAGTTTCAGAGAGATTGAACCTCTTATGAGATGTAGTGTTTTCTTTGTTCTTCAGCGCTTCATTGAGGAAAAATGCATTTATTACAAGATGGTTGTCAATTTTGCGATTTGTACATCTAGGGCTTTTTTTATTTAACAACGGTAGCTGCGTAAAAGTTTCAATCTTAGCATATACAATGCCGATAATAGGAAAGTAAAATGAGATACAATGAAAACAAAATACATAAGAGTATACCTATATCCACAATCAGGGCTTTGAACAGTGTGGATCAACATAATTTTGTATCACTACATCGTTACGTAATTTAATGCAGCTCACATTATCTTTTTGTAGCAATCATGGCTGATCCGCTAAATATTTTAAAATAATATCTTTGTTAGTAGTCTTTTTATAGTTTTGTTTGAGAAAAGGACAATGTAATATTTATCAGATGACAATTTTGCATACGCTGAGTTAATCAGTTTCTCGACTTTTGATTGGTTGTATTGATTTTATATAAAGGATCATCAGAATTGCATAACATTTCTCTAGAGGAACACGCCGAACTAAATAATAAATATCTCAATAAGTCGGAGTGAAATGCAGATTTACCTGCTTGCATATCAATGTTATGAGTGTGGTTATATACTCTATTTTATTAAGCAAAAGCTATCAACTAAAGATATTTTAATGTCCCTTTGAAACTATCCGTTTGCAACGTCAAGATGAGGTCAGTCCATCAAACTATTTGCTATGATCACGTGATCTCTGTTTGTTTTGAAAGGCTTTGAATTAGTATTTTCTCCTTATCTTAATATAACGATAAACAATCTATCCAAGGAATAAGTTTTCTTCTGGATCTTATCTGATTCGCAAATTTGACTAGTCAGCGAAAATCAATCACTTTTGCACGCAATTATCCTGGAATATTTGTACCTTAAATCCATTGCGAACGTGTAGTTCAAAATGTGTACATACAACTATGCAGTTGTTGCATTAAAAAAACACCCTGGAATTTTAAGAACATACCACTCTGACAATATGCAAATGGCTGGGTTTGATAAATATACACGAATGTTTTCTCATATCAAATTGTTAATTCATTCTATACCTGCCAATACCATTTGCAGTGCAGTTTGGGAGGCTACTTTGTTCATGTAGAATCATGTATACAAAAGTCTCCATATCACTTCCTTATTTCATGAATAGGGTATTTAACTGCAAACGTGTGATAATCTGTGCAAACAGAAATATTGGTCTTGAGTAAGAATTTGATTAATGTTGGGATTAAAGTATCTTGCGTACATTCCACGAAAACATTTCCAGACATACACTTGATATAAAACAGCTATTAACGCCACGTATGTTCACATTTAACGTGACCTTGACGAGTACATATTTTGCTAAATACAGGTAAGGTGTATATTGTAGAGAACAGTTGGCACTTATATATACCAACGATGTATTTAGTCAAGAATACAAGGCAATATTATGGTATAAGTTTCCTTTCGCGATTAATATAAGGGTGTTTGTTTGTTTGTTTTACGTCCCGTCGAGAAGATTGATGTACAAGGAACTTACAAGTATCTAAATTGACCAATAACTAATCTACATAGAACATATATTATTGTAAATGGTGCATCGCTATGAGCGTTTGGACAACAGATATATCCCATATATACTAAACCCTCTTGTGTAGGGTTTAAATGCTAATATGACCGTGTTAGTACACATATAATATACATATTCTTGTATAATTGATTTATTGCTAAAAAGATAAAAATGAAATCAACTCTTTAAAATGCTTGTGTGGTAAAAATTGATATTTAATATTTAAATGAAGGTTCGTGAAGGAAAGCTAGTTTGACCTTCTTTTGATCTTTACGTTTTTAATACCGTTTATCATGGAAGGAAATATTCTGGTTTGACCTTGTCTATCATTGTCAATATCAAAGAAATCTGCAGAGAAAATGGGAAATAAGAAAGTGGCTGAAACTTACAGGCTACAATCGTATCTGATGTCCGCTTTATTTCGTTGTTTAGTTTTGGAGTTTGTTTGTTTTTGTTTTTTGTTTTTATTATTATTTTTTTTTTATTTATTTATTTTTTTTTTGTGTTGTGTTTTTTTTTTTATTATTATTATTTTTATTATTAGTATTATTTTTATTATGATTATTTTTTTTGTTCAATTTTAAAGAAACATTTTTAAAGACTTGGTTAGATTTCATTTTCGAAGTACACTTTATTATAAATCAATTTGAATCAATCATGTAAATTAATTTGATATAGAAGTCAGTTAGTGGAATTCATCTACACATGTCAACATGTTATATTGAATTAAAGTAATATTCAACACAAAAGCAGTGTCTAAATGATCTTTTATTCAAGTTTGGGTTAGAAATTTAAAGCTGTTCACACACAAACTATATTTTGTTATTGCACTTGCTCCTCTGTAGAGTCTCTTGTTAAATCGTTTACTCCTCAAGGAGACCATATTTTTGCGGCTTCATGAGTTCTTGATTAGTTATTCTGTATCACGAAAACAACGAAAATTATAGATTTCATTGTATTTGTGTAGTAACTAGACTAAAGAAACATTTGAGAAATAAGTTGTAAAATACTTAGTTTTTTGGTAGACTAATAATTTTGATTTAAGTCATAAGTCAAAGAAAACCACTGTAGAAGTTTGCAGTAGGTTCTTCTATCTGATAAGCTGTGTGTCTTGTATGGCAGTTTTATTTGACCCCAGGTTTTTCGAAAACGTAAAAGTTCAAGGACAAACACAGATGGACTAAATTTCAAAATTATACGACTAATCCCATAAGAGTAACATCCTTTAACATTTAAAGCTGTCATAGTAGTTCAGTGGTATAGAGTGTTCGCTTCATAACAGAATCGTGAGTTCGAGCCTTGCTTGTATCATGACCGCGTCAAACCCAAGACGTAAACATAGAGTGTAACTGTTCCTTCGCCAAATAAACAGCATCACAAGTCTTTCAGATGTGACTTTAAAAATGGAAATCCCGTGTCGAGACAGGCATTGGCACGTTAAAGAACACTCATTGCCACGGCCCTGAGCGTTAACATAGGTCTAAATTTGTGGTACTTCATCAACAGCTGGTGACGTCTCAATATGAGTGAAAATTCTTAACGGGACGTAAAACAACCAAGCAATCTACCTTAGCATGTAAAGTTTGTAATCAAGAAATATCTGTGCAATTCAGCCTCCCACTGCACGCCCCACTTATAAAATCCCAAAACGTTTCAGGAAAGCTGTATTTGATTTCAATGACCACACCTTACGAAGTACCTGTCTCATATATTATTTAGTCATTGAAACAGATATCCGGTAACGTTTGAAATATTTGGGGGTTGTTCTAGTTATTTATATTATGTGCAAGTACTGTGTAAATTTGGTTATTCAATGTGTTGTCGAATAATTATAAATCACGTCATTATGCAATATAGTATTTAGTATGGGATACTGTGTATATCACAATCCACTTCATCGCTAATATTGTGTCTATATTAACTTAATGGTGTAGATTATTTGCAGATGAATTATATTTTTACAGGTATTGCATTCTTGGGATGTTTTAAGTAATTTTTTGTTTATGATATCTCGGCTATTGCATGTCCCAATACTTAGTTTATAACACTATTTTTCCATACTCAAATAGTCTTAATCTATTTGCCAACCACATAATTTCCCGTACTTGGATATGACGTCAGTTGAAGGATACACGACTCTCTAATGTTTGTAAATGTTTCTACTTGTATATGTAAGAGAGTCTTCTAATAGTTACGTTAACGAGGCACACCTCAAATCATGTGACTTCATAACTGAATTCTTGTCAAAATCTTGTCCAATTCTAAAGAATATATATATATATATATATATATGTATATATATATATATATATATATATGGTATAACTATATAATTTTCGGAAATATAGATATTTATGGTAAATAATTCAGTTCATCAATATTGATGATGAAATATTACCCAGAGACATGATATTAATTTTCTTCCATAATTCCGTAATTTGTATGTTTCATAAACTGTTGCGGTATCCTTGTGTCATTTGTACTTCTACAGGGCTGTAACTTGTCGACACGTAAATAAGGAAGTTACCCAGAAATACGTTAATACAAAATTGCAAAATTATTCACTGGATTGGCTGAAGATATTTCCTGGTTAGCATCACCGTGATTGAAAAATTTTTATTGTATTTTTACGTGGGTACACAATGATACACATGCCTAGTTGTGGAATGGTAGTTCCTATCTGTCGGTGGTGCACATTAAAAGGATAATAGCAAGATGGAATTGCCCGTATGATAAGCAAATTCAACACATATCACTTGGTTTAACGAAGAAACCGATGGTTTTCCTTTAAGCAGTTAATATATGTTTATGAAACTTGAACACGTTGTTATTCATTGTGGATATGTGTATACCTGGGTAGACAAATAAAGTTTCATCTCACCGAACGGAAGCGTTCAGCAAAACAAAAAAAAACCCCCAAAACAACAACAACAACAAAAACCAAACAAAACAAAAAACAAAAACAAAAAACAAACAGCTGGTCAACTTGGGAATTTTTTATAGGTCAGGTCGGTTATGTCGTTTACAGATAGGACAATTAATTGATTTTTACACTCAAGGGTGAGGTTGTTTACACTTCGCTATATGAGAAGTTGTTGTGCCGCCTATTTTGAATCGTGGAAAATAACGTGTAAAAAGATAGGATTTCAGGACATACCAGCTATGTCTGTATATTTCCAAATATTAAACAATTTGTATATATTTATCTATAGTTTAATTATATATTAAGAGGTTTGTAGCGAGTAGTGCGGAGGTACATTTGAGTAGGTAGTACAGTGTTACGGTTGAGTAGGTAGTACAGTGTTACGGTTGAGTAGGCAGTACAGTGTTACGGTTGAGTAGGTAGTACAGTGTTACGGTTGAGTAGGTAGTACAGTGTTACGGTTGATTTCCCATGTTCAAATTGGAATTCCAGTGATCATTTTTCTTGCACTGATACTGAATATTGTGAAATTCTTTTCATCGTATATCTTAAATAATTTTGACATCCCTCTCCCCACAAAATATTGCTTTATTGATATATTTTTCGTAGATATTGATTATGGAAGCTTTGACAGGTGCCTCCATGTTTAATTTGAGGCGCTCGTAAAATTTGTAAATCCGTATCAGTACTTCCGTATTGACTTTTGTAAATCAAAATTTCAAGTCAAGCGTAAATGGAAAAAAAATTTCCCATTACCTGTGTATAGAAACTAGAAAAGTTCGCACCCCCCCCCCCCCCCCCAAAATAAATTATATGTTATCAGGTACAAAAAAAAATCCTATCATAAAATGTCAGATGGCGTGTTATTTTTACCAACCACTCAATTGGAAAAATACCTTAGATAAATGATTTTGCTATTTTCAATAACATTTTACCGATATGAATTTCCTTTTGGGGTATTCTACAATGAATATTATTGACCGGAAATATAAAATTGGCTACAAGCGGCATTTGATTGTATCGAAAAGCGAATGAAATCGTTACCAAGCTCAATTACGTTATAAGTCAGGGCAACATCAAACGGTAAGACCGTAAGCCATGAAGATAGATTTTATCCTACATTTAATATATAATCGATCCTTACAACCAAAAGAACACAAACGTTTACTTGGTACATGTCTGGGAATATAAATGTCCGTTTTGAATATAGACAAATAATTTGTTTGTTTGTTTGTTTTCCGCCTCACTCAACAATTTTCCAGTTATCTGGTGGCGTCCAGTTTTTATTGGTGAAGGAGAGAACCCAGATACAATGTACCCGGGAAGAGATCACCGACCTTCCGAAAGTAAACCGGCAAACTTTCTCACATATATCGGCGCGAGCGGGATTCGAACCCGCGCCAAGTAGAGGTGAGAGGCCACGGAGGCCCCCCGACAAAATACTTAAGCATGTCCTACTCTTGATTCTGTTTCTTTGCTGGAATTAGGAGATTGGTCTGTGTTCGTTATCCTCCCTCCTCATGAGATTGATCATTGCTCTATTATTGTCTACAAAATAGGATGCTGTCATTGCATCATACATACGTCCTATTGTCAACATCGTTTACATCGTCCACATCTACCTGCTTTCGACGATACCATATTTACATAATAAACATCGTCTGAATGTTGTATCAACATCGTTTACATTGTCGATATTGCGATGTCTATAATGTCGAAACAACATACCTGTATCGTGTTTAATTTTAAATATTGTCTGGGCTATGTGTCGCCATCTTTTAAACATCGTTGATAGCGAAATGTCTACAATTTGAACATGGTATTATCTTTACATCACACACACCACCCAGATAAACAACTACTTACATTTACTGCATGACAGTAATGGCACAATATCCGGATTTATTTGCCCGAGAAAATGTCATATCACCCAATAGCAATTAACGACCGAGTGGAACATTACTCTTCTTTGGAGAGTTTTATATAATCCCCAAACATTTATGGCCCTGTTGGGATCCGAGTTAGAATAGGTCCTTAGTACCCCATGCTTGTCCTAGGAGGTGACTAAATGGGGCGGTCCTTCGGATGAGACCGCAAAAACCGAGGTCCCGTGTCACAGTAGGTGTGGCACGATAAAGATCCCTCCCTAATCAAAGGCTATAAGCGCCGAGCATAGGTCTAAATTTTGCAGCCCTTCACCGGCAATGGTGACGTCTCCCTAAGAGTGAAATATTCTCGAGCGGGACGTTAAACAATATACAATCAATCAATCAATTAATCAATCAATCATTTATGCAATGGTTAGTTCATTATATTTACTGCACATTTTTTCTAAGAATTCTTCTATTTACAACATAATTCTGATCGTATTACAGCCCTAAGAGTTGTATCTCACTTATACTGCCGCTATAACACTTCTGTCAATTTATCTGCCGCAATAACACTTATATCCCACTTATACTGCCGCAAATGACACTTATATTTCACCTAAACCGCCACCATAACACTTATATCTCACTTAATCTGCCGCCATAACACTTATATCCTGCTTACACGGCCACAATAACACTTGTACTCTGCCTAAAATTACGATAGTTACTTTAATTGAAATAATTACAAAATAATATCGTGTGTAATTAAAATTGAAATAAAATAGCGTGTAGAATAAGGTTGATAATAATCCTAACTCCTTTATCCGTCTAGAATGGCAACCCGAACGCCGTGCCCCGCCTGTAATGAAAGGTCAAGCCCCTGAACCCCGCCTTTAACGACAGCTCTAATTATTCAACCCATTTAAGAAAAGAACTGTATAACTGATTAATAGTTATAGTGAAGAGTAGGATAGAATAATATTAACATTGGGGTTGGCACAAGTTTGCAAAATGAAGTAGGGGCCTCCGTGACCGAGTGGTTAGAGCATCACGCTCAAAAGCACAAAGCCTCTCACCTCTAGTCGGCGCGGGTTCGAATCTCGCTCGCGCCGATGTATGTGAGAAAGTTTGCCTGTTTACTTTCGGAAGGTCGGTGGTCTCTTCCCAGGTACATTGTATCTGGGTTCTCTCCTCCACCAATAAAAACTGGACGCCACCAGGTAACTGAAAAATTGTGGAGTGTGGCGGAAAACAACAAAACAAACCAGCATAAACAAAATGAAGTACTGTAGACCGGTGGGAAAGATTGAACACAACACCAGCTTGATATTGTCAACATAGCGATTTTGACGGTGTGAACGATGTCGACCAGGTAGAAAATAGCGATATAACAACATTGCCAGAATTGTAACAGGGTATAGCATACAATCATTTCACAGCATGTAGAAAGTAATCTTATTGAAAATAGTATCCATTACAATGTCGCTATGCCGAGAGTATAATTGTTGACAATATAATGTCACGATACCGACAGTATTGAAAAAAAAAAACAGGATTCCAAATAACTTTTGGGAAAACAAGCAGTTTTGGATATCATCGGGTCATTTGATCTCTCTGTGCCCAGTAAACTAGAAATGTCTATAAATGTGACTGAGACGCTAGACGTACTACTGCCGAGGAAGCCAGCAGTCATCCACTGACAATTTCCTGTGCATAACATCTGAGGGCAGCCATGCCTTGTAAAGACGTTAGTAGGTGAATGGCATATGAATTTTTTGAAGTCGTAGTCCATCATCTGGCTTATGTGAATAATCAGATGGACTGGTAGTCTAACTTTGGAAACTGTCTCGTTGTCAATCTTGAATTGAATTGAACATATTTTATTGACAGTAAAGCATCAGAAGGATTAGGATCAAGTTCAGAAACTCAGATAACCTTTTCCCAGTCATCTGTCAATCATATAATCCAGTGGAGTATATCTGTTCCTATAGTACCACCTTCATCTAATATGACGACTCAGCATAATGTAAGCTGTCGCCATTTTTAGTTTCATCTAAAAACACCTATTTACCTGTGGTAAAGTTACGAGTGAACATAAGAATTTTTTTTAAAGAGACAACACATTTTGTGAATCAGATAAGAAATGAAGTTAGGAAAAGTTTCTTTCGTAAGACATATCTATATTGCAAGTTAGCGTTGTGAAACTGGCCCAAACTGAGAGGGGATATTGATTTTCTCGTAGAAGTGATCACTGTTCGCTTCATACATAACAATCCAGTTTCTGCTGTCATGGCAACATCGGCTTCAAACATCGATTTTGCATTATATAACAGTTAGGAAAGCAGTAATATCCTGTTGAATGATGTTAAATTAACTTGTCAGCAACGCAACAAACTTTTGTGTGCCAGATATTGCATGCAATCTCGATATTGGAAAACTTAGATAACCCCAAAACCTATCTCCGCTTTCTTTCTTTCCCCTTTTTTTTGGATGGGATCATAATATACAAATGATAAGCTATCCAAGAGATAAATTTCAGATTTTTATCTTAAAACCCTCTTCCTTCTTGCAAAGTATCAAGGAAGTGGAATCGGATAACTGCATTTTATAAATTAGAAAATTACTGGAGTACAGCAATTATATATTCAGTTGTAAACTGTTTAAGACTTAGTCTAGCAAACGTTCCATTAATTATCAAATTAAAGAATACGAGCTCTTGTGTGACGTTTCAAAACATTCCAATCAGAGCTCCGTTCTAAAGTAAACAGCTTATCTACAAAATGACTGCAAGCTGATTTGTCTGAAACGAAATTACCTTGCAATGGATAACAAATTAAATATGGCGACGAGAATAGATGAAGTATCCTGTGTTTTAATTGTTTTATATTTACCAAGGATTCAAAATTTAAGAGATCAGTGTTCTATGTCCTAACGCATATCTACTTTATCATAAAGAATTCTAAAGTTGATGGAGTTCGAATTGTAATCAAACTGCAATCAAATACTTTAAGACCTCACTTCCCTGAATATGTGAGGAGATTTACAGCATGCATTATTTTGTCATTATTATATGAATGGCGATTTTTTTTTTGTTTATACAGAATTTGAAATGAAAGTTGATTTCGTGCTTTTATATATAATACCAAATATTTTTCGTTTTTCATATATTGATATATATATATAAACATCTGCCAATTTGTGACACAATGAATAAAGCTTTCATTATATTTCCGGGCGGGAAAGTGATCAAATATTCCATTTGAAACCTTTTTGTATAATAAATACAAATCACGACCAAGTATATCAGAACAACGCGACGCTTTGCATTCTTATATGTATCGCCTCTCTGTATTTCTCGTGCTACACACAATGCATATTTCATTAATCACATCATTTCTTTATCATTCATCTGAGTGGGTAAACACGGTTTCAATTTAAATGAAGGGAAAGTTGAAAATTTTAATAGATTTATCATATGCATGAAAACTATTGAGGTTTGTCATTATAAAAATTCAGTCATGCAGTCACTCGAAAGATACAGTTATGAAGAATAGGAACAGTCACTTATGGCAGTTAGTATAGAGTTAATCACTTACAGAAATATCTCCTCATATATACATGTTGTTTCACCCTAGTGTAAATTATCTATTACTGTAGCCCCGTGGGGATCCGGGTTGTTAGAATAGATCATCAGTACCCCTTGCTTGTCGTAAGCGGTGACTAAATGGGGCGTTTCGTCGGATGAGACCGTAAAAACCGAGGCCCCGTGTCACAGAAGTTGTGGCACGTTAAAGACTCCTCCCTGCTCAAAGGCCATAAGCGCCGAGCATAGGTCTAAATTTACAGCCCTCCATCGGCTATGGGGACGTCTCCATATGAATGAGACATTCTCGAGAGGGACATTAAACACTATATAATCAATCAATTTATTCCTGTAGTATGTAGTATAAATTTTGAAAAGAGTGTAAACAAATATTTAGATTCAAATGTAGACAAATAAGTACATCACGTGATTGGTATTTCTTCTGGCGAGTTTGCACAGACGGAATAACAGTAGTGTAGCTGCCATTGACACCAAAACGCCCGGGCGTACACATCAATTTGACAACAACAAAAAATGATTGTTAATTTTTCATTTTATTATGCATGATTTTATAGCTAGAAGAACCCATAAATATAACCTAAAAAGCCTCAAAACTCATGAGCTTCCGGGGGCTTCGCCTCCTGTGCCTCCACCAGGGCCTTGTCTTGGACCCACTGGGGGCCTTTAGACGACCCCCAAATCCCCAGACTATTCTGGATTTGTTACTGTGCGTACACTTCACTTCAAGGCTAGCTACGCCACTGAATAAGTAGGGTGTTTCACATTTGTACACATTCAAAAATGGTGGGAAAAAATCATAAATAGAATATAGAAAAACAACAAACTGATTGCATATACATGTATGTAAGAAATAATTTTCAATTTTGAAAATACAAGAGGGTATGAACTGCGACGATTCACGGCAGCAAATTTCATGATTTTGCGTTGCAGTCTACACCCCAATTTATTTTCAGATATTTATATTATCATTCTGCTTTTATTTTCTAGCGGAAATCCCAGCTGTTAAATTAGATGTACTGTATCTATCTGTATCTATTCACGCACAGCTTATGAGGAAATAACATTCAGTAATCTCTCTCTCTCTCTCTCTCTCTCTCTCTCTCTCTCTCTCTCTCTCTCTCTCTCTCTGCGTGTGCAAATTCATGAAATGAAATATGATATTTTGTGTTGTTACCAAAGATTTATTTTAAACACAACCAAATATCAATTTCAGAGATTGCTTCTATTTGTGCCAATCCCTCATAAATATTCAGAGATTATTTATTATTTGATGAATACTACTAAGATATTTTCTTACTCATAGAGTTTATTTTTAAAGAATATGACATTAGCAAGTGTATTTTTTTTTTCAATTAGACTAATGGTACTTTATTTATAATTATTTAATCAGACGATAATTCGACTGACCACAATTACCCCTCACCAAACACCGTGACCAGCTATATTTGAACCACGTTTTCTATTTATAGGAAACTTTAACAGTGTCAAAGGATTCACTATAGTTAATCAATGTATAGTAACTCAAGTTTCTGTAGAAATGTTTACTCTGTAAGATAAAATATAAAAGCTATCACAAAAATCATCAAACCATCAAAGATTTGGTAGCTCCTCAGCTTAAGTTAAGGTTTCATCAAGATTGATCCCAAGATTTTTGTTCTGAAAATGATGATAGAAGCAAGTGCGACTGTCCGGGAATCTTTTAAGACATATTCACAAAGAAGGCAAGATTAAGAACAATGATTAAAATCTTATAAAAGATTACAAAATTAAGAGAAGGGCAAACACGGATCCCTGAACACACCAGAGGTGGGATCAGGTGCCTAGGATTGATTGATTGATTGTTGTTTTACGCCACACTCAGTAATTTTTCAGTTATCTGGTGGCGTCTAGTTTTTGTTGGTGGAAGAGAGAACCCAAATACTCGGGAAGAGACCACCGACCTTCCGACAGTAAACTGGCAAACTTTCTCACATATATAAGAGCGAGCGAGAATTGAACCCGCGCCGACTAGAGAAGTGCCTAGGAGGAGTAAGCACCCCCTGTCTAAAGGATGTGAAGGAAACGCTGCCCTCAGTAGGATTGTCATAATGATGAATGTGGTCTTTCATGTCGATCCAGGAACAAAACAGCAAGATAAATATATAGGTTGAAAAAGAAATCGTCTTCTCCCCCATCTAAAGCCACCCCCTCCCCAGTAATCTGAGTAAAATATCTTCAAGGACACCCGTGGTATGTTACTTATCCACGCTGTTCTAGCCAATCAGATGGTCAATGCCGATTAGTATAATGAATACTTCTCATTGCAAAAGGAAAACAAAATACATCGTAGATATTCCGGTGTTTTAAAATTGCGGCCTATTAAAGTACTGAGTAGTTGATATCGCAAACGAATTTGATGTTTAACTTCACTCACTCCTCAATAAATTTAAGGCTTTCGGACGATATCTTAAAGGTAGTGCGGATGGAACAACCATGTGTTGAATTTGGT
The DNA here is from genome assembly GCA_024699665.1 of Ostrea denselamellosa. Lineage (NCBI taxonomy): Eukaryota > Metazoa > Mollusca > Bivalvia > Ostreida > Ostreidae > Ostrea > Ostrea denselamellosa. The sequence continues at coordinate 1,045,646 of JAMZEH010000041.1, forward strand.
GGGCATAATAATGCGAAAACACAGAACCGAAGCAAGCACTCAAGAGCTTGATTTTCATACTAAAAGAGGCACTACAGCTCATTTTGCACATTTTAATCGAGTAGTTTGTTTTTTTTTAAAAACACATATCGATAAAATAATAAAACTTAACAATACTGACAATTTTGAACATTAGGAATACATTAATTTGCTCTCAACAGCACTTTAAAGATCATCCGGAATTCAATGATTTCTTCATTCTGACTTGGACATTTTACATCACGTGATTCAGTATTACAACACACGTGTTATGCAAAAACGTACTTAAATACCCCTTAAAGAGGTCCACACTCGATTTCCGAGTGTGGGATTATTTCCCGCTTCTTATAATTAAGTAATTATAAATCCTTATTATAACAGAAAACTTTTCTTGTCCCTATTAACCAAATAATGTTTTTTAAGCACGTCACGTGTTTTGATCCTTTAAAGCCCTGCGTGTGTGTCTCGTAGATAGAGGGTCATAGTAATATCCCCACATAAATTCTAGATTGCGTATGGGTTGTATCTCGTTCTATTTAACATTTTTTCTCGCATAATCTGTAAAAATTCTGGGTTTAGCCATTGTACTCTTCCTCTCACTGGATTGTTTACTGTCCGCGCGCATGCGTCCGAAGACCGAAAGAGGAAGTCTCAATGTTGTGAAAAAGGGGCCTTCAAAAACTATTAATTTTTGCATTTAAACGAGAATTTTCAACTTTAGAAATGTGTTAATTTTGCAAAGTTTATACATTCAACTATGCACCAAAATTAGAGAAAACTCTGGGAAATTGTCATTTTACGATTTGTTAGCAAAATGAGCTGTAGTGTCTCTTTAAAAGGAGTGTCACAAATTTTGGCTTGTGTTAGGACCTCTTCACCATTCAGCGGTTTTACCTACTTTGGTAGTCTGAAATCGATTGTTGAAAGTTCATCAATCCCGTCCTAGACACAGAGCAATGTGTAAATCAGAACGAAGATTATGTTGACCCTTTTAAAGAGGAAGAGAACAGAACTGAAAAAATATATTAAAAATTTCAAGAGAAAAATTATGCATGAATGAGTGATAAGAAGGTTTATCAGATGATTGAATTATTCCGAGCTTTCTGTTTGACTGAGATCTAACGGTGACTATAACGTTTGACTTTTTTCCAACATGGGGCCATAAAAAAAAATGGGAATTTCCAAATTGATACCATTGATCATTGTTTTTGTTTGTAGAATGAAAACTTGCGTCTCTAAACACTTTCAACTAAATCTTGCACTCTGGCTGTTAACAAAAATGGTTGACCAGGCATCCTTTTGTAAGCTCTAGCAGCCTGTGTCAGTAGTTTGAAATTTCAATTATCTAATATAAAATATATACGGTACAAATTTTGATGCACCAGATGCGCATTTCGACAAATAACGTCTCTTCAGTGATGCTCAAGTCAAACATCTTGGAAATCCGAAATAAGAACAAACTTGGAAGAGCTGAAAGAACCAAAAATACCAAATAGTGGAATCAAATCCGGCAAAGGAACAGAGCTAATATAATAAGATCATCACTGGCATTTTTTCGGTAAATGCAAAGTTTTAACTGCCTTCGAAGTATAATATTGTACTTCTCAGGTAACTAGAACAATGTATTGATCTCAAAACTGTCAGTAATTGTGTCTTGTTAAGGTATTCAAATGAATATGTATATTAAGAAGTACATTTCTGTACAATTTCTTATTATTATTATTATTACAAGGCATTTATATAGCGCATTATCTAACATTATAAATATTACTCTAAGCGCTTTACAACATACACAATTAATATATCGCCAAACATACATACAACATAGAGAAATTAAGAAAAGGACTAAATGGGGTATTTTAAAACACAAATTATATTTAGTTACGCTAACTACAAAAAAGACTAATATAGCACACTAAAACACCACACACACACACATCGCATATATACATACACTTGCATACGTACACATACATACATACGTTTGGTTTTTTTTTATCTAATCTCCATAGTAGTACCTCATTAAATCTTAATATCATATTGAATGTCATATGCCAAGAGAAGCGGGCTTAAAATGTTCAAAGATATTATTTATCATAGTTGTTTATCATAGTTGATGAAAGAAGAAAATGAAATGTTTTTATTTTGCGTAATTCTATTTTGTTAAAAAAAAAGTAATAAAATGATTTATAAATGAATTTATATTACGAAAAACCATTATTTCAATCTCGTCATTATGATGAATCTTGGTAGAACACTTGGACCATCATGGCGTGCCGGTGACCTAGTATTATTATCACATGTTATACAACAAATATAGTATATGAAATGACAGCTGCAATGCTGGGATTGAGGATATATGTAAATGTAGTGATTAAAAACATTGTAAGGATAATTATAGCGAGGAAACTAAACATTGCAAAGGCTAAGTAATTAATAATATGCATATAATTTGCGTATTATAATGAGACTTTTATTTATCCAGGGCGGCATATTCAGCAACAATGCTAGTTTTCAATGTTTTTGCATTTATCATACATATACATCAGTGAAAAAAACCCACATAGGTTAAAATGAATAAAGTCATATAAGCCGGTCTGACAAGTCGACAGGGGATGGTTAATCCTAGCAATTATTTCCTACCTCTGGTATGCCCAGGGATCCGTGTTTGCCAAACTCTTGAATGTATTCCTTATGGTAATTATGAGATTAATCATTGTTCGTTATCTTCACCTTTTCACTCGCATTGATTTCTTAAGTTTATAAACTACATTAATCTCACAACTCAAGGAATACAAACTCCGGAGTTGAGCAAACACGAATTCCTGGATATACCAAATGTAGAATCAGTGCCTAGAAGGAGTAAGCATCCCCTGTCGACCGGTCACACCCACCGTGAGCCCTATATTATGATTCGGTAAACGGAGTAATCATTAGTCAAAGTCAGGGTGTAACGAACTACCTAAAAATTGGTATGAAACACGCCAGACACCATTGGACCCAATGACAGATTGTTCTGGCAACAGAAATCGTAATAACGACCAAAGAATTTGCAAGACTATTAAAACCCCTGTAATATTAACTTGTTTCTCATTAGACTGCGTCGATTTAAAAACTGATCATATGCTGAAGAAGCTCTTACGAATCGAATCAACATAGAGACATAAACATATGCAAGTATAATACGATACTGCTACATAAATATGTGACGTTGATGATTAGGAAGCTGAAGTAATCCAGTTAGTCATAAAACTGAGTTGTTAGTTTGCCGTTAACATCTATGCTCGATCAAATATTTAAGTACGAAGCAGATGCGGAAGTCTGTGGTGCCCTTTATTTCGTGGTCAAAGGAATAGAGAAATGGATAAAAATTATGATTATTGATAGACAAAACGTTGTCGATATGAAATGCTAAGGCAATGAATAGTACTCAATCTCTTAATTCCTATAGAAAATACAAAACAGAGAGATGGACAAACACAGACCCCTGGACATACCAGAGGTGAGATCAGATGCCTATGAGGAGTAAGCATCATCTGTCGACCGGGTACAAAGGCGTGAGCCCTATATCTTGATCAGGTGATCCGCAGTCAGAATCAGTGTGCCAAGAAGGCCTAACAATTGGTATGAAATACGTCAGACAGCATTTAACGTAATTGAAGGTTGTTCCGGATATTGACGGCCAGAGCAAGATGTGTTTCTTCTGATGCAGAAGCATTTGAATAAAGTCTGCCACATATGAATATAAAAACCATAAGCTACAAAAGGATTACAATTCGCGCCCATGGCAATTCCAACAGTCTGTAGATTGATTGATTGATTATTTATTGATTTCCGCCATACTCAACAATTTTTCAGTTATCTGGTGGCGTCCAGTTTTTGTTGATGGCGGAGAGAACCCAGATACAATGTACCTGGGAAGAGACCACCGACCTTCCGCAAGTAAACTTGCTCACATAACACCGCGGCCGAGATTCGAACACGCGCCGACAGAGGTGAGGGGCTTTGTGATTTTGAGCCCGATGCTCTAACCACTCGGCCACGGAGCCCCCCCCCCCCCCCCCCCCTCCAGTCTGTAGAAAGACTTGACTATTAAGAATGCATGTACGATATGTAGGTACAAAATGAATTTAAAAAGTATGGCGATGATCTTTAAGATGATACTTCTGGAAACACAAAATACTTGTTGAGTTTCTTTTCTTCATGTCGTCACTCAAAGTCTTGTACTTATTGCTACCAGAAACACTAAAAGGTCGTATATGATAATCAGTCTTTGTCCGTGGGTACATAGACATATTTGAATGAGAATTTCTTGTTTGCATCTGACTAACTTCTCGCACATATTTAAAAATATTTAAATCTGGCATTAAACCACATAAAACTTCATACACTAAATTGACTTTTTATAGACAAAGTATCGGGGTCGTGGAACAAGGCATAAGATTACCCCAAAGACGATCTGGAATACCATAAACAGGTCAACATAAAGTTAAGGAGGAGGAGCAAAGAAACACAAACAGCATTAGGAATTTGGAATAATTTGCGGTTTGAGTGGTCGTAAATCATAAACTGTTTGATTAATCGGCGTCTCATTAACATTTGTAGTTATTCAAGAACGATCGACAATTTCCATTATTTGCACATATTTCGTCCATGTTCATTGTGTGTTTTTCAGTACCGACACTGTACGTATTTTACGGTAAACAAGCGATGATTGTATGAATTATAAACCGTTATGCCATGTCGTGCGATGCCTTTTAAAATTGACGGTTGTTATCAAACATTGAATAAAATAAAACTTTAAGTGTTCTTTCATATATCAAGTCATAATTATACCTGCACTTTCTGAAAAAAGGGGTTTACTGTTATATATCCAGCCGTCCGTCCTTTCGTTCGTCTCAGATTCTTGGTGTTGGAAACAATTTTACATTTCAAGACGTAGCATTCACTTGTTTGTATATACCTGAACATAGTTTAATATGTACAGTTGTTCAATAAGATTTTGGAATTTCGATTTATGTCTAGGGACCAACACGAGTCCATTTCCTATAACTGCTGGTCATCGGAATTCCTTTTACAGGTCGGGAGTTTAACGTTGTGATAAAATGTTTTGCCTACAGATGAAACAAAACGTTTCGGATATAGTAAATGAAATATGATTTTCTCCCTAAAATCTGACCAAATTATATATGTGATGGTAAGATTAATCCCAAGTAACTATTTGTTGCAGAACATGGAACTTAACAAGGATTACATAGCTAACTGTTAGGCTCCATCACATCAAGTCTGGTTTCAGGATGCTAGAAATGGTGTACAATTTCCTGTAAATGACCACGTTAATGTTGGGAGAAAGAGCAATTCTTTGCTAATTACATACATAATACTTAGGAAACTTCGATTGACAATACGCACATTGATGATATCTCCTAGACACCTAATCCCACCTCTGGTATGTCCAGGGGTCCGTCCTTCTGTTAATTGTTTTCGTATATCGGATTCATGATATTGATCACTGTTCATTATCTTCACTTGTTCATGTTAGTCTGTATTCGCTCTTACTAGCCTCAGATGCTGCGATTGGCATTTTTTTTTAGATGGGTGACCAAGTTTATTCGGGATAGAATGAATTAAACCCATAAAGTTATATATTCTACAGTGATGAAATTTGCATGAATGATGCTTACAGGGTTACATTATTATTTCCAACTTGCAGATGTTTCTTGGATCAAATCCAATTCAAAATGTTATTTACAATGGTTAAATTTAAAAGATGGAACATCTAAGAATATGTGCAATTCGAGTACCTTCATGCATGATAATAGCCTTACATAAAAAAGTAAGATAACGAACAGTGATAAATTCATAAATCCTACATAGATTACAAAGTTGTGAACATGGCAAACAAGGACTCCTGGAAACTCCAGATAAATGTTCATTTTGTTTAAAGATAACCACGTCTGTGAGGATGTTCGTGGTTTTTTTTACGAGTATGAAATTAATTTCTGTACTGGAGGACGTATAAGTAATTAGTACCTGTGTACTCACCAAATTGTTTTTTTCCTAGTCACATTAATTGCTGACCTGTTTCTAAAAATATTCATTACGACATCTCTTTAAATTGCATGTATTATATTTTAACTAATTGTTCACACACCCTTTTGGCCTGGTGGACGCCTCTCAGCATAATGAAGTTTATTTAATAATATATATAGCACATGTAACAATGAAACTAGTCTGATTTGTTAATTTAACATGGTAATCTTTGTACTTCATTATTGTAATGTAATCTGAAGCTCATATTAAAAATATACCAGAAATCCTTATTCGTAATATCCATGTAGTCTTTGGAGATCAGGTTTCAAACAGTCTTTTGGGATTCCTATGGTAACAAATTCTGCTCCTTTATGGACTGACCTGTTATTTATATTTCTTCCATTCCTGTGATATGTAATTTATCCCAAAATTTCTACATGAAAAGAATAATCTTTCTGTGCCCGTCAACTCAACATTTAGGTACACACATTGTTTTGTCTATCAGCTATATTTTCATTGATATTTCGAATCGATACATTTAAGTAAAATCGAAACAAAAATTAAACGATTCCACGAAGTTTTCCACATCTGCTTCATATTTTGATATTTTTCTGAACATAGGCTTTATTGGCAAGTAACTGAACGTCTACTACTACTACTGACAAATACGTTGATGTTACAAGGATTTTAAGTCGCATTGAAAGGCAGCATTTTGCAAATTCTATGTTCGTTATAATTATTTTATTTGCAAATACAACCTGTCATTATGTTGAATGTTGTCGAATATGTTTCATATCAATTTACAAACCTTTATTTTCATATTGATTTTTGAGTATGGGCAACTCCGTTCACCTGATCAAGATACAGGGATCACAGCGAATGTGACCGGTCAACAGGGAATGATTACTCTTCCTAGTCACCTAATGCCACCTCTGGTGTTTCCAAGGGTTCTTGCTTGACCTATTCTCGATTTTGTATTTTTTTATAGGATTTGTGGAATTGACTACTTTTCGTTATCTACACATTTATATTTGTCACTACGAATTGAACTTGACACTCATAATTTAACGGAAAACATGTCAACATCCGCATGATATTACTTGTTGAACTAGCCACCGTGTATTAAGTTGTACATACAAATACGTAAATGAAATAGGATGTGGTCTCATTCCCTACAAACACTCCTTACACTTCAATTTCGTTTAGAAACATAAAAGATTTGTACGAAAATTGGTCCAATTAATGTAACTTGAAGAATCCGCTTCCGCTCTGTTGGAATTTAGATCAAGTAAAAACTACAGTCAACAAGTTATTTCCTTCTTTGTTACAATCCAATGAAAAAATGCCCCCCCCCCCCCCCTAGTCTTACAAAATAAAGCTGCTATCGTATTCAGTCAATAAATACAATAAGAATCCGCTTCCGCTCTGTTGGAATTTAGATCAAGTAAAAACTACAGTCAACAAGTTATTTCCTTCTTTGTTACAATCCAATGAAAAAATGCCCCCCCCCCCCCCCCTAGTCTTACAAAATAAAGCTGCTATCGTATTCAGTCAATAAATACATTTTATATATATATATATATATATATATATATATATATATATATATATATATATATATATCATATCTATGCATTACTTTCGGAAGGTCGGTGGTCTCTTCCCGGATACATTGTATCTGGGTTCTCTCCTCCACCTACAAAAACTGGACGCCACCAGATAACTGAAAAATTGTTGAGTGTGGCGGAAAACAAACAAAAAACATATCTATGCATGCCACATAATATTATTTGAGTATTTCAGCATAAAAACGTACTAACTATCAACATTTTACACTGCTATTTCTCAGGACGTTTGTGTGGTTTATATGTACTAGATATTGACACATGTGACCAAGTTTCTGAGAATTTTAGTTTTAGAAAGATGTTGAAGTAGTTTAATAGAATAATGACGTAATAATCTATTTATATGTACTTCATACTTTCAACAGAGAGAAGTTTGTTGTAGTATAAATAGACTGTAAAGCTTGTGGTAGGAGGCACTCTGTAAAATCACACTGGAGACTAAACTAAACGGCCAGTGGAGAGAACGCTGTAAACAGGCTTATTCTCGCATGTGAAATCTCTATGGCAGTGAACAAAGATCACACACTACATTACGAAGTTTTATTACTGTTTGATTACTGTACTCTAGTATTGTTTCATTGATTTTTCTATTCCTCTAAATAAATGGCTAAATCGTTTGAATCATGATTTTGATTTTTGCTGGATTTGGACCCATAACAAAATTGAATGCTTTTCCAAGATCTTGACACCTTTTCAGTCAGCAAAATCGTTGCTTACAATAAAGAAGCTTCTTGAACAGGAAGAGTAGGCCAAACATTGAAGGTAACTGATCCAGCAGTCATGTTTTGTTTCGGATCACAGCTACCACTTAGATTAAATCCTCAGAAAGTTTCATGGCGTTCTATATTAATAACGATGTTTGTGGGAGTTCAACGAAAAGGTAACGTAAAATTCAGTTTACCCAAACTGTATATTTTCAAGAAGTAGAATTCACTAGAAGTTTGTGTTAGTATAAAGATGCTGTTAATTTTGTGGTAAGAACGCTCCACAGAATTACACTGAATTTTACATTTACATTATTGTGAACTCGATGGTTTTACGTTATATAGTTTTAATTCATCCACCAAAAAATAAATAAATAAATAAATAAAACCAAATAAAATCTCATCAACATTATCTCATCATCTTTACTTTAATATGCCCTGAAACTGACGTTTTATACTTATTTAGCATATGTATTGTATCTTATGTTTATATCATTTTATTTCAATGTTTTATTTAATTGTTTTATGTACTGTAAAGCACCGTTGAGCATACAAATGTATGAAAAGGGTGTTATATAAAGATGGCATTATTATTATTATTCAGTTGCCTGCCTATATTTTAAAAACAGACCATACGCAAAACAAGCTCTTTCATATCGAATCAACTGAGAAACATAAACACCATTTGCCGGTTTAAGTAGTATGCAACAACATCCGTAAACCTATCATTTCGGAAGCACCTCGCGTAATTCAAACGTTAACGCGACACACATTTAGAGCGCTTGAATTAAGCGTTTGTAGCAACAAATAATACAGAAGACAGCCTAGTACCCGTGGCCTTCCGAGTGTAAGCGGAAGGCCTCGGGTACTAGACAGTACAGACGACAGACTAAGTGATGGAGCATTGTAAGACCCAAGCAAGGGTTACAAAAAAAAGCAAGCAAGTGTTTTGAAAATTCAAGATAATAATCATGCACTATCATTGTCCGATATCGAAACTGGCCGTGATGCTTTATGTGTTACTCAATACATGTGACATCGGAAGTGAAATGGAGATGCATCTAGATTAGGAAGAGCATGGCACAAGTAAAAATTGGAGTAAAGGGACCAGAATAATTGACTTAGGCCACATATCCATGTGTCATTGTGATTAAATAAAAAAAAAGCCACAATGATTCCAAGGGGCCTCCGTGGCCGAGTGGTTACAGCATCGCGCTCCAAATCACAAGGCCTCTCACCTACAGTCGGCGCGGGTTCGATTCTCGCTCGCGCCGATATATGTGAGAAAGTTCGGAAGGTCGGTGGTTTCTTCCCGGGTACATTGTATCTGGGCTCTCTCCTCTACCATTAAAAAATTGGACGCCACTTGTTAACTGAAAATTGTGGAGTGTGGCGGAAAACAACAAAAAATCAATCAATCACAATGATTCCACCTCATTAAAAAACGTTTTGCCAAACATGTAAAACAAATTTAAAATGCCGCTTCATCTCACAAACACGGTGAATGAAACACAATGTCACAATTTTATAAATTTATATAAAATTTCCAAGTATATGATTTAGTGATATCATATGCTACATGTACAACTAATACGATATAAGGAGAATGGAGGGGGTGTTGTCGTTTATTTCACAGGTTAATTCTAAAAGTACTGATAGAAATTAGGGGGGGGGGGGTTAAAATGCAATGAAGGATATTTGGTTCAATTAGTTCAAGTAATGAATGATATTTAAAACAAAATATTTATTTAAAACAAAATATTAACATAGAATATAACAATATGCCGATCACTTCTCATTGAGGGAGGGGCGGGGTAGTAAAATGCCTTTCCAAATGAAATCTCTAGGTTGAAACTTTTTAAAAATAATCTTATTGTTTAATGTATATGTCTTGAAATATAATTGCAAAACTTATATTGTGACTTAGATTATTATCTTATTTGGGTTTTTTTATATTTCATTTACCTCTTATTAATGGGGATCCGAGTTGTTAGACTAGATCCTCAGTACCCCTTGCTTGTCGTAAGAGGCGACTAAATGGGGCGGTCCTTCGGATGAGACCGTAAAAATCGAAGTCCCGTGTCACAGTAGGTGTGACACGTAAAAGACCCCTCCCTGCTCAAAGGCCATAAGCGCCGAGCATAGGCCTAAATTTGCAGCCCTTCAATGGCAGTGGTGACGTCTCCATATGAGTGAAAGATTCTCGAGCGGGATGTTAAACAATAAATAATTAATGAACTTCTTTCATAAAATCTACATTTTCAAATTTTTTTTAAGAAACGTGTACTCTAATGAAAACTAATGAACTTCATTCTTTTCTGACAGGTTGTCCAAGACTAGATTTGTGACCTTTATAAAAAATTTCAAAGGTCAAATTTCTTTTAAATTTTGCAAACAGAAGCAGTTTAATATGATAGTAGAAAAGTCCTGTAATTTTCAAAAAATTAAAATTTTTGCGTTACCTGTTACGTACTGCCTTAAATATTACTACATAGACATGGCAAGTTGACACAGCAGAAGCTGAAGTCATACCGTTTGTCATAAAGTTGAATTTGCCGTTAATATCTATTTTCAATAAAATATAAGTATGAAGCAGATGTGAAAGATTCTTTGGTGTCTTTTATTTCGAGTACATTCTAATCGATATGTGAAAGAAAATTAAAATTACTAGATAGAAATCGTCAATATATCTAAATGTCGAGCTGAAGGCCACTTCAAGATATCTTTTGCACGTTCAATGTTTTGAAGAATATAACAACAGGTCCACTAATAAAAAGGATACGACAACAAACAGTAATTAATCTTGCAATTCTTATAGAAACTAAAATCAGAGAGATGGGCAAACATGGACCCCTGGACACATTAGAGGTGGGATCACATACCTATGAGGAGTAATCATCCCTTGTCGACCGGTCACAGCCGCTGTGAAGCCCTATATCTTAATCAGACAAAAGAAGCAATCCGTAGTCAGAATCAGTGTGACTGATTGATTGTTTGTTGTTTGCCGCTACACTCAACAATGTTTCAGTTGTCTGTTGCCGTCCAGTTTTTTTTTTATGATGGAGTAGATAACCCAGATTCAATGTACCCGGGAAGAGACCACCGACCTTCCCAAGGTAAACTGGCAAGTATATCGGGGCGAACAAGGATGAGTGTGCCAAGAGCGGCCTAACAATTGGTATGAAACACATCAAATACCATTTGAGGTAATGGAAAGTTGCACATATCGTTATAACGACCATAGAATTTGCAAAATACTGACGTTTGACGACATTGTAAAATCCCCTGTAACAATTGCGTGTTTTTCAGTAGCCTGTCTCGATTTAAAAACTGATAATATGCAGAACAAGATCTTGCATATCGATTCATTTGAGAGATGTAAACACCTTATGCAGGTGATAATGGAATATTGCTACATAGATAAGAAACTTTGATGATGGCGAAATTGAGAGCATCCCGTTTGTTATAAAGTTTAGTTGTTATTTTGCCGTTAGCATCTATATACAATAAAATATCTAAGCACGAAGCAGGTGTGGAAGATTTTGATGTGTCTTTCATTTCAAGTTTACATTAATATATCAAATCGACATATGAATAAAAATGATCATCATTGATAGATAATATATCGTTATATCTCAATACTGAAGGCGACAACAAGAGATTGTTCCTTTCATGTGTAAGATTTTGAATAGATTCTGTTTCATAATAATATTACAACAGGTCAGGTAATAAAAAAAGCACAATTCATGCCCATGTGAATTCCAACATACTTTTGAAAGACCTGATTACCAAAGACTACGAAGTATTATCAATGAGGAACTCTAGCATCGGTTTAATATCAACTTCATCGTACTAGTGCGTGGACTAGAGTGGTATTTAACGAAATAATATTTGGATGACTGATCACTAGGTATGAATATATCCTTTTACCATTTTTGTTGAAAAAAGCAACTGTCTATGATGTCAAAAACAAGCACAATTCGTGACCATTCATAGTTTGTATTAGTCCCGTCGATAATTATTCACTCATATTCAGGCGTCACCAGTCGTCGGTGAGGTAATACAAATTTAGACCTATGTTTAGCACTTCCGCCGTATCAGTTAGGGGTCATAATATACCAACGCATGCAGCGACAGCACACTCCGTTTTCAAGGTATTATCCGAAAGATCTGTGATTCTGATTTCTAAATGTCGAACATTTTGCGAAGGACCAATTACCACCTATGATAACGTCTTGGGTTTGTCGCGGCCATGGCACGAACGGGTCTCAAACGTATGACTTTCCTGTTACGAAGGGAACGCTCTACCACTGAGCTACCGCGACCAGAACTCCAACAGACCATTAGAAGACCTGATCACCAAAGAGTTTATAAAGGCTAATGGCAAACTAACAGTCCAACCTTTTGACAAACGAGATGATGTCATCTTCTCCATCGTCATCTTGTTTTCTTGTGTGAATTCACCGAAGCGGTGAATAAATGCTTTGCATACTTTGATTATTGTTAGTATTTTTATTGATATATTTTATTTTACTGTAAATAATTGTAAATAAATGTCTTTGAATTGTGATTTTTCCCAGACTTGGGTTTATTCTAATTTTTGATATGACGAATAAAAGACTGCTTTTTGATTGATTGATTGATTGATTGTTGTTTTCCGCCACACTCCACAATTTTTCAGTTATCTGGTGGTGTCCAATTTTTTATTGGTGAAGGAGAGAGCCCAGATACATTGTACCCGTGAGGAGACCACCGACCTTCCGAAAGTATACTTGCAAACTTTCTCACATATATCGGCGCGAGCGAGAATCGAACCCGCGCCGACTAGAAGTGAGAGGCCTTGTGATTTTGAGCGCCATGCTCTAACCACTCGGCCACGGAGGCCCCCTCTAAGCTTTTTGACATCATACACAGTTGCTTCTGCAATAAAAATGAAACCGAAAATATTCATATAAAGTTACTTTTTAATACCATTCTCATTCTACGCACAAGTACTCTGAATGTGATACTAAAATAATGCTGGACCTCCTCATTGACAATATCTATTTAGAATTAAGGAGAATAGGCTCGATGTCAATAAAATGAGAATATACTGAGGTAAAACTAAGGCTGTCACGTTTACAAAATTTTGTAAACGTTTAAACGAAGCATTGTAAACGAAACGTTACCGTTTAAACGAAGTGTTGTATAATTTAATAAAATAAAATACGCACAGAATTTTAAGACCCATTAATGACCATTATGTTTGTGTTTCAGTTTTCATCGTTCTATGGACGATGCAGAGATTGTCACCGGACGTTCCGGAGTATAAATATAAGACAGAATAAAATACACGAACATAAATATCCGGATAGCATTTAAATTGAATTCAATTTTATTCACACTGTACAACATTTGCACAATACAGATCACAAATTCACAATAAACTTCATTTTTCAAATTTTCATTTCAGTGATTTCACATTAGATTGTCCAGAGAGGGCAGAGCTGGTGCCGCGGCTTCTTCCGTCGGTTCGGTTTTAACATGGACTTCACGTGCAGCCGGTGCAGGCGGAGCAGCGCAATTCACTTTATGTTTTAATCTTTTGTTCAAAAAGATCAGTTTGTCCACGTTCTCAGCGTCAAGGGAGGAGCGCAGTTTTGTAACAGTTCCACCCGCTGTGGAAAAGACGCGCTCAGAGGCAACAGACGTTGCCGGTGTGCATAGCAAATCCTTTGCGAGACTTGCTAATTTTGGAAAATTAATACGACTGGTTTTCCACCAAGTGAATGGGTTGGTATTTGTCGGCGCACTTTTTTCAGATAGATATAATTCGATCTCTTCATCTGAAGTGGAAGGGGTAATTATTTTGCAATCTCCGGTGTCAAAATATGATCCTAACAGGAAGCATATATCATCCTGAGAAAGTTTACTTCTCTTGCATTCGGGCTCATTCTCGCCTTCCTTGATGTCTGCTTCTTGTGTTTTGTTTTCATTATTAACACTACATGCATCAATTTTCTGTCCATCGTCTTTTTGTTTTAAGATTTTATTTATCGTATCTCGAACAAAATTGCCGTCAAAACCGTTAATAAATGTTTATTGAAAACAATAAAGCACATTTTGCAAGATGATCAAAGAGCAGCAAAGTAATGCAATACAAGCCAGAAACTAGTAAGAGATTCTGAGACCCTTTCAGTTTACTAATTAAATATGACGGGAAAAAATTGTTCACCGTTCCTATAGACTATAGTCAAACTTTTATAAATCCATTACTTCCCCTCGCAATTTGTTTAATAAGTTTATTCACTTGAAATAATTATTCAAATAATTTAGATTGTAATTTGAACCCTGCAAGATTTGTGCCACATATATAAGACATCGTTTAAACGTTTAGGGATTTTGTAAACGTTTACAGCCCAAACACGAAATGTTACCGGTTACACGTGTACACGTGACAGCCTTAGGTAAAACATGATAAAACCATATATATATATATATATATATGTGTGTGTGTGTGTGTGTGTGTGTGTGTGTGTGTGTGTGTGTGTGTGACTTGTTAAATCACACAAATGAATTATTGAAATATTAAATTATTTCATTTCAATATGAATTTTTCGACTTGCAGATATCAATATTTTGACTGATGTATATTCGCAGTTTATGATCATTGAACCGGTCAGGTCTTCCAACAGTGTGTTGGCCATGTCTACCAACAGTGTGTTGGCCATGTCTACCAACAGTGTGTTGGAATCCCATTGATAACAAATTGTTCTTTTCTAGCTGATTTGGTCAGTATTCTCATCAAGCAGAATTCCTTTTAAACCTCTAAATGATATCTTTTGGCCTTAAACTCGACATTCAAATGAAGTTCGCTATGATGTCAAGAAGGATAGCCTTTCATTTATCGCAAGGGAATGATTTCAAAGCGTTGAAGAGTGTAATATTTTCGTGAGGAGTAAAGATGAAGCATGGTAGAACATAAATAGATCCTGCAATCTCTCTCTCTCTCTCTCTCTCTCTCTCTCTCTCTCTCTCTCTCTCTCTCTCAGGGTTTTTATGAAGTTTTTGGAATCCAATATAGGTCGGTATTTCATTCCCTTGTCTGGGATATGAAATATTTTTATTTTTTGAAAGGGAACACGAACTATGGAGTTGGATTACCAAATGTAGAATATTAAAGTCACGTTCTTTTCAAATACGGGTGTAATGATAAACCTCACAGGTCCTTTTGTCACATGCACTACCAGCTGGTACAAATATATATTCCTTATATAAATTTCTGTCATTATTTCTAGTTTACTTAACACGGAATAATCAATGATACGTATTTTTGTGTTAATGTCCTAGTAGCATATTTTGATGTATCTGTGATACATTTTATCCATCCTGACGAAGAGTGATAATTCTTTCTTTTCATGTAAAACCTACCTCTGGCAAACTCTTCAACAGAATTTATGATAAAAATGAAGTTCTGTTGCCAATCGAATGATTTTCAGACCTATTCAGGTCGTCATGCTCAGCTCTATTGACATCACCAGTAATGGCATGTCCAGTTGGACTACTGTTGAAAGACGAACACAGTTATTTTGGAGCATTTTGTATAAATTGGTATATCTCTAGGCACTGTTTGTAATTAAAACGTTTGTATACAATAGTGGAAGTATAGATGTAGGAAATGCAGTGTGTAACCTGAACTTGAATTATGGAGGAGTATAAAGCTAGCATCTTTATTAACAAGAATGTAGCTTATGTTGACGGTATTTATTCCTTTGTCAGTAAATTCTAAAATTGCGGAAGTGAAGGTATGATTCGGAAGGTTTAACGTAACATCCCTGATAACAGAATTCTGTCTGTATTTTGGTGGTGACAAACCCATGTATTGATTTCCTTTAGCTTTTTCAAATAATCTGTTAGTAACTTTTATGGTTTGAACAAATGAATAAATAAAAATAATAAACAGTAATAAATCTCATCAATCCTATAAAGAATATAAAATTAACGATGGGCATGCACGGACCACTGAACATATCAAGGTTGGAATTGGGTACCTAGAGAGGTTAAGTATCCCCTGCGGACCGGTCACACCTGTCACGAACCGTCAGAACCTCATATCTTGATCAGGTAAACGCAGAAGTCAACTGATGATGAAATAAAACCTGTACCTGGGAATTCTGGGAATTCAAACAGACTGTTGGAAAACCGTATGACCTAAAACTACATAAATGTTGTCAGTAAGGAACTCCAGCGTCTTTGGAATAAAACCAGATTGATATTTAAGAAAACCATTTTTGGATGATTGATCTAAAGATAATATTAATTAATATTTCCAATTTATTGATGAAACAGCTGTCTAAGATTATCTTCACATTTTTCTTTACTGTAGACGGATTTAATTTCGTTGGGAAAAATCGTTGTTTTTTAAGTGATCACGAATTTGTATGGAATAATTTTCGTTTGTTTTTGATCACATAAAAACCATATTATGCATACGAGGTATACATAATATCGCTTATCTGCAATTCTAACTTGATTGAATGCCGGTATGATACACATGTCATTTATATACCATTGGTTCGATGTAGCGTGTAGTTATGCACACCAAATTCACAAACGAATAATTACACGTTGACCTGTGTATGCTTGGGTCTTTGCAATGTTGCACTCAAGCCACTTGAATTTTTAAAGTTTATATTCTACATGTATTCCATTCGTCAATAAAACTGGGAAAGAAACAGGGCGTATCGGTAGAAACAAGGGGCGTGTCCTCATCCTTTCGATTTGCATAGGACACATCAAGACAGGAATGTACTCCCAAGCAGAACGGAAGAAAATTACCGTGCAATTAACAATAAAATGGAATCCATTACAGAACATCCATGGTATGTTATGTGGCTCAGGTGTCGGATCACCTGAAGAAGGGCGTGGATACCGACATAATGCTGGTGGATCTACAGATGTCTTAGACATGATATTTTAAAAATGTAAAATAAATGGGTTCCATCTCAGGGGCATATTAGACACACTCTATGCTTGAACAGTTCCTGTTAATACCTAATTTGAACTGCAATAGGTAATAGTAATCATTGTTAATTACATTGAACTTTGTTATTACCATATGTATGTTTTCTAATGAATTGATTGACTAACACAACATCTAATCATAATGCAGTGGTGAGAATTACGGTACTGGTGAAATATTCCACCTATAAATAGGCAATGAATAGCAGCGACATAAATATTTCTGACATTAAAATACATATTTTCTAAAATTAAAATTTCTTTTCGTTGTGTTTTCCTAGACACGAAATCCGAAACGAAATTAAACACGTCTATAGTATCATGTGCATTTCTTGTTTACATTAAGTTACATAATATCGTTGAAATTGTTAGTGAAATCTATTAGTTAACTTTTGAACATCTAGATGTTTTGTGACAACTTTCGAAATATTATTTTTGAAGCAGAATAGGAAGGTTTAAGAGCACAAATTGTGCTGTATTATTATCTGACCTGTTTTCGCATTCTTTTGAGACAAAACTCATTTAAAATCTTCCGAGTAAGAATAAACAAAAATCTTCCTGTGGCCATCAACTCGACATTTAGATATATATACAACGCTTTATCTGTTAACAATTAACAATAGTCATTATGAAAAGAAAACGAACAGTGATCAATCTCATAATTTTTTCAGAACAAACAAATTGGAAAGATGGGCAAACTAGAACCCCTGGACATACCAGACTTGGGGTTAGGTATCTACAAGGAGTAAACATCTCCTGTCGACCGGTCCCACCCGCCGTGAGCCCTATATCTTGATAAGGTAAATGCAGTAATCTGCAGTCAGAATCAGTGGCCAAGAACGGGCTAACAATTGGTATGAAATACGTCAGATTGGACCTAATGAAAGGTTGTGCTGGCAAACTAGATCGTTATAACGTCCATCCTCCATCATTATCATTCATATGTCGATTCAATAGAACCCAATGAATTCGAATTAAAAGAAACCACATAATCGTACTTATCTACTTAATATTTCGAAATTTCATTGAATATTGAAGCCAACAGCAAACTAACATCACGAGTTTTAGACAAATCAGAACATTTCAGCTTTTCCATCGTCTGGTTTCCATACTTGTGCAGCAACAACCCATTATCACCTCAATATGATGTTTATGTATTTCAACTGATTTGACAGTCTAAAGCATGTTCTGAATATAATATGTTGATATAGTTGATAGTTTGTTTGTTTTACGTCCCGTCGAGAATTTTTCACTCATATTGAGACGTCACCAGCTGTAGGTGAAGTAGCACAAATTTAGACCTATGCTTAGCGCTCAGGGCCGTAGCAGTGAGGGTTCTTTAACGTGCCAACGCCCACCGTGACACGGGACCTCCGTTTTTAAGGTCATATCCGAAAGACCCGTGATTCTCACTTCTAAATGCCGAGCGTTTGGCGAAGGAGCAATCACTACCTATTTTTCGTCTTAGGTTTGACGCGGCCATGGCACGAGCGGGGCTCGAACTCACGAGCTCCCGGTTACGAAGCGAACGCTCTAACCACTGAGCTACCGCGACCGGTCTGAATATAATAAACGTTTAGATCGAGGTAGTGGCAAATGCGTTGACGTTACAGTTGTTTAAAGTCAGCATTTCGTAAATCATATTTTCTAATCTGTTACTAGGTCGAATGATTTACATACTGATTTTGAATACAGACTACCCCGTTTACCGAATTAATATACAGGGTTCAAGGCTGGTGTCGAGAGCTTTAAAGAGTTGTAGTAAGGATTGCTCTCTTTACGTGATCAAAACATAAAGTTCAAGGCGGATTTGACAGTTTACTCCTTCACGTGATCCCACCTCTGGTATGTCCAGGGATTCCTGTTTGCCCTTGTCTTAATTTTCTATTATTTTAGGATTTATGAGATTGGTCACCGTTTGTAATCTTCTGATGGTCATTCTACATATTTCGCGAAGCTAACAACTGAAGGAAAACATGCAATTTGTTAAACAAATTCTCCTAGTGAAAAGACTGTAAGAAGTACAACGGAATGATTGGAAATATCCGTGTTTGCCCTTCTCTGAATTTTGTATTCGTCACTTGATCAGACAACGACAGGTACATATGTGTAATAAAATCTTGCAGCATGATATTAATTACAAAGCCTTTAATAAATGATTTTTATGTGGTGTTGAATAATTAAACAACACCGTGCTGCGCATTGCATGCTTTTACATCTAACGTATACCGTGAATGTAAACAAAGAAATTGACCGATCACAAGACAACCAAAATAATTTATCCTTCTATGTTACCCATGTAGGGGCTATACAGAGTATTGGTATCCCAGAATCCCACACTTCCGTCGCCAACAGAAACCTCCCAAAGTACTGAAACCAAAAGATTATATAACTAGCGTAGAGGCTTTTATTTATCAGAAAATAGGTTCGCCGGACTAGTGTTTTATGTATATTATGACCTGTAATAATCATATCATAATAATAGTTATACAAAGGTGTTCAGATATTGAACAGGCATCAATCTCCAAAATCCTATAAAGAAAACAAAATTGAGAGAAAGGCAACTGCGGACCCCTGGAAACACCAGTGGTGGTCACATGTGTGTAGGAGGAATAAGCATTCCCTGTTGGTCGATCAAACAAGTCATGAGCCCTCTACCTTTGTCAGGTAAACGGAGTAAGCCGTAGTCAAAATCAATATATAAAGAGCAGAATAACAATTGGTATGAGATACGTCAGGCAGCAATTGACTTAATGGTAGATGTTTACAAATTAGATCATTATAACGATCATATAATTTGCGAAAAGCTGACTGTACACGAGGCTGTTCAAACCCTATAACTTCCTTATTAGACGTATGATTGTATTATCCAAAATCAAACAATTCGCAGCTGAACATCTGGCATGAAGCATCCTGTAAGACTCTTTTTCCGATCTGATATTCCCTCTACATTCGTGTTTGCACTTGTGTTATTTTTGTATCCTTTGTTGGATTTATGAGATTAATCACTGCTCGTTATCTCCACTTGTTCCTTTATCAGTTTGAAAAGAGATGAACATCCCCATTAAATATCTAAATATTTAGTACATATATGAATAAAGAACAATTATTTCTAGTTTATATCATAAAAAGGAACGTGCAATGTATAAATGATGCAATGCTGCGAAGAGTTGATCACGTGTTGAGTTTCGTTTGTTTATTTAATTGAATGTGACTCACAATACGCTATTCATCTTCCGTCAGCGTACATTTTCATCACTTTTTTTCAAATCAAGATGGTAATTATTTGAGGACTTCTGTTTTCAATATTGCAAGGTAAATGTTAGATCCATACTTTTTTGTAATTGTTTACACCAGTGAAAAGGACTTTTGATCCACATGCATACCTAGTGACCAAAGCGTTTAAACTCTGCATATCAACATCTCACCAGAACATTTAAAGCTGAACGAAGGGTCCTTGCTTGTGCCAGTGAAATTATGCCATTTCTACATATTAAAAGGAAATTGAATCTCTTTTAGTCAAAATTCCTTTTTTTCGTCGTCATTTTTATTCTAAGCCATCGTCTGTAATCTGTTTTATGACCCACAAATATTGATGAATAATGTGCTGTTTGTTTCGGAATAAAAATGAGTCCTGTGGTTTTTTTTTCTTTTTTTAGAATCTGTGTTACGATTTCAATGGTCCGATATTTACAACCCAAAAATAATCTTAATTTCAAAAGTTGATTTGATATATAGTAGGCACATGTAGAAAGATAAATACACAGGTTTTGCCTATCCCCTCATAATATTTGTGATTGGCAAAAACCTGTATTTTGTTATCTTCTTTTAATACATTTTATATATTTGTAAACTAAGTACATTTTGTTCATATCACATCTACAGCACTGTAGAATTCCAAGTAATTGAGATTCGCATTGTATGAACATGAAAAAGTGAAAATAACGAACAGTGATCAATCTCATAACTCCTATAAGGAATACAAAATAAAGAATTGGGCAAGCACGGACCCATGGATATACTAGAGGTAAGATCAGGTGCCTAGTAGGAGTAAGCATCCCCTATCGACCGGTCACATCCGCCTTGATCCCTATATCTTGACTAGATGAACGGAGTAATCCGTAGTCAAGATCAGTGTGTGTATTTACATTGCAAAGTTGTTTTTGTTTAATTCATAAATTTTGATAAAAGATGATTTTATTATATCATTATTTTGTAGATGGTTTTTTAATTATTGTTTTTACGCATCATGGGGAGTTCACGGGGCCATTGGATTGTCTGCATTTTCTTATAACAGTCCGAACAACATGTATTAGAAGTGAATATAAAAGTCTAGACAACATACAGTCTTAGTGAATATAACTGTCTGACAACATGCATTCTCAGTGAATATAACTGTCTGACAACATACAGTCTTATTGAATATAACTATCTGGACAACATGCAATCTAAGTGAATACAACCGTCTAGACAACATGCAGTCTTATGGAATATAACTGTCTAGACAACTTGTAGTCTTAGTGAATATAAATGTCCAGACAACTTGTAGTCTTAGTGAATATAAATGTCCAGACAACATGTAGTCTTAGTGAATATAAATGTCCAGACAACATGTAGTCTTAGTGAATATAAATGTCCAGACAACATGTAGTCTTAGTGAATATAACTGTCTAGACAACATGCAGTCTTATGGAATATAAATGTCCAGACAACTTGTAGTCTTAGTGAATATAAATGTCCAGACAACTTGTAGTCTTAGTGAATATAACTGTCCAGACAACATGTAGTCTTAGTGATTATAAATGTCCAGACAACATGTAGTCTTAGTGAATATAAATGTCCAGACAACATGTAGTCTTAGTGAATATAAATGTCCAGACAACATGTAGTCTTAGTGAATATAAATGTCCAGACAACATGTAGTCTTAGTGAATATAACTGTCTAGACAACATGCAGTCTTATGGAATATAAATGTCCAGACAACTTGTCGTCTTAGTGAATATAAATGTCTGGACGACACTCATTCTCAGTGACAATAACTGGCTAGAGAACATGGGCGGTAGCGTCGTAACCGGGAGGTCATGAGTCCGAGCACCGCTCGAACCATGGCCGCGTCAAAATTCAGACGTAAATCTAGGTAGTGATTGCTCCATCGGTAAATGCCCAGCATTTAGAAGGAAGAATCACCATGGTTGTAAGCGCTAAGCATTGGTTTAAAATTGTGGTACTTCACCTACAGCTGGTGACGTCTCAGTATGAATGAAATAAAACAAACAAACACAAGTACATATAATTGACTACACAACATGCATTCTAAGTGAATATAACTGTCTAGACAATTTATTGATTGTGTATTGTTTAACGTCCCTCTTGAGAATCTTTCATATGGAGACATCACCATTGCCGATGAAGGGTGCAAAAGTTGCCTATACTCGGCGCTTGTGGCCTTTGACCAAGGAAATATTTTCATTTTTGTCACATCTGCTGTGACACGGGGCCTCATTTTTTGCGGTCTCATCCGAAGGACAGTCCCATTTAGTCGCCTCTTACGACAAGCAAGGGGTAGTGATGACTTATTCTGACCCGGATCTTCAAGGTGTTGTCTCGACGACATGGCATTCTAAGTGAATATAACTGTCTACACGACATACATTCTATTTGAATATAAGTCCTAAAGCAAGTGTGATCAGTTTTACTACGCTTCTGTTGCATTTTGTCTTGCTAAAATAGAAGATCATTAAGCCCAAAACACACGCATACAATCATGCAAAAATATAAATGCAAAATCAGGTCCACAAACGCAGGTCTGCAAATTACAGATATCAAAGATTGTGCAACATCAATCCCATTTACATACTCTTATTGAACATGACACGAAACACCCTACGCAAGAACCTTAGTGACGCGATATAAATCATGTCTCAGATAAGCACTTGATAACATGCAAAAACGATTGCATAATAACTATTTGATTAGAAGGTAGAAATTCTTAGCTTTGTATACATAGCCACGACTGAAAATTTATCAATCCGCAGGTTTCTAAAGTGGCTGTTTTTTGTGTTAGGAAATTCCAACACTACAAAATAATTTCTGAAAGCGCAACTTTCATGTTTGCAGACAAATTTCACACAAAAACACTTGTTTTACATTCGAGCACTGTAAGATTTTTATTTTATTTTACGTCTCTTCGAAAGTGTTTGACTCATTCTGAAACGTTGCACCACAAATCTGGATATCCTGGAATGTAGCAAATGTAGCAATGAGTGTTCTTTATCGTGCCACAACTACTTATAAGGTTCCGCGACTCTTATTCCTAAATGCTGAACGTTTGGCAAAGGAGCGGTCACTACCTATCTTTCGCAAAGTTCGAACTCACGACACTGATCATAAAGCGAATGCTAGCACTGATGATCCATCGTGACAACTTACATATTTAACCGTATGATTACTGCTTGAAAACATTCACGACAAGGAAGCATTTGGCTATGTTTATCTAATTTCATGAAAGCATATCGATGTTTTCAATGACCTAAGCACTATGTAAAATAATAAATACATTCTCTTCCTTAATTTCCTTTTGATAGGCTGTATTTATTTATCAAAATAGCTTTTACTTTTAAGCATAAAGGAAGCCTAACATATGCGTGTCACTTGATGCATTTAAAAATAATTATATGATAGCATCCACCTGGTCTCGAGTTTGTATTATTTAGAGGATTTATGAGATTGATTGCTGTTAATCATCTTCACCTTTTTCATCAAGATCAGCGAAGTGTTTCATCATTACAAACATGCTTCACTGTCCTCTATGTTAGTTTACTATGTATCACAGCAAGAATAACCGGTCAACAGGAATCAATATATTTGGCCCATGGTGGGTGTGAACGGTGGACAGGGGATTTTTATTTCTCTTAGGCACCTGATTCCACCTCCGGTGTGTCCAGGGGCCCGTGTTTGTCCTACTCTTAATGTTGTACTCTTCATGGGATTTGTGAGATTGATCGTTGTTCGTTTTCTTACTTTTTCATGCTACTAATATGTAATTATGGTACACAATATTCCTTGACTTTACATGTGTCTTATGCATGCATAACGTGCTTATTTGAGAGGTTAGTTTACTTGCGTCAACATTGAACTACTAGTATTTTGTCTTTCCTCATCTCATGTCATAACTAACTACTAGTATTTCATCATTTGTATACTACAAGTAAGTTAAGGAATACAAATATTACCCCAGATGTGTCTTTATCTCTATCATGATACAACTGGTCGTGGTAGCTCAGTGGTACTGCGTTCTCTTCATAACCGGGAGGTCTTGAGTTTGACCGCCGCTCGTGTCATGGCCCAAGTTGAACCTAAAACGTAAACATAGGTAGTGATTGCTCCTTTGCCAAATGCTCCGTGGCCGAGTGGTTAGAGCATCGTGCTCAAAATCACAAGGCCTCTCACCTGTAGTCGGCGCAGGTTCGATTCTCCCTCGCACCGATATATGTGAGAAAGTTTGCCAGTTTACCTTGGGAAGGTCGGTGGTCTCTTCGGTGGGTTCTCTGCTCCACCAACAAAAATTGGACGCCACCAGATAACTAAAACATTGTTGAGTGTGGCGAAAAACAACAATCAATCTATATTTAAAAGTGTGAATCACAGGTCATTTGGATAGGGCCTTAAAATTGGAGGTCCTGTGTAGCGGTAGGCGTTGGCACGTTAATTAATTAATTGACTGATTATTTGTTTTATGTCGCCTCGATAATTTTTCACTCATATTGAGACGTCACTCGCTATAGGTGAAGTACCTCAAATTTAGACCTATGCTTAGTGCTCAGGGCCGTAACAGTGAGGTTTCGTTAGCATACCAACGCCTACCGTTTTTAAGGTCATATCCTGTCCGAAAGACCCGTGATTCTCACTTCTAAATGCCGAGTGTTTGGCGAAGGAGCAATCACTGCATATTTTTACGTCTTTAGTTTGACGCGGCCATGGCACCAGCGGGCCTCGAACTCACGACCTCCAGGTTACGAAGCGAACGCTCTAACCACAGAGCTACTGCGACCGTTGGCACGTTAAGGAACCCTCACACTGCTACGGCTATAAGCGCTTAGCATGGGTATAAATTTGTGGTATTGCTGTTATAAAGTCAGAAGCCTACTCCTTAAACATCCAATGTCCATTTGGTAGAAAACCATCCGTCCTACTCCAGTCTTTACTATCAAAATGCTAACAAAAAGTAAACTAGATTCCAAAACAGGAACGAAAAGCAAAACATAAATATCTAAGCACGACTTTTCTAATTCATACTTATAATTATGCTGAATATTATATGTTGATTTACTTTTCAATAAAATTTTGTTAGGCGACAGCATTTTGTAGGTCACGGTACATTCAATAAAATTTTATAGCAATATTTTACAAAGGCGATCAAATGTTTAGTTTAGTTAATAATCATTTTATACGACAAAAGATATTGTTGTTTCGGGGTAACCAAACTGGACAACAGTTGTTTATACATGTTCCACAAAATGGCAATTTGATAAATCCTTGAACTATACTTAAGGCATTAAACATAATGTATTATGTAAGTATTTGAGCATAATTTTACCGTATCTGTATCCTATAATACACCTGAGTAATTATCGGAGATTAAAACAAATATATTTACAATTGTACAATCATAATTATTTTCTGTAATGTGTTTTTTAATTCAGAAACAGCTCATCGCATGGCACAATTAATTTGTAAGCATCAAATTATAAAGTGGGATTTAATTATGACGTCATAATCTCAAAAACGCGAATCAAGGGTAAAACTATAGAAAATGTATTAGTTCTGCATAGGTCACATGCCAATGGTACTTGATTGGTCTGCATGTAACATCACAATACAGTTAATTGGAACAGCTTCAGTGTTTAAATGTACTCATTTTAATGATGCTATCGAAAAAGTGAAAACGTTTTATACTAACATAAGTAGCTCAGTTGTTGGAACGATTCATAGTAGTATGTTATTGGATATGTACAAGAAAAGTGATTGATTGTTTATAATATTGTGCTGTTTTACACGTAATAGTCAATATGTCATTAGATACTCTTCTAATGAAAAATGTATTCACAAACTTCTACATGAGTAAAATAAATCTCATGATATGGCCTTCAGCTCGACATTTAGTTGAGTTGTCGACGTTTTATCTATCAATATTGCTAATTTGCATTCAAATGTAGATTCGATAAATCAAGTGAACTCGATATAAACAAACTACAATCGTTCATATCTGCTGCGTATTTGGATATTTTATTGAACATAGATGTCAACGATAAACTAATGACACGTCTTTATGATCTTTACGACAAATAGGATGACTTCAGTTTCTCATGTAGCAATATTACATCATCACCTGGATACCGTTTTCATATCTCAATACCGATTCGATAAGCACGAACGTGTTCTGCGTACGATCAGTTGTTGTCTCAAGACAGGCCACTGACAAATAAGTTTATGTTACAGGGGTTTCAACAGTATCATTTAACTCAGCATTTCACAAATTCTATGTTAGTTATAATTATCTAATTTGCAAACATATGCTATCACCGGGTTGAATACTGTCTGGCGTGTTTTATTCCAATTATTAGGCCGTTCTTTACATATTTTGTTTTAACTACGGATTACTCTGTTTACCTGATGAAGATATGGGGATCACGTCGGGTGTGACCGGTCAACAGGGGATGCGTTCTCCTACTAGGCACCTGATCCCACATTTGGTATGCCCAAGGGTTTGCATTTTCCTTTCTCTTAATTTTGCATTCTTGATAGGAGTTTTTTCACTGTTGTTATCTACATTTGTTCATTCCAAGAATGAAATGTCCGAAAGGTCTTAGGTGAGATAAGTTAATTGCAAAGGATGGCACATTTCGTCCAATATAAGTGTTGCCCTATCGCAAACATTTTCACAACTTACATTGACAAAGTAGGAAATCTTTGTAACCTCCATCACGCACATTTCCTCCAATACAAACATTCAAAAGTTTCTCTAACGTTTAGATAACAAACTAACACCCTGGATCGCCAATGAAAATTTATGTAGTCTTTGACATAATATTAATATTTCCAATGATTTTGCCTTCGATGTGTCTATATAAGGTAATGATGGAAATTCCCTCATCAAAACGCTCCTGTTGCAAACAATACCAGCATGAATAGAGATAAATATAGTAGGTCTATTTTAACGCATGGGAATTCCGACAGAAATGAAAATAAAATGAAACCTTCATTTCTGAAAATACGTAAGTCTCTGAAAATACATAAGTTATGAATTGCTACGCTTTACACATGATACTTAATGAAGCGCGTTGGCATATGTTTTCAAAAATGAAACTTATTTCTTAAATC
Organism: Ostrea denselamellosa; assembly: GCA_024699665.1. NCBI lineage: Eukaryota > Metazoa > Mollusca > Bivalvia > Ostreida > Ostreidae > Ostrea > Ostrea denselamellosa. The sequence goes on from JAMZEH010000041.1 coordinate 1,073,407, forward strand.
ACGACTTGCCGAGCCAGACCGACAAGGGAAAGAGAAAACCCTTTGTTTCCCATATTGAATAAAAATATTTTAGTCTATCAATATATCTTCCTTTAATGTATAATTCATAGACGTAAGGCAACAACAATAGGATATTCATGCAATTTTAACTTCGAAAGTATGAAAAGGCTAAGATAATGAAAAGTACTGTATAATTATCACGACAATAAAGTGTTTCAGTCCCTCACATATCAATAAAAGGGATGCCTTGTAACTTCAAATAAGAACAAACGACATTAGAAAGTAAACACATGTAGAATCATCAAAAATGCTGATAAGATGATGATAAAATATTTTCAGAAATCTAAAGTGACGGTCAAAGTGATTGGTGGAAGAAAGTTTGATGAATCAACTATTTTTCTCATTAGCTTTAAAGTCTCGACTTCAAGGTGCAATAACTTGCATTTCTCTTTGATAGTATTGCATAAGATCATTTTCTGTGTAAGTGTGGAATTGCGTGAACTAATGCGTTTGTTTTTCATTATTTATGTGTGTATAAAACTTCTATCTAATCATAAGGACGCCACTTACTCTTCTGATCATGATCATCAATACATATAGTCAATAAACAAAATCAATGCTAATTTGGCAATGCTAGAAAACGACTTTTTAGAATACTCATCGCCATCATTATGTTTTGTAGTCGTTTACTTTAATTCTTCAAATCAATTTATTCATCATTACATTAAAGTTTGATCATTCTTCTATACCAAGGTAGTTTCTCAGCTTTCCTTACATATTGTAAAATAATCATACTTTCTTGGTGTACTTTATTGCCATTAAAATGTAAACGTTTTGGCATTTCCAAAGGCGATTCCACAGTTTGCATGTTCTCAAAATGTATGACTTTATCCTGGGGCAATTATCTTACACGGCAGTTTTAGCAGACGATTTACTTCTCTAACATTCTGCAGAGCAGACGTTTTATATTCTCTCTCTTTGTCGTAATGAAATATGATAGGTTAATTTGACTAACATTTGCATACACTACCTTCTTTCCTTGATTGTCTAGTGAATGTGTTTACTATTCCCGTGAATTACTTACTTCGTAGTTGAAATTTTATTGACATTTTATATATACACGCAGACAAAATGTCTGTGGATATAAGGTTTGTGGGGAAATTGTTTAGCTTACGAATATATAAAAACATGTAGCGCTAAAATACGAAAATTTCAGCTGTTTTTCATTATTTCGGTTTATTTCATATCTTATATTTTTTAAAAATTTCCTTTCCTCTGTAGATTGTATGTTACACCTATCCCATTAACATTCATATCGTTCTGTCAATTAACAAAAAAAGATACGCATTATTGGTCCATTTTTACAAACATATCAGTTTGTGACACGATGATTTACAAGAAATAATACATCTCGTAACATTGAACTGATAACGAGGGTACTCTGACCATATATCTGTGCATAAAATGGCATGTACCACTAATTATCTCTTGTTATTTTCCAATAATAATCATATTAAAGATAGTTGAGCTACACATCTACACATTATGTGCTTCGTCTCTGCATAGCCATACCAAACGGAGGGAGCCTATCCCTTAATTAGAGCACCTACTTTCTTAATTTTTCACATAAACCCTTACTAAAAATAAATTCTTACGATGAGTGTGACCGGTCAATAGGCGATGCCTAGTGTTCCCAAGCACCTAATCCCAGCTATGATGTGTCCAGAGGTCAGTATTTTCCCTAATTTTTAATTTTGCATTGTTTATAGAAATTATAGAAGTATGTGAAGAACGGTCTAACAATTGATATGATACACATCAGACAGCATTTGACACAGTGATAGCATATACTGGCATACTAGATCGTTATAACAACCACAGAATTTGCGAATTGCTGACTTTAGACCCCTGTAACACATCAACTCGTTTGTAAGTCGTCTGCGTAACTTTAAAAAGTGATCATACGCTGAACAAGCGCTTGTGCATCGAATCGGTTGAGAGACATAAAGATGATATACAGATGCATGAATGCTAGAATAATGTGAGTAAAATTCATTTGCTACTGTGTTTACATGGTAAACTGTGTGATATGTTTCAAAGCAATTGTTACGCTTTTTTCACTGTTCGTTATCTTCACCTTTTCATCGACGATATTGGGAGCATACTTATCTGCCAATTAATGGTTCATGTTAAAGATTTAATTAAGATGTATTGTCGTAAGATATTCGCTTTGTAGCTTTTCCCCTAACATGTGCAGTTGACAGAAATACTCAAGCTTCTACGGTCCGCCTGAAACTTTACTACCTCTACAAAACATCACGTAGTCATGAATGTTTCAGGACATCTGTGTAATGCTTTAACGTAGATATGAATAGAACTGCATATGCAAATGACTGCTATCTATAACATGTCCAAAGTCACACGGTTAAATAAAAGACATCAGTATGATTCAATACGAGTATGTTTAGTGTAGTACTACTTTCGTCGGTATTTGGAGATTGAAAATTTATCAATATTAGTTTGTTTGCAGAACACGTTGACGATGATTACTGAATATTTAACTACTAGGTTCGTTACCTAGACACAACTATTCTCTAGTAGTTTTGCTACTACCCGCAGGTAATGCCAATTTGTCAAGAAATATGACATACCAAGCTATATTTCTTTAAATGTATGATATGGCTGATGCGGTTCGCTGATGTTTCCTTTGACAGGTATCTTTAAAAAAAACCTCAGGTACAATTTAAGAAATGCATTTAAAAGCAAACCGAAACACGTCAATATTCAATAGATAGTGTGTAAATACGTCTAGCGTTATGATACTAGACTTTTTTTCTTTTTATTTACTTAACTATTTATTTATTGTGGTCCAAAGTATCTCATTTCAGTGAATATGTAGTGTCTGATATTTGCCCTACTATTGGTTTAGTATTCTATGTAGATTTATGAGATTGATATCTGTTCGTTATCTTTAATTTCACATCAACTGTAATTCATTGAAATATGAAAAATTTTCGATATTGGTTGATTTGATTTTTTTAAAAATATATTCATCAGCCCAGCTGCTACACACTTTGGTAGTAGCATGAATTACGGATAAAAATGTTCTGTGATAAAATTAAGAAATTCATTTCAAAATTATGGATTATCTCCTTCATGCATAGCTCTGATCCTTTGCCGGATTTGGCTCCACTATTTGGTATATGTGGTTCTTTCAGCTCTTTCAAGTTTGTTCTTATTTCAGATTTCCAACAGTTTTGACTTGAACATCACTGAAGAGACATTATTTGTCGAATGCGCATCTGGTGCATCAGATTTGGTCCCGTTTAAGTTTTATATTCTAGTTAAAACGGTTTGTTTGGAGGGTGAATTGATAACAGAACGATTTCTTCTAAATTTTACATTTAATACTTTCACTATACAGTTCTCTTCCCCGATATTAAAAATGGGAAATTATCCTATGAAAAAGAAACGTTGTTGTTGTTTGCAATGTTTGATGGCCTTTAATATAAGTAAAAAAGAATTAGAATTTTGTTTCCTTCTTCCCGATGACTTTTAACATTAGAAATATCACAATACGATAACTGATGGTGTTTCTCGTATATTGTTTGTTTGTTTTACGTCCCTTCGAGAATTTTCTCTCATGTTGAGACGTCACCAGTTGTAGATGAAGTACCACAAATTTAGACCTATGTTCAGTGCTCAGGGCCGTAGCAGTGAGAGTTCTTTAATGTGCAACGCCTGCCGCGACACGGGCCTTCATAAGGTCATATCCGAAAGACCCGTGATTCTCACTTCTAAATGCCGAGCGTGTGGCGAAGGACAATAACTACTTATTTTACGACCTGCCAGTTACGAAGCGAAAACTCTAACCATTAAGCTACCGTGACCGGTCCAATATTTTGACCTGCATGTCCGTTGAAGCCAAAGTTCATCATCACAAATTGTTTTTAGGAAAATAATTCTGCATTTTCATTATTTTTTGTTTAATATCTTACCTTTAAGGCATTTATTTGGTCTAGAAATTTTGTATTCTCCCCATTGCATTTACTTTCATATTATTCTATCAACGAAAAAAACGCACTCGTCATTGATCCAATTTTATCCGTTTGTGACGCTATAATTACAAGAAATAGTACGAAGTTCTCATAGCACTAAATTGAATGATAATGAGGGCACTCTAACCATATACACGTGCCTTAAAAATGATACATATCTTAATAAAGTTTAATAATTATCTATTGATATTTTTCCACTGAAGATAGTTGGGCTGCCTACCTTCAGCTTGTAGTTTATCTCTATATAACCATATCATACGGAGGGTACACACCCCATGCCTTAAAGCACGTAGTTTGTAATTAAAAAACACATTAAACAAAAAACATTCATTGTCGTTCTATATGTGTTCTTCCATGAATAACCTTCTCATGTTAATGGGCTCTGATATAAACGAGGAAATCAGTGTGATTCCATTTTGGATTGGTGGAGATCGTCTTTTGAGTAACAGTTTTCACTTTTGATTGTGGTTTACAGAAATTGTGATTATATGCATAAATATTAGAATAATTTGAATAGAATTTATTTGTTGTTGTGTTTAACATTGCCGATATTTTTTTAATCTGCCAATTGATAATTCATCTTAAGATTTTGACTAAGATGTAAAGATTTTGTTTCGTTACTTTAAGTGTATTATTAGCATGTGTTTTTTAACAGACATTCCGAAACTTCTACGGTCCCCTGAAACATTACATGCACTATACGAGTGCTCCAGGACACGTGTGTATGCCTACAATGAAGATATAATTAGCACTGCAGCCACCTGTGATATGTCCACAGTCACACGGTTAAATAAAAGACATCAGTATGATTCAGTACGAGCATGTCTTAGTGTAGTACTACTTCTGTCCGTATTTGCAGGTAGAAAATTTGCTTGCAGAACACACTGTCGTTGATTACTGATCATCTAACTAATGGTTTCGTTGCCTATTTGGTGTATTGTCCAAGACGCCACTAGTCTCTTGCTTCTGCTGTAGCTCGCTTATATGAACAAACAGTGATCAATCTCATAAATCCTATAATGAATGCAAAATTAGAAATAGGACAGATCCCTGAACACACAAGAAGTGGGATCAGGTGCCTAGTAGGAGTAAGCATTCCCTGTTGACCGGTCGCCTCGCCATGAACCTTTGTTCAGATCAAGCAAACGGAGTAATGACAGACAACTATGGGAAAATTTCCAAAGTGACATACTAAATAGTATCTTTACAGGGATGACATGGTTGCGATACAGTTACAACATTTCTCCTTTGAGGGAATTCTATAAGAAATACGGCTAAAATACAATCTCAGTAAAGCATATAAAACGTCCATATTCGATTTAAGGGTCAGTAAATGCATGCAACATGAATCGGTGATTTACGCACTTTACGTTTCTATTCATTTTAGTCCAGATTATCTCCATTTAGTGAATAAATAACACCTGATATAAGCTATAATTTAATCAACAGAAAAAATTGACGATACTGATATTTTTAAACTAAGAACAGTTTGTTCGGAGAGTGAATTGATATGATAATAGACATGATACCAGAAAAATCGATTTAGTCTAATTTTATCATTTGATACTCTCAGTATGTAGTCCCTTCCCGGATGTTTAAAACGTTAACATTAAAACTTTTGTCACTGTTTATCGCTTTCGTGTGTGTGTGTGTGTAGAATTAAAATGTTGAAAGAATTAGAATGGTATTTCCGTCCTCCGAATGATTTCTATGAATACGAATACCGCAGTACATTATCTATATGTGTTATTAAATGTTCATTAAACCACAAGTTCATCGTAAAAGACGTGAAATATTTCACAAATTACACTCTACCTTTAAATGATCAGCTTGTCGTACGAAATAGACTCTATATCTGTTATCTTTAAACTCCATTTTCCATGAACATTTAAAATGGGGTTATCAGTAACCCCCCACCCTATTTGTACTCTTGATATACATTCTAGAATATTCTGTTTACTACTTGCTCATGCACCTGTAACTTCAACATGTCTTGCAAAACCATATGTAAAACTTTATCTGCAGATTTTTATACGGTGATAAATAAGGCTGCTCATTAGTGAATCCAGAATTTTTTCAAAGGTTGGTTTCAACCCAAATTTGTACCTTTTCTGCTCAAAAAGGGGAAGATCGAAAAATTACCCAATAAATGACCATTTTTGTTAAACATTTCAACCAAAGAGGACATTTAACCGCCTAAACCCTCCTCTAGATTAGTGACCGTTATTTATGGCTGTTTTATGTTAACTCCCATCATGACAAAACTGTAAAAGTCTGTAAGAGACCAAGAATCACAATAATTCCCCCAAACGTCACGTTGTCATTTCCCTTGAGAGCTAGCACTTAATACAATAAGAATCAATATATTCAGTCCAATATTTCGCAACGTAATCAGTTTTGTAGCAACCAGGAAGAATTATCGAAAACCACAGGCATAGATTTTTAATCATATTGATTAATGAGTAATATTCACGACGAAACTACAATTAAGTTCACCAGTGTACATAGTTTGAACAACTCGTAGGAAAATCAAAGTAATCTTTGCTGGTTAAATTCTTAACTATTGGCGGTAACCGAAAATCCGAAAAGTACATACATATGCAAAGAGAATCATACATAATGTAAATAGGAGATTTACACCAATTATTTGTCAGGTAAAAAAGAAATTCTCACTAATCATATATAATGTAAATACCACATTTAAACCAACTCATACGTTACGTTGATATGAGATTTACACCAAATACCTAACGTTTATAGAAGATTTACAGTAATTATACATAACGTAAACAAGAGATTTAAACTCATTATACATCCCGTAAATAGAAGACTTACATCAATTTCTACACAACGAAAATAAGAAATTTATATTAATTCATGGATAACTTAAATAGGAGATTTACACCATTTACACAAAACGTAAATGTGAGATTTACCACCAATCATGCATAATACGAGATTTAAAAGAATTCATACATTATACACAGCGTAAATATATTTGTGCGAATTATAAATAACATAACTATTAGATTTACGCTAATTATATATAAGTTAATCGGAAAATTTATACAAATTATATCTAACGTACATAAATTTACACAAATTATATAGAACGTAAATATGAGATCTACAAAAATTATACATGACGGAAATTGGAGATCTGCAAAAAATATGCATAACGTAAATAGGAGATTTACACTTCTCCAATCCCTATATAACGTCAATAGGAAATTACACCATTATCCCTAACGTTAGTAGAAGATTTTCACTAATTCACACAAAACATAAATAAGAAATTTACACATGTCATATATAAGGTTAACTGCATATTTTCACCAATTCATACACGGCGTAAATTGGAAATTTACGCAGGTTATAACATACCGTAAACAGAATAACTTTACTAATTTGAGTAACGTAGCTAAGAGATTTACAACAATTCATAATAAGAAAAATAGAAAATATACACCAAATGTACATAACGAAAACAGGAAATTTACATCAGTTATACACAGTGTAAATGGGAGCGTTACATTAATTATGTATAATGTAAATGGATTGGTTGTTTGTTTTACATCCCGTCAAGAATGTTTCATTCACATTGGAACGTCTACAGTTGTGAGTGAAGTACCACAACTTTAGACCCATGCTTAGCGCTCAGTGCCGTAACAGAGAGGTTTCGTTAACATGACACGCCTGCCGCGACACGGTACATCATAAAGTCATATCCGAAAGACAGATTTACAACAACTATACATAATGCAGGTTACTAAATTCTTGCTACATTGTAAAACACAGTACTACACTAACAACATTCAAGAATTAGGCAGCGACTCGAAACAACTATTCAAGTTTACAAACATTTTCGTGGGAAATAAAAAATATGTCAATTTTGCCTGTGCGTGATAAAGAAATCGATCTTGCATCCAAATGTGGTGATTACTGTATTGGAAAAGTTCAGAAAATTAGTGATAGTCTATTTTCTTTCAGCACGTCTACTATGGAAGAGGCTCTGTGGTCTGACATCTAGTTTGATAGTATACCTTTGGCAGTATCGCTTTCTGTGGTACGTGATATAGCAGTGGTGCGTTAACAAAGTCCTGCGAATTAAACCCAATATCCACAAAAGTTCTGAAGCAATGTTTGGAGTGTGTTTTGCCAATCATTACTGAAATTATCAACAAATCTTTTCTGGAATCGAATGTGCCATTTCAAGAAAACTAAACTATGACCATCCATTAAGCGCCAGGACTTGACAAGGATGAATTTAAAAATTACAGACCTATATCAAACGTATCTAAAATATTAGAAAAAAGCAGTGGCAGCTGGACTTGAAAAGCATCTAAACGTTTACGATCTTCATGACCAAGTGCAATCTGCCTACCGCAATTGTCACTCCACAGAAACGGGTCTATTACGGGTTCACCATGATAATGCCGCTGCACTGGACAGAAATTCATGCGTTGCACTCGTGATGTTTGATCTTTCAGCCGCATTCGACGTCATAGACCATAATATTCTAATCAGACGTATGTAATATGCTTTTGGTATCACGAGATCGGCTTTGTCATGGATAAAGTCTTATCTCTCTGACCGAAGTCAACAAATTGCAATTGGATCTACATTGTCCAAAGAGTTCATACTCCACTTTGGTGTTCCACAGGGTTATATATTAAGACCTCGACTATATTGCATGTTCTCCAAACTAATCGGAGAAATTTGTCGGAGGCATAACATGTGTTATCACTGCTACGAGGACTACACTCAAGTATACCTGGTCATAAAGCCAAACAACAGCTGGGACAGCATTGCAGACAGACTTGAAAGATGTCTCTCTGACATTGACAACTGGATGCAAAACAACATACCCAAGCTTAATCAGGAAAAGATAGAACTTATCATCTTTGCCCCAAAATGTAAGGCTGGTGAATTCTCAAGATAGCAACTAGATTTCGGTGGATCTGTCATCATTAGTGCTTCATGTGTCAAAAGTCTTGGAGTATTTTTCGACAGCACACTTAGCATGGAGTACAAAATAAATGCATTGACTAAATCATGCTATTTCCAAATTCGTAATATCGGTAGAATTACATCTCATATAAGGGATGATGCGTACAGGACACTTGTTAGATCACTAATTACACCCCGTCTTGATTATGGAAATGCACGTTTTTATGCTGTTAATTCAACATCATTGCAGAAGTTACAGAAACTTCAAAACACTGCTGTCACGAATTCTCATATCACTTCACTGGTTATCTGTGACATATCGAACGATTGATTGATTGATTATATATCGTTTAACGTCAGGCTCGAGAATTTTTCACTCATATGGAGAAGTCACCATTGCCGGTGAAGGGCTGCAAAATTTAGGCCTATGCTCGGCGCTTATGGCGTTTGAGCAGGGAGGGATCTTTAACGTGCCATACCTGCTTGCGACACGGGACCTCGGTTTTTGCGGTCTCATCCGAAGGACCGCCCCATTTAGTCGCCTCTTACGACAAGCAAGTGATACTGAGGACCTATTTTAACCCTAGTCCTCATAGGACATATCGAACGAAATTAGTAATTCTGTTGTATATTTCAAAGCTCTACATGAATTAGCTCCAACATACATCCAGGAACTAGTTTGAGTCTGTCGTCCTCAGCCACCACTTTGTTCTGCGAATCCGTTATTCCTTCTAAAGCCACATGCCAGTACTAAACTGTACGGTGAAAGACGGTTTGATGTATCGTTATCAATTTTGTGGAACTGCCTCCTGCTGGAAGTCCGTTTCAAAGATTCTTCAGGACTTTTTTAGATATAAACGTAAAAATTATCTTTTTAAAACTAGCATTTAGCCTGTAATTTGGTATTTGTGTAAACAGTGTTTTAATTATTGTTTTAAAAAAAAACTTTTATAGTTTTGTCTAATCTTATGTTCTATTTTAGTATTAAATGCTGTTCTCTTTAATGCATATATTGTTCTATGTTTTATTGTCTTACATGTAAAGCGCTTTAGGGTAATAGTCTTAATTAGATACAACGCTATATAAATGTGGAATAATAATACTAATAAATGAGAGAGTTTCACCAATTATTCCTAACATAAATAGAAGGAAGTTGTAGTAACAATTTCTAGAAATCATTTAGAAATTGGATCACTGTATTTTGAGATATTCAGTGCTTAAAGGACGACGTAATGATCATGTAAACTGAATTACAAGCGTTATAGTGTTATGAATACATAAGAATAATAAGATGAATAAATCGCTGTTGCACCATGCTTTTTATGGATATAAGTGGCAGTGGAAAAAAAGAACAAACGCGGGAGTGTGTATAACAATCATCAAAAGAAGCGTTAAATTTCTTGATCTCCATAGACTCAACATTCCTAAGAAATATTCATATTACATTTTTATTAGTACAACGTATTGTTTACAACTTTTAAAGATTTTTTTTTTATTACATAAGCGACAGACAAAAACAGGAACCCCTTTGTACTTTATGTTATCTTTGAAATCAAGAAAAGAATATTTTAACAAGATTACGGGATGGGTTAATTAGGATCGACTTCGTACAAGCTGGTTAATTAGATGTCCGTCCATAATTAGGCATGAGGACAATTTTAAGTCTAGATTTCAATTATAATAATGAACTGTGCCTACATTGTTTATCTACGTTAACAGCTTCGGGATGATTACAACGATAATTTTTCAAAACTTAAATCATTAGTTTCTTCAAAATTGGTTTTTATATGACGATATTTGTTTGTTTTCGTAATAAAAACAGGATAGGAAGAAGAGATAATTCATATAAATCATCACTAAGGGTTAATTCTCCGTAAACCGGCCACCTCTCTAATCCGGAATTTTCATTCATTCCGGCAGCTGGCCGAGTTAGAGGAGTTTCACTGTATATGAATATCCACCACCTTGTCTGTATAGCGCCATGTGATTCAAAAGAAAATCACTCAGACCTCATATCTTGATTGAAACTAGCGTATTTTTGTATTTATTCCTGCTGTAAAGGGGGCAGTCTTTCCTGTTCATTAACGGTTTTGATCGTTCTTCTACGCAGAATCTCTTCAGGAAGTGTTGAATCTTTCAAACTTTAGACTAAAGGTATTAAAAATTCTAGTACCCGATGACCGATTGATTATTTAGCCAATGTCGTTTTGTTTGGAGGGCATCTTGATTTGTGTACTGTTTTTAATGAAAAGTGGGCGCGTTACTTACAATGCACAGTTGGATCATGATAACACACACATATCACATAAGAATTGCATAACCAAGCTGATAACAAAAAGACAATATTAAGTTTATCATTTTTTCAAATTCTCTCTCTCTCTCTCTCTCTCTCTCTCTCTCTCTCTCTCTCTCCATTTAAATTCATGAGTAAAATGTAATTAAATATCACAACAACTGAGATGGAATATATCCAAGAATTCCTTGAAAGGTTCTCATTATTACTTAAGGGCTATGTCCCTTTACATCATCTTTACATCAACTTTCATATAAAGGACTTCTAGCGATCAGCTGATTTTTCGAATTATTTCTGCATTTTATACTCCTGTTTGAGATCATTGAATTTTGATCTGTCGTAAGATTCAAACAGTGGCAAAATTGTCATCCAGCAGAAAGGGCTATTGTATACTGGTTTTCATTAACAATGCAGTGTTTACACAATAATAATTCTTAAAATAACTGCATTTATTGCTTCGTATTAGTGAATATTCGTCACAGTTCTTTATTTTGATATCAAGTTTCGTAAAGATTATCATTTTTTTCCCAGCATGACTAAAATTTTGTTACAATAACGTTTTGAAATTTTTGTTATAGACATTGCAAAATGTTTGTTTTATGTCCCTTCGAGATTTTTTCACTCACATTGAGACGTCACTAGCTGTAGGTGAAGTATCACAAATTTAGATTTATGCTCAGCGCTCAGGGCCGTAGCAGTGGGGGTTCTTTAACGTGCCAACGCCTACCTTGACACGGAACCTCCGTTTTTTTTACAGGTTATATCCAAAAGACCCGTAATTCTCCCTTCTCATTGCCGGGAGCCACTAAGCTATTGCGACCAGTCAGTGTAACGTATATATATATATATATATATATATATATATATATATATATATTGAGTTATAAAACAGTGACATAGAGGGATATTAAACAAAAATGCATTTTGGTTTTTTAATCTTCTCATAAGGTTTCCTTACACGATTTAATTGTTAACGATTTGTAATTTCCGTGACTTAAGAAAGTGAATAAAAACATTCAGATGATTCCCCCAGCTTTCTGTGATACCATGGTAAAAGTGACAACAAGTAAACAGGGCAATAAAAATCTGGTTTCATGAATCATTCAGTAAATAAATGGAACATTGATACCGCCGCTAGATGATCATTAATATATTAATCAATGATGGAACTTCCGCTGAAAACAAATCTTTAATGAAAGCAGCAACATTCTTCTTTAGAGCACAGAGACGAGTTCATTCTGTCCACTGTACTAGTTAACACTCTAGATTCTGATTAAGTATAAAACATTCAATGTTTTGTATGATTTAGTTCTCTCCCTCTACGTGAATTTCTTTCCTTTACAAAAGTAAATGTACTCTTTAAACAGTAATGTCTTGCGATTGACCTTCGTACATGTGTATGGAAATGAAATTCGGAAAAACAATTTAATACCAAACGTCGACATCCATGTTTTAGTAGAGGCAGGTAACATCCCTCAGCGCCACGTGCTGTTTTCGGGTTTTGTTTTTTTTTTTTATTTCGTGCAACATGCTTTTCGTATTGAATATTATTTACAAACAAAAAAAATTTTCAATGAAATTTCAGTTATTCACCTCTCTATCTAAATCTAAATATACCAGGTTAACAAATGGTACACAGTGATATTGATCTATGTCTATAAAAATAATATTGTCGGTTGAACGGGGTGTGTTTGGCATTTTATGTGCCCTCTTAAATATTATTTCATTTTAAAGAATGTGCGATATCCTACGACATAAATCCATAATTCTGACTTAATGCACTTACAGCAATCATTAACAGGTCAGAACACGGAATGGTGAATTTGGCAGGTTTGAAATGGAATAGTCGATAATCACAATACCATTGTATCATTCTCGAACACAAATATTTTTCATCTTTATTGCTCAAAGTCATGTGATGCCCATGGTGAATTATATTATCATGTTGTATCCTGCGTGATATTGATGAAAACCAAACATATGTTGTACTTTTGATAATCGTATTCAAGTTGTAATGTATACCAGACATTTATTCTGAAAGACCCAGCATTCACTACACACAATCCCAACATTAAATGGTATTTGGATTTTATTATGTTTCAGTAATTTAACCGCGTGATTCAATGAGGACTTTAAACTACGCCAAGGCAAAATACGGGACGGCAAACCTATCAAAATACGACTGCACGGAAACTTATTTTATTGTATTCAAACAAACAATTCACAGTTATTTCAATCACATGTTCTACAAAATGAAATCCATCATAACATGATATGTCTGTTAGTTCTACTGTTCCATATGAACGTGAATTAAAACATAGAGGTCACATATCGGCCTCAGGAATGGAGAACGTATCCCTCCGATATATTTCACAGATTTTGTGTGATATACATGTATTCAATGTTTTTCCTTGATTGCCTGTTTCATTTTTATGATGAGCCATCGGTCACGCATGCGACGATTTCGCAAAAAAAAAAAAAACTCTATATATAGTTCTAGAAGATTGATCACACTCAATAAAACGTGACGCGAAATGATTGTTGTAGTGTTAAAGGGTCTACCGTGAGAAGGCGTGATCCCTCGTTCCGGATCTCAGATGTGGGTAATGAATTCGACATTCGATAACATAATGGTCTCCTGCAATGTCTTACAGATTATGTGGATATTTTCAAGAAATACAAAACGCACCAGATAATTCTACTTCTTTCACCAACACGAATAAATTATCAAAATTTAGAGGTGATTTGTAATGTATGTCTTACAACGACGTTCTACCGGGGACGGCGAGCTAACACTGAAGCTATCCATTTATAGTGTTAATGGAAAAATTACTCAACAAAGAGGAGTATCTATAAAACTACACATACCAAACAGATTAAACGTAGTCACTGTATGGAATATCTATTGGCTGCAAAATTTAAAATCATTTTATTTCATAGTATACCTATTGTTTGAATGTCGTTATCACATTGAACACACTTCAATATCATGATAGTCATGATAATTTAATATCACACTTTAATATCATGTCTTTGGATAGTGGGAAGGAGGTCACTATATGTTCTATATCAACTTTTAAACTGAACAAGACCTATAACATGTCTGGACCTGCGTCAGCGTCATATATTTATTAGCACTGCCTATTATTCAGCATCATCTTCAGATGTGAACATCTCAGATTAAAGTACACAAAGTATATCTCTTCAGATGTAGACATCTCAGATGAAAGCACACAAAGTATATCCACACTAGATTCAACATTTCATAAATAGTCGAAAATATAGCAAAGAAACATTTTAATAGTACATATTGCAAAACATTGGCTAAGTTAAACACGATTAAAATCACAGTAAGCATTTATCACCTTTCACCATATTTTACACATCTTCAATATATAATATAAACACTGTGCAACATTTGAATAATATTGGTGGGAAAGTTTTTGAGTTACAGAGGACACAAAATATGCACCGCCAATAGCAGAAATTGCAATAAGGTTAAGTCGACAAGGTAAAAATCGTAATAAAATCTGCGCGCAATATATGTACAAACATTGTGCCAAGTTTGAATAATATTGGTTGGATAGTTAGGGAGTTACAGATTATGCAATGTATGCACCAGGCTAAGACGAACATTGTAAACATCGCAATAAAAATTTGAAAAATTTGCTCATAATAAGAAGTGTACATCTTAGTGTATATACATATACTGCGCAAAGTTTGAATTGGATAGATTTTGAGTTAAAGGTTAAACAAAGTTTGCACCCATAAGTGTGACGAACGGACGGAGTGGAGCGGCTACTAAACCTGTTGTAACCTTCGGTGACACAGGTAACAAATATTTTAAATTACAAGATATAGTTATTGGTAAAAATGTTGCATAGATCAGAGATTCAGATATTATGCAGGGTATGGACAGCATGTAAGTAGAATATAGTTGCACGTATATACCCATATTCTGAACCCGAAACATAACTTTATATACGAGGGTTGTTCGAAATGTAATGTGCATTGTACCACAGCGCGATACCGCTTTGCACGATTTCGTGGATGATGATACTCTTGAATAGCTTTATTGAATTATTCAATACCTTTTCAACTGTATGGACACAAGCCTTCAGCTCCATATAGTTTTAAACGTATAGTCATTTAAATGGAGCCAGTCATTGACCATTGTAAAAATTGTTGGGAAAAGGGTTGAGAATATTGACGAAAATAGAGCTTATAAAAGTTCGAACACAATTCGGTCATTCGGTAATGTAGATTTTTACTGAATTGGTTGAAGTTTGTGGGTCTGATAAGGTATCTTATGAGAAAGTTCGTAGATCTTGAAAGAAATTTCTTACTGGCGTTGACCATCAAAGATGCAGCAACATTTGGTGGACCTATGACTGTAACAGGCAAGGCAAATGTCTCAAAAGTCAGGGAAATAATTGAAAGTGATGGCAGGTACATAATACGTGATATTGCCAAAGCTGTTGGCATATCGCTATCGCGGGTGCATTTCATTTTGAAAATACGAAAGCTTTCTGCCTTATGGATACCGCATATATCGGCAGATGACCTAAAACGGGTACGAGTACAAACCGTTAAGCAATTGCTCAAAATGTTTCCCACATTCAATCAAAAACAATTTGCAAACAAATTATCAAAATTTAGAGGTGATTTGTTACTAGTGTACATGGGTTCACTATTTCTAACCAGTAAGAAAAATTGGAAACAAAATATGGCTAACTAAACACTTTAGAACGCCTGTAGTTGTCAAAAGAACCATAAGCACAAAAAAGGTTCCCTATTGCATATTTTTCTCATGTGATGGCATTGCCGTGCAAATTTCGGTGCTGAAGGGCAAATGTATTACATGTCGTTATTACCGATATTTTACACTAAGAAAGCTCATGAAATATTACTATAAATGGCGCCCCGTGTCAGGATTTAGGCATGTTCGTTTAATTCATGATAATGCTCCATCACATACATCTGAGCTTGTGAAGCAATGTTTGAAGTCGGAGAAGATTGCCATCTTGCCACACACACCACACACTCCAAATGTAGCCCCATGAGACTTTTTCCAAAACTTCAAAAGTTCTTATCTGGTCGTCATTACAAGTTCCGACAATCTATTGGCTCAGCCATCAGTCAGTGCCTCAGAGGTTTACCTAAAATAGCGTACCGTGACGCATTTCAGAAATGGATTCAGAGATTGAAATTAAGTATTTCAAACCGCGGAGAACAGTTTGAAGGGATGTAATAGTTCATTTCACTATTTGAGTCGAATGCTTTTGAGATATCGTACAACCCTCGTGTATATATATATATATATATACATACATACATACATACATACATATATATATATATATATATATATATATATATATATATATATAAAATCGTACAATACACATTACAACCCTTATATATATATATACATAACATCACTATTGTTAAATCATCTATAGTATCGGTCTTATTTTGTGGTTTGTATTTTCTTTTATTTAATGATTCGTCGTTGGAGGAGATCATTTCCCAGTCTTGAATTTTTGTGGGACATTTAAAATCTCTCCCAGATTGACAATAGCTCTTGGTCTTAGATATAAATGACTGTTATTTTCAAGAGTTGGTTTGTCCTTGACAATAGAAAAGCGGGGGAAAAAGTAAAAGTCACTTAATTTTGTACAATAACCTTTACACGTAATGATAATTAATGACTTTATCTACTGGTACACATAACAAAATCATAAATCGACTTTTAGAGATACTAGCAAAATGAAGAAATTCCCTATAAATTTCAACGCTTAACTGATTACGCAATAAGCCGAAAAATATATTTTTTATTTCTTAAAACCATGAAAATTATCCCAAGATTTTAGTGATGGGTAGATATGTGAAATACGTTGAATATGTCCGATATTTTAATGACGTAGAAGTACGCCGATATCTAACAGTTAGTCTGTGTTAACAGTGTCAAAACCCTCTGTGCTGTGTAATCTGTGAAGAATAAAAACGTTAAACACGCCCGTGTGAATGTCTGATTCATGGTCCGACAACACACACTACATCCTGTCTAAATATAGCGCTAATATAAACATATCCTGTGGATAAATGCCAAGAACCGCGAGGTGTCTTTGACGAACCGACAACTACCTCGGATTTTGCCGAATGAGCAGTTACTTCTGAAATGAGAATGAGTTGGTAAACTGCTCCAGTCTGGACTACGTCCAAATCTAAAAATAAAAATACTTATGATTGTACTACAAATAAATATAAGATGTATGATGAACAAAAATGTAATATGTATCAAAATATAACCATATTTTATACATGCTTTAAAATGTTACGTTTACAACGAAGTATGATTTAAAAGCTAGGAGATTATATGCGTGTATCATGATTATAAAACAAATACATGTATATTAAAAATAACACATAGGAAATGAGATAGTGTATAAGAGCAGGAGGTTTGTAAATGTCAATCACCAATGATGACAGTTTAGTTGTAACCGGAAGACCCGGGTTTAATTCTTCACCACAGTGCTGTGTCCAGAATAGGTAATGAATGTTTCTTTCATCATCATCATCCACCCATCATTAGAAGTGAAGGATGTAAAACAACACACACTCAACATGCTTGTCATCCTTATATAGTTTAACACTGGAATGAACAAGGAGTAAATTTGCTTTGGCTTTTATATGCTCTGTTTCAGTGAAATCACAGTTAAAATACGCTCTCATCTCTAAGATCACTTCATATTAAAATCTACATAACGAGTTCTGTATGCATCTCGTGAGATGCATTGCAGTAAATTTCAAGAACAGCATTTCCTATAGATTGAAAGATATTAAAGTCACAATGATTGTGAGTGTATTTTTGTGTTTATTTCGTGTGTTCGTTTGTTTTACGTACTGATAGTGAGACGTCACCCGCTGTAATTGGAAGTGCCAAAAACTGTAGACGATGCATGACGCTTAGGATAGTTCCAATGAGGGATCGCGTTCAGCCATGGCACGGGACCTCGGATTTTAAGTCACACTAATGCAGTCATTATCGATTTTTTTCTTTAGCCCTCTACCGGCTTTGTCGGAGGGGACTAATAGTTTATCCTCTGTCTGTCTGTCATATATCTCGAGGTTTTTCCGGACTTTTACCCGCATTGGATGAAAATATTCAACTGAAGTTGTATACATGACTTTGTCTTAGGTAGTTATAAATTAAGTATGAGTTACGCTTGACATAGTTTTGATTGAATTATCCTACCGGTAGGGGACTTTTTATTGCCTGGAATGCACTCAGAATGTTTGTTTCATTATATATGTTTATGTACTATATTTTTTCCTTATTTGTTTCTAAAGTCCCAGCCAAAGTAGTAGAGGTGTTCGAACCCACACTTCGTGGTCAAGAAGCGAACGCTCTAACTCTTAGTTAACGCGACTTAATGCATATGTAATATTAAATGCAGAGAGGATTCATCTTATCTTCCTTTCTCATTCAAACTGTGAAATTTAAGATTTAAATTCAATGCAGGAAAACTGCACCACCACCCCCCCCCCCCATATATATATATATATATATATATATGTATGTATGTATGTATGTATGTACTTTTTTCTCATAAAATATCTTCACGTGGGGATTCGGATTGTTAGAATAGATCCTCAGTACCCCTTGCTTGTCGTAAGAGGCGACTAAATGGGGCGGTCGTTCGGATGAGACCGCAAAAACCGAGGCCCGTGTCGCAGCATATGTGACACGATAAAAATCCCTCCCTGCTCAAAGGCCATAAGCGCCGAGCGTAGGCCTAAATTTTGCAACCCTTCACCGGCAATGATGACGTCCCTATACGAGTACAAATTCTCGTGAGTGACGTTAAACAATATATAATCATAATTGTAAAATATCAGCATATATGAAGGATGAATATTGTTCATTTTAGTGTATATGAAAGGCATTTTAACGTTTTCAAAACTATAAATATCCTTGCTATTTAAATTTCATTTAATGGCTCCTCTTCTGGAGAGTAAAGTGTGTAATGTTTTCAATCAGTTTTCCATAAACATACAAGAATTTGATTATTTTTTTTTTTACATATCATTCAACCTATTGAAGTAGACTAGTGTGATTTGATTCTTGTTCCCGGCGCCGCAACAAACCAAAAACGTCAGACATAAGACGTGTAATTAACATAGACAGTGATAGTTTCTTCGTCAAGCGCCCGGCATTTGAAAGGAAAGTCAGGGATCTATCGGATGTGCCCTTTTACGATAAAGAACTCTCACTGCTTCGATCATTAGTACCATCCATAGGTCAGTATTTGTTGTACATCCCCTACAGCTCGTGACGTTCCTTCAGAAAACAATTCTCAAATTCAACTTTAACAACAAACAAACAAATAAATACCTTACATGAACGTAAACCCTACCATTTTAAAATCAAAGGCTCTATTTTCTATTTGTGTCTGTATTCGAAAGCTTCAAGTGGAAGAGACTTGATTAACCGATTAATAGTGAATAATTAGAATAACATAGCTGAATCTACAGCAGGAATGGTTTGTGTACATATTTGACCTCTCACATTTCGTCTTTGATGGATCTGTTAATGTTTTAGTTTTGCTTGAAATTAACGTATCTTATCAATATGCAAATTTGAAGGCATAGATAAATTAATGTATCTCTTCTTTCTTTTTTAATCTTCGCTTTATGCGTGTGAAGACTGTTTATTTTCTATACGTTACATGAAACCCTGGCGTAAACTACATCTGGGAAAGAAAATGTTGCCTGAAATAAAATTACACTTTACATTCGCAATTAAATTTACATATGTGATAAATATAGTAAAATCACTTCTGTGATTATTTAAAGGAGCGATGAACTGATTATTAAAAGTGTAGGAAAAAAACCAGATATCAATCTTAAGAATTCTATAAAGACTATACAAATAAAAAGTAGGGTAAACACGGACCCCTCGAATTACAAGTGGTACCTAAGAGGATCCCCTGTTGACCGGTCATATCGTTCACTACTGATGTTTAATTATATCAACGATTCGTAAATTTGTTCCAGATTTTTGGAAAAGGTTTAATTTCAACTTTTACATATGTGACACAGTAATATTCTCAAATGACACATATAATATAGATGCCGTGGCAGTTTCGATTTCCAAAATAATTTTACTTGTTAATCTTACCTCCCTTCGAGAATTTACACTCATATTGAAACAGTTTTCAAATTCAGATTTAGCAGATAGTATATTGCGAATTTTATGTTATATATGGACATTTGTGAAAACTAAAACGATGCGAAAGCAAGACGGCAAAAGTAAACGAAAATAAAACTTACGTGTTAGTGTAGTTTAAACAATAGCTTATTTATCTAATCTCAGTAACATGATACAGACATCATGAATACCCGAGATGAAGAAAGAAGCCAATTACCATACATATCACATTATCATAAATGGATTTTTCACCACAAAATATAGAGAGAAAGTCTATCGTCTCCAGATATGACAGTAAACTGTTACGACGTCACTTATACAAAGGCTAAGCTAACGAACAGTACTCAATCTTGTAGTTCCTACAGAAAATACAAATCAGAGAGATGGGCAAACACAGACCTCTGGACATACTAGGAAGAGCAGACATCCCCTGTCGACCCTCGAATTTCCCTTCTAAGTGCCGAGCGTCTGGAGAAGGAGCAATCTCTGCCTATGTTTACGTCTTAAATTTGACGCGACTATGGTACGAACAGGACTCGAACTAACGATTACGAAGCGAACCCTCTACCATAGAGTACCGCAATGATCATTTTAACAGTGAAGGTAACTTGTTAATACTTACCGGACACGGGACTTCCGTTTCTAACGTCATGTCCGAGAGACCTTCGATTTCCCCTAAATACCGAGCGTTTAGCGAAGGATCAATCCCTACCTATATCTACATCTTAGCTTTGACGCGGCCATGTCACAAGTGGGACTCGAACTCACGATCTCCCGGTTACGAAGCGAATAGTTGGAGATTCCAACCAATATGTAGCGATAGTAGGGTGTCTTATAACAATGGATATGTATAATGAAAGAAACCTAATCGGTTGTATAAAAATAAATCAGGACTTCCTAGAAGCCTTGTGTGGTGATTAGTTGACATAATATTTGTCATTAAATATCTTTTCATCTTTCTCTGAACTACGTCTCACAAACATAAAGGAAGAGGTTTGAGAGTTTTCATGATCACACACTTATCTATTCTGAATGAAATGAAAATAAAAGCAGTGAGTTTAAAAGGTTTTCCTCGTCATGCAATAGAACAGGTAAATATATGTACATAACAACGATTAACAAATGGTTCGTTAGCGCTGTACACACAGGCAACAGGAAACCTATATGCTAACAGGAAGTTAGATATGACTGGTGATTACTTGGTATTCATGATGCTTGTCTGTGCATGCCTGAATGAGTCATATCTTTAACCTCTGCCAGAAAACTGAGAGATTCTGAAATCAAAGTGCATTCTTCCGAGTCCTTTAAACTTCGCTAAAATGGCTTGTATCTCGACAGAATATTATCCACTACAATAAATGATAGATTGGGGTATAAATTCTAGGGAGTAAAATTGTCATAAGTTCTTGCTGCCTAACAATTTCTTCCTTTCGTTGATATTAAATACCAATATTTATATTCAATCGTGCATTGTCATGATTAATTCTTTGCTAGTCCAATACCCCTATATCCTCATACAATAACACGTGTTTACGTCACAAAGAGGCCTGCTTTGTATGGAGAGTTATTGGGAGCATAAAAATCCATGTGTTATTAATCTGGCAAAATATGAATATCAGGAAAAATATATAGGCTGTTTCTACTGCAAAAGATAGCATTGGCCTCCGTTCTGTATAATCCTCATTATAGCAAAATATACAAAACGTGTTTAATAGTTAATTATTGCATCATGAAAATTATCATCAGTTGCAATGTGTACAGGTTATTTACCCACTTCAGAAAAGCCATACTTTAGGGCCTGAGTCGTGAATTCTCGGGTCATGACCTTGGTATAGAGCTTGTTGCTCATTATAATCATGCTAACAGTTTGACTGTTTGATGTTCAAATAAGATTTTCTAGGATGTAATACATTTTTATATATCTGTCCAACTTAGCTGCATTCAGGGATATAAACCCTGAACGCAAGGTAATGAATTTCACAGTTTTGGTAGAGAGTTTAATGCTCATCATAACCCTGCCAACAGTTTGATCGCTTACTGTCCAGAAGTAAAAATCTTATAGGATGTAATGTATTTGTAATATAGAAATTGTCTAAGATATAATGCAGTTTAAATGTATGACCTTGGAGCTTGAACCCGGGGGTCATGAATTTTACAGGCTCGGTAAAGGACTCATTATAATCATGCTAATAGTTTGACGGGTTGAAGTCCACGAGTAAGGAATGTTGAAGAGTTCATTAATTTTAATGGTTGTGGCCACACCCCTCAGGCTCAAACATAACTAGTAGAATATAATTAATGACATAATTTTTGAAATTGGTAAGGAATAAACTTTAGGTCATAAGATTAAAGCCTCGTCCTTCAGATTCAGTTGTACAGCAGTAGTCGATCCTGTGTGAGGTAAATAAACAAATGTCCGATAACTATCCTGTGTCATTATCAGATTACCCTCTGTAAAAATAATACGTTTAAAAATAATGATTCATCGTCCTCAGACAATCAGGTTATCACGCTGTTTCACTAAAATAAAGCAAGACAAAAAACAAACAACAAAACAAAACAAACAAAACAACAACAAAATAACAATAACAAAACTATGATAAAGCAACAAAGAAAACAAACAACCGACGACTTACCTGTCAATTATAAAAATATATTTCGAATGACATATATCAATCTTATAAATTATACCCCTTCACAGAAAACATTCATATTTACCGGCGAAATATTCTTTTGGAACAATGAAACTTTCCTTTTGATAAAAAATATCGATTATATTAAAGTATATAGAAATAATGCAATCCAGAGGGCTTCGTGGCCGAGTGATTAGAGCATTGCGCTCAAAATAACAAGGTCTTCCACCTCTTGTCGTCGTTGGATCGATTCTCGCTCGCGCCGATATATGTGAGAAAGTTTACTAGTTTACTTTCGGAAGGCGGGTGGTCTCTTCCCGGGTACATTGTATCTGGGTTCTCTCCTCCACCAATAAAAAACTGAATGCCACTAGATTACTGGAAAAAAATGTTTAGTGTGGCAGAAAACAATAATCACTCAATCAATCAATAAAAGATATTCATATTTTGTTCTCGGAAACATATGTTTTTCCTAGATCTTAAAAAGACAATCACGGTGATGAGAAATCGATCTATTAATTGCTATATTTTATTAATCTCTCATACATTTTGACACAGATTCACTTAAATGAATTTTAGCGTTTTTGTTTATTTGGCGATTTTTTTCCATCCGCCAAAAAACGCCAACAACACCAGAGCGCAACAATTACCCGATAAGCGGTTGATTGATCGCTTGTTTTTGGAATTAAAGTTGTTTTGACAATACTTGGTGGTTAACTAGATGAAATATGATCGATTTGAAGAGTTTTGGAGTTTCCCTGACAGCTCCAAGTGAGCCTGCTATTTAAAAAAAACAAAGAAACTGCTGTTCTTGCCAAGGGGGTTATGATCTTTGACACAGGCAATCCTTTAACGTCTCATTCGATGGACATATCCCGACAAACGGTTCATATCTATCGGGTAATGAAAGATCACATTGCATGTAGCTTGTCCGACTAATCGGACTTGTTTGACGAGGTTAGATCTTTTAATCTACAAATATTCATGTAGATAATCATTAGTTAGTTTAGCTTTAAATTGTGCTGTTTATGTTCATTTGTTTAGTTTCAACATGTAATTTTTATCTTTGTACCGAAGAAGGGACGTGTTTCCCGAAAAATTGACAATTGTCAATGAACATGACATTGGGTCATGTGAGGGTTTCACATATTTTCTCTCTTGACATTGCACATCTCTCTCTCTCTCTCTCTCTCTCTCTATATATATATATATATATATATATATATATATATATATATATATATATATTGCGCATGTAATTAACATAAGGAAGAACGACTGGCCATCTACAATTTTCATTGTATGTGTCGGTGAGTCATTTTAGTGCTTTAAATAATTTCTCTATTCTGACATGGAATCATTTTTATAAATCCTGCACTTTTGAGTTTAAAAGTTTTGTTGTGTTTTAGTGCTTTGTATACATAAATATTGACGATAATGAACAGTCGTAAACTCAGAACTCCTATAAAGAATATAAAGTTGAGAGTAGAACACACATTGAAGGTGAGATGTGGGGATTAAAAGGAAGGTTGGTGGTATATTGTTTGACATCGCTCTTGAGAATTATTCACTCGCATGGAGTTGTCACATTGCCAATAAAAGGCTGCAAAATTTAGGCCTCGCTCGGCGCTTATGGCCTTTGAGCAGGGATATGTCCTTATCGTACCACACCTGCTGTAACTCGGGGCCTCGTGTTTTTAAGGACCACCCCATTTAGATGCCTTTTATGACAAGCAAGGGGTACTGAGGACCTATTCTAACCCTTGAATCCCATGGGTCTTGGAGGAGTGAAGAATAAGTGTTGGCCGATCACACCCGCCGTAAATCTTGATTGAATAAGCAGAGTAATCCATTGTCAAAATTAGTACGAAAAAAACAGTCTAACAATCAGTATGAAACATGTCAGACAGCATTCAACTTGATGGCATGCTGCGTTTTCAAATAAGAAAAGAAGTTGTTGGTACACATTCAGCTACAGGAATCGCAGTTTATGGTTTGAAAGCAACCATTGGGACTACCTAAACATAAATATTAGTCCAAGTATAAATTTTCGTCCTATGAAAAGAAGCTTTCAACTCCGTGGCTATGAAATGGGATCAGAAGTTTATTAAAGATCTTTGAAAATGAAAGAAAACGAAATCGTGTGTCATCACTGTATATTGAGGATCAAAGAATTATGCAAGACTGAAAACAAACAATTCAATACTATATTACTATATAGGTGGGACAAGACAACAGGGGATGCTTACTTCTCCAGGGCACCTTATCCCACCTCTGGTGTATCCGAAGATCGTGCTTGTTCTGCAGGATTCTTTGTAGGATTTATGAGATTGATCACTATTCGTTATCTTCACTTTGTCATCTATATATCTTCTTAATAAACTTCAAAATTAAAAGATAATTACAAAATTTCTTAATCATGCAACAAACGTTTCGCCATCCCTTCATTAACGGTCACGATAACTTAGCAGTTAGGGCTTCAGCTTCGAAACCGGGATACGAAGGTTAAATTCTGCTCTCAAACGTAAAAGCTTAACATATATCGGTTGTGACTGTTTTTGTATGTTATTTAAATCCAGTATGAGAATACTTCATCGTTATCGAGACGTCATTTTGCAGGTTGCATTGAAGGTTCTTTATCGTACTAACTCTACCGTGACACGGGATCCCCGTTTTTAAGGTTAAGTCCGAAAGGCCAGAGACTTTGGCGTTTAATTTTAGACGCTTGGCGAAGAGATAGACAGCTACTGTTAAATGCCTTGAGTTTATTACGATCAAAAAGAATCGAGAATCGAATTCGCGACCTTCCGTTTCCAAAACAATTGCCTTTAACCATTTAGGTACAGTGTATGGCAAAATGGCAATATGCAGAGATAATACACTCACAGAACTTATATCCCAAACAGTGACACAGGATAACACCTTGTCTTGGACAGAAAGCATTCGATGGTTTAAACAAACCAAACAACCAAATCTGATACATATTCTCAATCCTGATTAGAGATTGTATGGTAAATACACTAATATATCGATGATGGTCGCGATGATGGATATTTTTGACAATATTTGTATAAATTATTAGTCCAACTGTAAAGTCCACACTGGCTTTTGTCGAAAATCAGGCGTGCGAAGATTGATTTCTGAACGGAGGAGTGAAGACATAAATTACCTTTCATTCCGTTGTGGTTTTCTCTTTCCTTTCCTCAAAGAATTGATTTTAATGTGATTGGTGTACAATAAATCAATAATCGATGAAAATCTACTGTATCCAAGACAACTATTGTAGTTTGCATTGATGATGGATAAGACTTATCATGTGGATGTGAGATTCCTTGAATTACATTATGATTAAAATCTTCGGAAAACATAACTAATGTTTCTTTACGAATTAGAATAGTTATATATGAACCATTATTTCACTGTCGCGGTAATGCTGGAACGGATACCAATATGAAGTATGGTTTAGAAACACTTAGAAAAGAATCATTGTGTAGATGTCCCTTTTCAGTGGTCCTCGAGAATACTTTGTAGACTATACAGAGGCTGAAAAGGGTCACTATCTTATTGGTATCAGGCACCAGATCCCACCTTTGGTCGACAGGGGATGCTTACTCCTCCTAGGCACCTGATCTTACCTCTGGTTTGTCCGGGGGGTTGTGTTTGTCCATCTCGTTAATTGGTATTTTCTAGGAATTACGAGACTGAGTACTATTCGTTATCTTAGCTTTTTCATACAATAAATGAGATTAACAAAAAAATTCACATTTTAGATAATTTCATTCAATAAATCAAAGTAAACTGATGAAATATTAACCATCTTTCTGTCAACATATATTTATGCTTACACTCATCAAAGCAAAAACAGATACACTGACTGATGAAACATTAATGAAACCGTACCATCCACAGATTGAAAACAAATATATGGTTGGTAATAATGATAGTACATGAATTAAATATTCATAAAACATGTGCATACATTATATCATTATTTGTCAGTAGTATACAGCTGTTTTAAAATGCAAACATGCACTTTAATCCTGGATTTGTTAAGTGATAACAAGATCTCCATATACAATGGAGTATTAAAATATTTATACATTAGCAAGAGAAAAGAAATTGGTATCGTATATATATATATATGTGTGTGTGTGTGTGTGTGTGTGTGTGTGTGTGTGTGTGTGTTTACTTCAGAATATATACGAAAACATTGTGGTTTGGAATAGCACAAGGTACACCTTGTTAGACTACTAAACAAAGCTTCTACCATACCGCGATGTACCGTATAGAAATTGACATTTGATATGTACACACATTGTGTTTCCTGTACTAGTCCGATAACAAAGCCTGGTTTACGTGTGTGGGAACGCATATAAAATTATCGTATAGAACATCACATTATCAGACATGAGTAGCTGATCAGAGTGCGAGATTTATTTGGTACATAATGTATGTTGGAACGTCTGTAAATTCTCTTAACAGGCACCTGCAAATAAAGCGCAAGGTAACGTGAGAGTGTAGGGTCGATACGGCATGTGATCAATGTTTCGCACAGCCATGGCTACCGATAGATTGTAACTAGAACCCTCCTAGCCGTGTGATTATACGAACAGAAGGCTATTATCATAACGTGTAACACGGTAAATAACGAAAACAAAATATACCTACTGCAATATCTGTAATCAGTGTAGGGATGTTCAGACATATACAAAGTTTGATGTTAGAGGGAAAGGAAATGTGAACCAGTTTGAAATATACAACATGTCGGTTAAGGATATATGTATCGATTGTCGTTGTCAAACATCCAAGTTAGTTGTATTTAAATAATTTCAGTCTACGTCATCCACAGGAAAGACAATATTCAGTATCAAGTATACAAGAAACTAAAATATTACCCGATGTTGTTAACATTTTGGGGTTTTAAACATGCCACTACGTTTAATCTCTTGTAATTATGACGAGAGTAAATGAATTGTATTGTGTGTCAAAAACGACTTTTTATAATGTTCAAGCCAAGGGACTGTAGCTTTATTGATATGCTAATAACTAATGATTATCAATTTATCTGCTTCCTAATTAGATATGTAATACCATGGCACTTTTTTCAAATTAGAATAGAAAAAAGAAATTGAAGGCAAATTTTAAGTTAAACTAGAGATCGACACAAAGTATCAACGATATTTACATCATAAAATGCGGATTATCCTTGTATGACCCCGTTATAGTAAACAAAACTGATGAGAGTTCAAAGATCAAGGTACAACGTGATGGCGACGGTTATAGAAACATATGCTGATAAATTAGATGTATATAGGTTATAAGTCATCCAAATGACACGACCATTTGGAGTTATCAAAATAATTGATAATTAAATGTGAGATAAATCGCACAAGTTTCAAATTGTAAGTACTTCAGCGTCATGTTAGCTACATATTTTATTTTCGATAACGTCATCTACCGATAACATCATGTCTCAAAGTCATCTTCTAACGTCCTTTAAGAAGAATATTCTTTGTCTTCATTCCAAATATCTGAAGCAATAAATTTGAACTCTTCTACAAAAGAAACCACAACCACCAATACCCCAAATAAGAGGTTTCAGATATGCAATATGAGCTTCCTTGAGAACTTAAAGCCCGATCTTTGTAGTAATATTCATCGTTTATTTTTAGGAAAACGTTTGCCTAGCTCCTCATCGCAATTAATATTTGCATAAATGCCTTGCGGTTCTACGCGTTTATCCTTACATTTAGTACCTGTAAACATACTTTCAGAATATCCGTTTTTCTTCCACTTATTTAAAGTTCAGTAAAGCATTATAAGAAGATGAAAAGGTGAAAACCGATTAGTCTCATAAGTCATATAAAGAATACATAATTAAGAGTAGAGCGAACACAGAGCCCTGGAAACACCAGAGGTGGGATCAGGTTCCTAGGAGTAAGCATCCCCTGTTGACCGATCACACCCACTGTGAGCCTTATCTTGGCCAGGTAAACAAAATAACCCTAATAATCGGAATATAAAGAGCGGCCTAATGACGGGTTGTATTTGCAAATAAGATCATTAGAACGACCAAAGAATCTGCACAATGCTAATCTTAAACAAAACTGTTGAAGCCCCTTAATAGCGATTTATTTGCCTCGGTTTACAAATTTGTCAAACGCAGAATATGTTCTAGCTTAGCGATCCAGTTGAGAGATGAAAACACCATATCCATATAATGGAATATTGCTACATAATAACTATGGGAGGTTGACAGTCATCCCGTTTGTCATAAAGCTGAGTTGTTAGTTTACCGCTAATATTTATGTGCAATAAATATCCAAATATGAAACAGATATGGAAGACTCTCCACTGTCTTTTATTTCAAGTTCACCGAAATATACAGATTCAACATATAAATAAAGGGAATTTTGCAAAAGATAAAACATCATCATTGTATCTAAATGTCAAGTTTAATGCCACAGCAAGAGAATTCTTCTACTTTAAAAGCTTACGAATGAATTCTGTCTCATAAAAATACAAAAGCGGAACAGCTAATGGAAGACCTGATCTCCAAGACAACGTAGACATTTTCAATGATGACTTAAAGCAACTTTTTTAATATATTGGGTGTTTAACAAAATAAGTTTTGATTGACTGATAACAAGACAAGAATACATCAGAGTTCCTTTTATTTTTCATTGAAGAAGCATCTCTTGAACTGTGAGGTTTTAGAAGTGTTTGAACGTATATTCTGATGGGAAAATAATTAGGAGAAAAAAACTTTTTTTTTTCATTTGACAATATACTATTCAGCAAAAACACATGCAAAATTATAATTTCATGGGAACTGAAATTAAAATTGCGTACTTGTTTTCTTGTGATAACCAAACGCAAAAATTCTCAAAACACAAAACCAGAAACTACTGTAGAATCTGATCACGGAATACTACCAAATGGACGGAGAAAGGATTCTCGAGACAAACTGCACACGGAGTAGATAATAGACCATCAACTGGACAAAGGGAAGATTCTCATAATACGCATCCACAAGATACAGACGGAGTAGATTTTCGTCATAAAAGATATCAATTAAACACAGAGAGGATTTTCACAATACAAAAATTAACTAGATAAGATATTCAAAATACAAACCAGAATATGGAAACGAAGTATTATCATTGCAGAAGATCATGAACTAGACACAAGATACAATTCATACAATTGGGACCCGGGATGTACTCTCACAACTAAACACCAACTAAACATGAGTTAAATTTCCTTGAATGGAACTAGTTTTAGGGAACAAAACTTTGGTTGTTGTACCATATATATACTATACATTTTGCATGCATAAACCGCAGGATTGAAATTAAAAGAATATTTGTTGTCACTAAATATTGTAAGAAATATTTACATGCAATAGGGTGTTTTATTCACTAAAAGCTGTAAGAAATACTCATCTCTTGCTATGGCCTTCAACTCAATATTTAGATATATCGATATCTCGACGACATTTTACCTAATAAATTAATAGTGTTCATTTTCATTCATATATTGATCGATATATCCAAGAAAATACGAAACAAATGATGCACAGAGTCTTCCATATATGTTTCATATATGGATATTTTATTGAACGTCGATGTTAACGGTAGCTTGCAACTCAATTTCACGACAAACGAGGTTATTTCAGCTTTTCCTTCGTCAACGTCCCATATTTATATAGCAATATTCCATTACCACCTGCATATGGTATTTATGTACCTCAACGTGATACGCTAGAGCATGTTCTTCATATGATCAATTTTTAATCGAGGTGATCTTCAGACAAATAAGTTGATGTTACAGGGGTTTCAGTGTCCAGTATATAAAGCAAGTGTGGAAGACTTTATGGTGACTTATTTCAAGATCATTGAGGTATATCGAATCGACATATTAATATAAATAAACATTGTTGATAGATAAGATGCCAATGTATCTAAATATCGAGTTGAACGTCAGAACGTCAGAACCATGTCATCTAGTAAGGAAGTACGATTCTTGACCATGGGCATTCTAATACAACACACTGATGGAAGACTTGAACAGCAAATACCACGTTGATATTTCAATATCTTTAATTATCAACTTCAGAGTACTTATGCGTAGAACTAGAATGGTGTTTTACAAAGTAACCGTTTGAATGCCTGATCACAAGATATGAATATTTCCGTGTCCCATTCCAACAGCTGGTTGTGATGTCAAAAAACCTAGTCTTTTAACTTGTCTTAAGAAATCTTCACTGCTACGATCCTGAGCGTTAAACATAGGTGTAAATTTGTTGTACTTTTACCTACAGCTGGTGATGCCTCCATATCAGTGAAAAATTGTCGACGGGATGTAAAACAAACAACTAAACCGTGTTCTATTCAGCTGATTGTGATGTGAAAAAGCATAGATTTTATTTGTCGTAAAGAATGGTCGTTTGAATTGCTGAAAAGTCATACGTTTTGATGCTCTTGACTTTGGAAAAGTTTTGTAATCTCAAATGTACTATAGATTATTTAGAATGTTGTAGAATCTACATTTGATTTACACCAATTATCGCATATGTTTTGGTACAATACGTCTGAACTATTTCCTTCAAAGAAGTTAATATTTCAGAGAAGCAATTTATATTTTTCTGTTTGTGATGATTTTATGAGAGGTGCTTGTTATAATTTAAGATAGTGAAAAATTGTTTCAATGAAATAAATTAACATAAATATATGAAAACTCTTTTTCTATTCCATGCAAATAAAAAAAATAAATATTTATAGAGAAATTTCAATTTGATCTCTTAGCATAAATTAGACAATTATTCACAAATAGCAAGATATATCAGTAAAACGTCAGGGAAGGAATACAGGATGAATTTAGTGGACAAATTCGATTTCTTTGGTAAATGTAATTATATTACATGGATCAATTATATTACATGGTCAAATGTAAAATGGTGACCGATGGTAAGTGTGATTCTATTTTATGAAAACACACAGATAGATAGATAGATAGATGTCTTGACATACATACCATTAATAAAATAACAACACAACCTTATGATAAACGAGATAATTTCAGTTTATCTATCGTCAACTTTCCATATTTATGTAGCAGTAATCCATTATTACCTGCATATAGTGTTTGCGTATCTTAGGTTATTCGATACGCTAGAACATATTCTGCGTATGATCAATTTTTAAAACTACAGGAAGATACGTTGATGTTACCGGGGTATCAACATTTCTTGTTTAATGTCAGCATTTCACAACGTCTATGATCGTTATAATGATCTGCTTTGCAAATTCAGCTGCCGTTATGTTGAATGTTGTCTGACGTGTTCGGGCGTTCTTTACAGTTTGATATTTGACTACGGATTACTCCATTTACTTGATCAAGCTATATGGCTCAAGGCCAGTGTGACCGGTCAACAGGGTATAATTACTCCTCCTAGGTACCTGAATCTACCTCTGGTATGTCCAGATATCCGTCTTTACCCTACTCTCAATTTTTTACTCCTTTTTGGATTTATGAAATTGATCACTGTTCGTTATCTTCGCTTCTTCATACTACAGTAAGCCCATTTTAAAACTTCTCGAGGTGCATGAGAAATGCTTGTGGTGGAAGACAAGACATTATGCAGACGGGTCTTTCTGTCACTGAATGCATTGGGTTCTTTTTATTTATGTATGTGGGTATTTTAATTGTTGCAAGTTGAAAAAGCTCAATTCATATCAGTCATAAATGTTCCGTCAATACATTTCACATCATATACATTTAAATACATTTGAAATGAGTTATTGGTTACATGATAATATGTCAATAGATGTACAAATATACTGTTGATAAATTTCGGATAAAAAGTCCATTACCTGCACATCTCGTTAGTAACATATTGAAGATTCTTTATATGTAAGATGTCTTGTGTTATTTGAAAAGCAAATTTTAATCGGACACGGCAAAGTTCAAAACAAAGGCCATTTAATATACAAATACCAAACAGTATGTATATAATTTATCACCTTTTTCAAAAGTGAAATTTCCCTTGGCTTTAATTGATTATTTCACTTTGGTTTTCAGACACTTAGTTACGGGATCAGCAATACACCAGCCCTTGTGGCCAACAAAATGATAACAAATCGGGTTAGGATTTCTCGGAAAAATCGCAAACTTAAGCTTGAGTTTTCTTTTATTTAAGAAGTCAAAATATGAGCAAAATTTCAGACTTGAATCAAAGTTTTGGCTTGAGGTGTGTTTTTTTCTCTCGAAAGATCCAGGAGAGACGGGAGTGATCTACGCTTTCTTAAAACGATATTGTGAAAATTACGGATGCAACAGAAATTCTTGTGGAACTATTTTATCAATAAATTATCGTGACCCATCTTTTGGCAATAAATGTTTTTGCATACTAAAATAAACGTTGTTTTACTTTCGATAGTTGTATTCTATAATATTTATCAAATAGATTCATATTCGAGTTTAAACTGCAATGGAAAAATAATATTCGAAATTTAATTATATATCTTCTACGGGTAACATTGTCTGAACATCATTGTCACCAAGAAGTTGATTTTTTTTTTTACCCAGAACTGAAGACATAAAGGAATTATCATTTCTGAAAATCGTCGTCTTTTTTAATTGATATTTACCACGCATGATTAATACAATGAAAGTAGATCTCACAATCCGAAAAGATTTGCCGTGTCTTTAAATATAATACAGAGGTTTATGGAGGAATGTCGCTAAGTCTTTTATATGTACTTCATGTTGAAATCTCTTTTAAAGGTCTCCTGTATTGACGACGACTAAATTCAGCACGTCAGCAGTTGTTTTAAACGTTCTCTGGTTTTGTATTTGGACAAATCTACCTTGACCAAAAATCGATATAGAGAAGTTTGGTCTGTCTGCAATATAATTCAACTCGATATGAAAGCAAGATTTGTAGAACGTTCCTTGAGGTGCATTTCAAATATAGATATTAGAAGAGCGCAATATATATATATATATATATATATATATATATATATATATATATATATATATCGCTCTTCTAATATCTACATTTGAATATATATATATATATATATATATATATATATGTGTGTGTGTGTGTGTGTGTGTGTGTGTGTGTGTGTGTGTGTGTGTGTGTGTGACCAGTGTAGCTCTTTACTAGAGATCTGGTTTTATGTTCACTATACAGTAATACCAATTTGAAGCCGTGATAAACAAAACATGAATTAAAAAAAATCATATGTAAAGAGTTTACTTTTATCCATGTTTTGTAAGCATTACACCCAATATTTTATTTCATCCTAATCTATTTCTTGATAAGAGCACAGCAGTTGACACGTGATATGTTTCAAGCAGGTTAAATCTTTAATTTGCCATGCAAACCCTTTCCAAAAGGACACGAGATGAATTACAAAATATTAGAAATAAAAATGCAAGTCCAAGGAGCAAACGTTTCGATTGCTTCTGTTATGAAGGTTATACAATTTAAATCGATTGTTGTTTTGGTGGCCAGTAGTCTTCAAGAGAAAATATGCATTCCGACGAAACACATTATCCCCCGTCCTTTATGTGATATAGACTCTTTGACGTCATTTAAAACTAATATTTCATCTCTATAACACTTCCCAACATATCAATAGCTTACTTTACATTCGGCACAACAATATACCTATCGACTGGCTATTCGAACAGGTTTATTGACCTCTGTCTACAGTAGCACCAAGGACATACATGATGCTTGACGATCAACTTAAGTACTATTTTTCTCAGAGTCAATACATTGTTTGCATTCTTAAAAGCATATAATATTCTCTCTCTCTCTCTCTCTCTCTCTCTCTCTCTCTCTCTCTCTCTCTCTCTCTCTCTCTCTCTCTCTCGTATGATGGAAGGCAATTAATCATAAAAGGTCTAATTTGTCCCTGATTGCCTTCCTACGTAATTTTCAGACACACATAAGATATCCAAGTTTAAAGTATTATATATATATATATATATATATATATATATATATATATATATATATATATACATAGAACAATCTGTGGTCTAATTATTGAAAGAACAGTTATCTATGCGCATTTATTTATTTTATGGATCGACAACCATGCATATAGTTATTGCCTTTGTAACACGTGTGTAGGACATTTGTTTGATATAGAAACAACAATGCCATACTAAGCTTAAAGTGAACATAGTTCTAGGTTAATTAGGAGGAGTGTGCCTACGTTTTTGTTATCAATTGCGCTATGTAACCTCGTTGAGGACATTGTACCTTTAGGGGAGTTAGTTCCTCGGCTTTTGAGTATAACTGCGCAATATGCTATAATTGTGTAGATACTGGCTCAATATTTCTTCTATGAATTCAGATATATATATATATATATATATATATATATATATATATATATATATATATATATACTACTTAAACTTATCCAGTTGAAAACTTTTATGTCAATTCCAAGTTTGAAAGAGTTTGGAGAGGACTACATTTTGTGGCGGAATGATTCTTTAATCAAAAAGATCTAAATTTCCATGATTTTATCAAAAGTATCGTCAATGATTATACACCTTGGCGTGAACTTCAATTTTCTAATCTATGATACAAAGAGAAGAGACTTTGGACTAATTTAAATGTTGTATATTCATTAATTTGGTTGATATATTTTTTTGTAAACAGAACGCCGATTCTTAAAAATCATCGTCTCCATATAAGTGAAAAATTCTCGAGCGGGACGTTAAACAATATATCAACAATCAATCAATCAAACGTAAAAACATCCATATTGATTTAACGAAATTTTCTATGAAAATTCAGCATTTTGGTCAATAATTCAAAACTTTGATCTATAACCCACCCACCCCCCCCCCTTTCTTTAGTTCCACCTTAAATTCTAAGGTACGGCTGTGATTTATGTACAATTTTAAAAAAAAGACAAATCTTCCAATATGTTCTTTCGAACTCTCAAATTCCATATGATGAATTTTTCTGTATATCAAGTGCAAAAAGTCTTCATTTATTTTCAATTTACCGGCATCAAACTTTTTCATATTACATTATTAGAAGACATGAGTGTAAATTTATTTGGTATAATGATTCATTTGTATTGCTAATGTTGTGTTGACATATCGAGTTTATGGAAATAAATCGTGTTTAAATTTTAAGTTCAAAAAGATCAAGTTTATCACACTGTGGCTGAACAACATGCACTATCAACACATTTTTTTTTTATTTTGATTTCATATTTCTCTTTTTAATGTAGAAATAAAATAATATACTCCCCAAAAAAGTATCATATCTTTATATTTAATATAACTACAAAACTCAGCTGCGAATCTCTTTAAAATCCGCAGTTTACATTAAAAAAAATCGTAAAGAGATTAGAACTATATATCATAAAGGTCAAATGTCAGCGCCATTCCGTTACTTTACATTAATTTTAATAACTCCCGATGTAATTTATATGATTCATATCAAGTGAAGAATCTG
Organism: Ostrea denselamellosa; assembly: GCA_024699665.1. NCBI lineage: Eukaryota > Metazoa > Mollusca > Bivalvia > Ostreida > Ostreidae > Ostrea > Ostrea denselamellosa. Next base: position 1,110,059 of record JAMZEH010000041.1, read on the forward strand.
AAATAAAGTGAAGTGGAACAATGAAAGTACAATACTGATTTATATCATAGCTAACATCCGATCAACCAATTTCCTGTTTACTGCTGAAATTGTATTATGAAAAAACAAACAGACAAACAAAAAATAAAATCGCCGTTGGACTTTTAACATTTTATACAAAGCTATGTGTCTGTTGTAATATAAGTTTACTATCAATTCACAGTTGTTCCAGTTTTAGCATTTTCAATGTGTACAAGTTTAAATTTAGATTTAAGTAAAACCTTCAATTTGACAGAACGAATTTTTGCTTCTGTAGAAATTTAATGTATATTTAGAAAATTAAATACATTTGACTTTGAAATTCAATTTTGCTTCTTCAAGGAATTAAATACAAATATTTAATACTTTATCTTGGATTAAATCGTATCTGAGCGGTAGACGTCAATGCGAAGCGATCGGCTCCGAATTGTTAGAATCCCAGGAAATGAAATTCGGTGTCCCGCAAGGCTCCGTTCTCGGGCCTCGACTTTACTGCCTTTTCAGCAAACCCATTGGTCATATATGTAATGCTCATAATATGGCTTATCGTTGCTACGCGGACGACAGTCAGATTTACATTGTAGTTGAACCGCGCGACAACTGGGTCGATATTTCTGAAAAGCTCATGGCGCGTCTAACAGATATCCGCATCTGGATGAGTACAAACTTACTAAAACTCAATCAGGACAAAACAGAACTCATGGTATTTGTCCCAAAGTGCAATCGATATAGGAACTTTGACTTCCAGATTTCATTCGAAGGAATATTATTTCTGAGGCTGAGTATGTGAAAAACCTTGGGACCTATTTTGAAAAAAGTCACTTACCATGGACACACTGTACAGCAGTTGCCAGATCTTGCTATATGCACATCCGTCAATTAGGTAGCATACGACCTTTCATCTCTGATGAGGCACGCAAATTAACTCATTGGTAACCACCAGAATCAATTACGGAAATGTCTTGCTGTACGGTGTGAACAAACAATATACGGACAAACTTCAACGGTTACAAGGCCGAGTGGTTAGAGCATCGCGCTCAAAATCACAAGGCCTCTCACCTCTAGTCGGCGAGGGTTCGAATCTCGCTCGCGCCGATATATGTGAGAAAGTTTGCTAGTTTACTTTCGGAAGGTTTTTATTCTTGGAGGAGAGAACCCAGATACAATGTACCTGGGAAGAGACCACCGACCTTCCGAAAGTAAACTGGAAAAATTTCTCACATATATCAGCGCGAGCGAGCCGACTAGAGTTGAGAGGCCTTGTGATTTTGGGCCTCTAATAAAATAAATGTCAAATATTTAATTTCAATGATTCATTACAATTATTCGTATTTATTGTTACTAGTAGTTTATTTTCAATATAAGGATATCTAAACTCCACGATTCCTGTTGTCATGCACTGGAATAATGTAATACCTTTTAGATAACGTCATCGTTTGTGAAAATCGGTACATGTATACTTTACAAATGTTTTAATTTATTTCACTTCATCAAAGTACGTATGTTATAAAAACAACGTGCGAGTTCTCAATGATTACCTTACATTTGAATAAAATTATAGAATAGGCATGTAAATAATGAAGGAGAAATACAAAGCAGTTTACATTCTAATATGTTTCGCATTTTAATCACGCACACTTTTGAATAGATCTTTATGATTAATAGATTCACTATTATGTATTGTGACGTTTAGTAAATTCGAAAGAAAAAAAGTACGAGTATGATGAAAGCGATCTTGAAGATTTTCGCCCTGTTTTCCTGTTTAAGAATGTCATACTGTAGAAAAACGTTTAATGCAATGTATGACATAAAAAATAGAATCATTAGCTTTTATTGATAATTCGTTATTAATTAACAATATAAAACATTTTCTATTTTGTCTGTAGAGATCATTTGTGCTTCACTCTGTCTGATCAGGTATGGTAATCTAGAAATGGCAAACATTCAGGACTAGAGATGTAATGAAATATTTATGACGGTGTGGATCCCTGTGTGATTTGAGCATAATTCACTGTATATAGAAATATATGATAAGTATATAAAAAAGGGTGAGAAACAGTTCTAAAAACTTGGGTGTTCTATCGAGAGTACACACAACATGTCCATTGTCGGGAAGATATTCATGGAAATAATGAACCGTGGCCAATCTCATCACTCCTATATAGAATACAAAATTAAGAATAGGGAAAAGATGGGCCCCTAAACATACCAAAGGTGGGATCAGGTGCCTAGGAGGAGTAAGCATTCCTTGTCGACCGATCACACCCACCGTGGGCCTTATATATATGTTGATCAGGTAAATGGAGTATTATTTGTGTACAATGAGCGTCCTCAGTTGGTATGAACAATGACATATTGTATTGGTTAATTAGATCATTATAACGACCATAGAAGAAATCATATAGTAAACTGTAAGTAAATTAAAGAATACATGTGTTTTATATATACTTTGAACCGATACTCACATAGAAAATATAAACACGCATGTATTAACATGGAATGGATCTATATTTGCAAAATTGATATTTATTGTAAATTTGACAATTGCACACTATTAATTCAATCGAAGAGAACGGATAAAATTGTAAACTTCAGATACATGTACAATAACTGTATATACACTGTACAATAACTAGAGATATGTTGTACAGTAACTATAGACACAGTGTGCATTAACTGTAGATATACTGTACAGTAACTGTACATAAACTGTACAATAACCAGAGATATGTTGTACAGTAACTATAGACACAGTGTACATTAACTGTAGATATACTGTACAGTAACTGTATATACACTGTACAATGACTAGAGATATGTTGTACAATAACTATAGACACAGTGTGCATTAACTGTAGATATACTGTACAGTAACTGTATATACACTGTACAATGACTAGAGATATGTTGTACAATAACTATAGACACAGTGTACATTAACTGTAGATATACTGTACAGTAACTGTACATACACTATTCATTCAATCGAAGAGAACGGATAAAATTACAGTATAATTATCGATATTGTAAATATTTCTATTCATATGCATTTTCACAAAATTGTTTTGCATTGCATACAAATAAATTATGCATATGATACCTAAAGGGTTCAGGTATTCAAGAAATAAAAACCGGTATTATTCGCCTAAATCACGTCATTCTTGGTTCTAGTGACTACAGAGAGTTCTGACTGTAGATGTCAAGTTCCTGTACCTCGTGTTTAAGCGTAACTCCCGTGTCGAGACAACACATTTAGAACTACAGCATACCAAGTACAACCTAAACAAAGCTTGGGGCGTATTATGTTTTAAACTTGGGACATGGCCAATTTGCCTGAATGTCAACAAAATTTGAACTGTGTTCTAGATGGCAGTGTCGCAATATTTTACTTGTATCTGATATACCCAGTCCATATGACAAGAATATTTAAAGTATTACAAATAGAGACTAAATATAAGATTCGGTTTAATGATCATTTTTGCTTTGTAAACTAGATAAAAGAAACAGATGAAGGTTAGGCACAAACGATTAACCTGGTATCGCAAAAACTAGAAGCGACAAGTTAGATTATGGTGGAGCGCCTTGCTGAACGGAACGTTAGGCCAGCCAGTTTATCATTCATGAATGTCGAACGCTAAAATAGAATAATTTATTTATATCAGGACATGCGACCAAAATGTTCGCATACTAGAGTTAAATGTACGCGCTAGATTGCACGAGGGAACATAGCTGATAGATGGTGTTTTGTGATTGCATGCATATACATATATTAGGGGATTGTGTTTCTGCCACAGGTAAGGGTTGTTTTCTGGAAAGTTGTAGAACAACGTTGTGTAAATCCGTCCATCTTGTGTGTAACTGTCAGTCAGTTTAACTGTGTATACTTTCTCCTCTGTGGTTTTGTCTTTTTGGTTAAAATACCCCTATGCATTGTTCCATTTCTGATCTTGAAAGCAATGTTAGGCACAAAAGATTTGAGTGACGTCACGCGCACCGACTCGCTTCGCTTGACAGAAGACGACCGCCATTACATTGATTCTTAGCAAAGTGTGAGCTAGTGTCATGCTTTGAAAAAAAAAATTCGCTGACTCCTCCGTGGACTGTATGCAGTAAATTATATTGAATGACTTAATAATACAAAAGGGGAGCCATGGAAGATAAGGTTTGTGTATGATTTACCCTAAATGCAGACTTTTTCCAATTATTGTTTACTTTTTGCGGGTGTGTTGTGATGCTTTGCTTTGCATCGGGTTCGACGTACCAGGCGCAATAACTCGTATTGTCCAGAAAAATAGAAAAGAAATGTGTATGTTTTATAAAATGCGGGTGTTTAACATTGTTTTCAAAGATGAACATAAAGTATTTCTCACATAAAATGAACATATCATAGTAGAAAATACTATCTTCCTCGTGCAGTAGAGATACCGTGTTTGTGTTTATAATACAACAGCACAATATTGAAGTTTGAAAATTGCCAATCTTCTTTAAAACCTGACTCATTATATATATATATATATATATATATATATATATATATATATATATATAACAAACTAGAATTATCATAAATGTCTATAATAAGCATTGATACTGCAAAAACTGGAATTGATTATTGCAAAACATACACTTAGCCATGTGTGCTTCATACTCAAGCCTCTCAGTTCAGAGTACATGTACAACAAGGATCATCAAGTAAATTAATTTGTCCATTGAAGAATATGTTTTTTATTATATCCTAGTGAGTGTGTTAAATTTCCTATTTACATTTTGGGGGGAAAATTATTTTCAAGTGTAATATTCGGCATTAAATATAATTATACACACATATACCAGAAGTCGAGATCATACCAGGACATATGTAACATTAAAATTGAGATGTTGTCACATTCATGTGACGTATTATGAAGTAATATTTTTTGTTGTGTAAGGTTACTGTATAGGTTTTTGAACATGATCATATGATATTCACTTCAGTGTGCTTCTATGTACACCGAAACTTCGAATAAAGCAGAAGCATCAAAGATGAAAAGCTATACAAAAATGATTTTTTCAATGAAGATATCAGTCATGTTTGTCAAAAACATCTATTGGAAGTTTTCGTTTGTGCAGTATTTAATACAATTATTGACTTTTATGGGGTCAATATGAAGATAAAGCTACTTAAGGAGGGCAATATTCATTAAGCCAAAAGGGCAAACTCTATATTACCCCTTGAGGATAACTGATGATTAGTCGAACACCTTGATACAACCAAATTATTTTTTAATGAAACACTTTTGCTTTCTCACAATCTGTATAACTTATTTAACCAGTAGGTTGGGTAGAACATTGACCTACATGTATGAAAATATTGCTACATGTTTACAATTAGATTCATTTCCAATATGGGGAAAATGCAGAAAGAGGTGAAAAAGTTTAAAAAAGATATATAAATTAATACAGACCTTACCTACAAAGATATTCAAATTAATCTCTAAACTTAGAAATAGCTTGCTTCATGTAGACCATCCTAAACAATTGCTGATTTACTATAACACGACTGAATAATTATTCAGTAGTCATAGTAGGTAGACAGTTTGAATACTTTTCATTATCTGCCTGAAACAAATATTCTCAGCATTTTTTTTTAAAAATGTGTTTCTTACTTAGATGTCATTTTAATTGGAACTGTTGTTGAAATGTACTGTTGTCCTAATTGATCCAAAGGAATTTTTGGTGCTCAAAATGAAATGGAAGGCTTTGTAATCTTTGTATCATATTCGGTTTATCTATTACTTTTGTTCGTACCATTAAAATTCAAAAAATTGTGAGCAACTGACAAAACAACCGACTCTACTGCAGTTGTCAACACATCTTTACAAAATTTGTAGCAGAACTACAACGGAGCTGAAATAAAATTTTGAGTTGGGCAGTATTGGACGGTCTTTTTTCAGCAAGTCAACATTTTTTAAAGGACAGTCTAGTTAAAATTAAATTCATTCCCCAGGTCATGTGATTCTCTACAGGAATAGATTGTGTTGTAATATAAGAAGGGCACATGCAACATACACATTTGACTAGTGAGGATGTGACCTACTGGCTAGATACTCCATGACCTGACACCTGTGCATCTACATACACCAACTCGATACACACTGTAGTCATAATGGACATATAGAGTACAAGGTCCACACCAACACGATACACACTGTAGTCATAAACGACATATAGAGTACAAGGTCCACACCAACACGATACACACTGTAGTCATAAACGACATATAGAGTACAAGGTCCACACCAACACGATACACACTAGTCATAAACGACATATAGAGTACAAGGTCCACACCAACACGATACACACTGTAGTCATAAACGACATATAGAGTACAAGGTCCACACCAACACGATACACACTGTAGTCATAAACGACATATAGAGTACAAGGTCCACACCAACACGATACACACTGTAGTCATAAACGACATATAGAGTACAAGGTTCACACCAACACGATACACACTGTAGTCATAAACGACATATAGAGTACAAAGTCCACACCAACACGATACACACTGTAGTCATAAAGGACATATAGAGTACAAGGTCCACACCAACACGATACACACTGTAGTCATAAACGACATGTGGAGCACAAATGGACCTTGCTTTAGCTACATTGTCAATAGAAAAAAATGTTTTGGCACTGACACCACTTGGAATGATGAAATGTGTTACTTCCTGCAACAATTTATTAATATAATGTGAAAAAAAAAAAAAAAAAATCATATTACTCCAAACTTAATATATATATATATATATATATATATATATATATATATAACATTCAAAATTAGCCATGCTGCAGTTGGCTAAATCTGTCGCATGGTTGTTCATTATTACTAGTCACCCTTAGTTTGATGTTGTTAAATGATGATATAGCAAGGAAGTATGTAAACGAATCTAACATCGCGTTGTATGGAGATGGAGTTAAAGGTGGCCTTATATTTTATTTTTATGCAATTTTTACCTCTCTCTGCATTTCTCCACATTTAGGTTGGTTGGTTGGGTGTATATTTCACATCTCGCTTGAGAATCTCTCACTCAAATGGAGATGTTACCATTGCCGGTGAAAGGCTGTAAATTTAGGCCTGTAATATTCTGTACTTATGGCCTTTCAGCATGGAGGGATCTTGATTGTGCCACACCTGCTGTGACATGAGGCCATAGTTTTTGTGGTCTCATCCAAAGGACTGCCCCAATTATTTGCTTCTTACATCAAGCAAGGTTTACTGACGACACAGATCCCCACAGGATCCCATTAAGAAAATGAATATGGTCAAAATCGTAAAATGTTCTATGCATTACACTGATCAGTTTATAATTTTCACCAATTATATAATGAATAATAATACTGTATCGTGAAAAAATGAAAAACCATTTGTTTGCCATCCATTGCAGATGAAAACCTTATAAAACCAGGGGTAAATTACAACAAAAACAAACACATACTAAAATTTTCTGAACATTATATCTAGCGTTGTGTGACAAACATCAAATTCTGAAGTTTAGTTTCTTTTTGAAATGTATAGGAACAGCAGGGTTGTAGAGGTTTTAAATGTCACCAGCCAATCAAAAAGTAGGATATATGTATTTGTTCATGTGATAAAAAATAAATATCTGGAGTACACACACACACGCACATACATATATATATATATATATATATATATATATATATATATATATATCTCCAATAATAAAAGTCAAGTAACACAAAACTCGAATTAATTACATTGCACTGTAAAGTAAACACTTTTGGCTTTTATGCCTCTTCAGTCTGTAATAAAATGAAATTTCATATACATATATATATATATATATATATATATATATAATACTTATATTGGTAGATATTGAAAAATAATTAATTTCCATTAAATAGAAGTTCAATAATGCAAAGCTGTCTGCTGTTAATAAATAGGAACACACAAAGTTTTAATCACTTTAATGACAATCTAAGAAAAGACCTACTTTTCCCATTTAAATATAGTCTAATAAAAAGTAACAGCACAGTCTACTGTGAACTGAATTGTTCATTGTATCTAAAATTCAATATCACCGATGTTGAGCTATATAAACAATGTTACTGGAGATATATTTTTACTTCCAGTATAACATGTAATGAAGATAAGTGGAGAAGACTGTATAGTTTTAGAATGCATATAAAAGTTGAGTGTTTATATTTTTAAATAATAGATAAATGAAAGAGAAATTAACAACTAAAGATGGAGATAGAAGAGATATTCCAAAAGCATTTCGAGGAAAGAAAAAAAAAAAACTCTATTGATCATATACAGAATTTGAAATAGTGATTCAGGTAATGTTTTGGACATTGCAAAATTAATATAAATTTGAATGAGACTTAAATATTGAATTTGTTTTGCGATGCTCACCTGTAGGCAAGATTTCTGCAGACTACTTGTATTGTCTTATCATTTTCTTGTTGGTTATATGGGATGTACATGACGTTCCATGTGACAAATTCCCATTCGTGAATATCCTTTTATGAACTGTCCATGTTTCATGCATATTTCATTAACACTTTTGTGTAATTTGTGTTTGCATTTTTAAAAATGCTGATTCCTTACAAATACCATCAAGTTCATGTTGTTGTATTTGTGATAGTAATGGACAACGTGTTATTGGAGGTGAATGGAATGGGACCTTGGACAACATTGAGCATTTGTTATATTGGGAGAGGTCAATTTTGGAGAAAGGCTCCTTGAAGCTTCTCAAAAAAAGAGAAACCCACAATTAAGGACCCTTTATATATACATTTGTTAAAAAAAAAGAAAAGAAAGAAAAAAATAAAAAAATTTCAGGGACACCCGTAATATTAAATCAAATAAAGTTATGTTTTAAGAAGTCACCTTTAGTACTTCCATCATAGGGAATAGACTTAATCCAAAATACAATTCCTAAAATACATACCCCACCACGAAATCTGAAACATATATAATGGTTTTATAAATAAGAAAATTGCATGATTTAAAACAGCAAACGTTAATATATTAATGTTGTATTAAAGGAATCTACAAACATGGTATTGTAACAAACAACTATACAAGGGTTAGAGTAAGTCCTTTGTACACATTACTTGTCATAAGAGGTAATAAACAGCGTAGTCCTCCAAATGAGAATGCAGAAATGAAAGCCACATGTCACATCAAGTGTTGCATGATAAGGATCCCTCCCTGCTCAAAGGTCGTAATCGCTGAGCATAGGCCTAAATTTTGCAGCCCTTCACAGGCCGTGGTGATGTCTCCATATAAGTGAAAAATTCTCAAGCAGAACATTAAAAAATATACAACTAACCAAGGGTGGATCACTCTGTAGTGCACAAAAAAGACAAACTATTTAGGTAAAGAAATAATCTCAGTCCTTATTTATCCCCTGTATATTTATTTTCACAAGAGTAATAGTTTGGCCTCTATTGTTTTACTGTTTGGTGAATTTCTAAGTGAAGCACAATTTGCTGTGTGTCTTGATTTCATGCTTATAATTTAGTATAATATTTATGTGAATATGGAAACACTATATTCTGCTAATAATTTGCATTTCTAATGAGGTTAAAGTATTTTTCATGGAATGCCACTATTCTATTTAGTTTCCATGGAAGCTCCACAATTTTATTTTTCATGTTAATTCTGTGTTCCATATACTTTTAGATTCACATCAGACTGGTACACAAAATACCTTATTTTCATTATGTACCATGTACAGGTGTGTGAATTACATGTAATTTCAATAATGCATTTAATTTCTCTGCAGTTTTCATATACTAATAATTCAAGTTCACTTTCATGATTTGTGGAGAATTGCATTTGTGGTTAATTTCAAATGGTGGAATTAGTAATAATTTTACTTCCACGAATATTAGTGGATTAGCTGAATGTAATCTATTGATTTTGATATTTGCATTATATGATGTGAAGTAGGTCATTTGACAAAGTTTAAGAAGAAATCACATAAGCCTTTTACCTAATGATTAGTAAGAGAAGATCCATATTCTGGGTGTAATGTACGTACTTAGTACACTTGGTGTGCAGTACAAATCAATATCTGGTGTTGGATATGGATGTACACCTGGTGTGTTCCCGTGGCGATTTGGGTCCTCAGAAAAGGAGTACTAAGGATGCTTATCATAAGAGGCGGTTCTTTGGATGAGGTCACAAAAACCGAGGTTCTGTGTCACAGAAGGTGTGGCACAATAAAGATCCCTCCCTGCTTAAAAGCTGTAAGCACCAAGCATAGGCCTAAATTTTATAGCCCTCTACTGGTAATGACATCTCCTTATGAGCGTGATGTTAAACAATATACAACCAACCAAACGCACGTGGTGTGTGATAGGTATGTACACCTGTTGTGTGATAGGTACATATACCTGTTGTGTGATAGGTATGTACACCTGGTATGTGACATGTATGTACTGTGTGATATGTATGCATACCTGATGTGCTATGCATGTACATCTGGTTTGAGATATATATACCTGGTGTGTGATATGAATGTAACCTGGTGTGTGATACACACCTTTACCTGCACCCGTTGGCACAAAAATTAATTGAATTTAACTGACAGGTAACTTGTCATATATATAGTGTTAACTAGATGTTAGTAATTATCAGTAAGCTAACCTTAGTGGATCTGGGCCCTGATATGTGATGTGCTCCTATAATCTATATGTGATGTGTACGTTGGCCTTGGAGGTAGTATGTACACACCTGGTGTACAATATTTACCTGTGATGTGATATAAGTACCAGGGTTAAAGTTAATTACAATGCACTTAAAGTATACCAGTAATTTTTGCAAAAGGTCTAGTATATGTAAACACATTATTACCTGTTTTATGATATAAAACAGGTTAAATATTAACCAATCTCCACTGTATACAAATGGCATGGATTCTTCAGATACACTGTGCAATTCAATGAATTCATATTTGAAAGAGAAAGCATGTATAATGCATTGTTTTTGCAGTATCTGAATTTTTTTTTAAACTCAACTTTAGATTTTTGTTCGTTTGTTTGTTTGATGTCCTGTCAAGAATTTTTCACTCATATTGAGACACACACCACCAGCTGTAGGTGAAGTACCACAAATTTAGACCTTTTAGATTTTATATTGTAGGACATTATAAGGTCACAATATATTCATACCATTGGTGCTTGTCCTTAAGATGCCCCATTTGGATAATGTAATGAATCTGCCCCTTTTCTTACACCATAGTAGATACACATTGAAATGTGGTAAGACAGTCTGAACCCTGTTTTTATTGTTTGGATTTTGCATTTTATGATGATGTTTCAGCCTGATTTCCCTCAAATTGACTCATGTTATTAATGAGTGCCCTTGAAATGCTCTACAGCCACTGTTAGCTCACCTGAGCATTTAGTAAATTGTTCAGCAAAGGAGGAATGCTACACCAGAAAAACTTGATGTGGATGAAAATTGGAGGATATGTACAATGATACTTTGAAATGGAAAACTTTAAAATTTTGCTTTATTTAGTCAAAAAATGCAGTTTTAATTGACAGTAATCAGAAAAGAAATTCAAAACCCCAGTTGGATTCGAACCCGCGATCCCAGTTAAGCAGTTGACGTGCTAACCTACTGAGCTACTCAGCTAGGCATTGAATTGTGAAATGAATAGACTAATATTGGTGATATTTATATTTTCATTCATAGTCTTAAAGGAAGTATGCTATGTAGGGTACATCCTTAAAGCCCCCCCCCCCCCCCCCCCCCCCAAAAAAAATTACCCTATGTTTCTTCTCGGATCACAGGATGTGGGTGGTGTTTATCTGTGGTCATTGTTTTTTGCCTGGAATTTATCTGGCTGTCTTGAATGGTTTTGGTATACACAGGAGGTGCTTCAAGCTCGCCTGTAAAGTTTTTGTGGTCATACATGTAATTTTGTATCATGGTGGTATCTTTATCATCAAATGACAATCTGTACCCCCTCTTCTCTCTTGTAGTCTCATTCATTGGTTCAATAATTTCTTTTATGAATTTAAAACTATTATGAATTATTAATAGAAATTATTTCAATAGGTTATGTTTTAGAAATTTATGTGCAAATTAGTGTTTGATTTCTGGTTGTGTAATTTATAGCACATGTATATAGGCAAGAAAAACATGTACAATTATCAATTGTATTTTTAATTTTTTTTATTTAAATTTGAATAATGGAAAAATAGCACCTGTGGACAGGTCAATGTTATCAACACTCTGGTAATTATTTGTTCTTATTGTTATCAAAACACCTTTCTCAGGTGGCTGCAGACCATGGTCTCTGCAGATGTCATTAGCTTGATCCACAAACAGCTTACCACAGACCATGTTACAGATAGAATTTGGGGGGAGGGGGGTTGGAGGGCGTTAACATAAAATTGGGTCTTTAAGGGTTTTTTTAAATGTTTGTTGGCTTTGTTGTTATTTCACATGATCAACATTTTCTTTAGAACCCAGAGGTTGATTATAACCAACCTAGGTACAAATTATTATTGAATAAAGGGGACTTCCTATTGTTCAAATCAAGGGTCATGCTCCCTTCAAACGGATGATAATTAAAAATTAGTAATAAAAAATAAATAAAGGACGTATTCTTTTTTAAGTCTTAAGAACCAGTAAAATGAAGCAAACAAAATGTATATTTGCAAGCTTCCGTGTATAGTAAAGTAAGAGTTAATTTTGTTCAATATCCCAGGGGCTACAATAAGACGTGTTTATATTAGGATAAATATTTTAGAATCTTCTCTAGAATCAGGAGGTGGTGATGTGACAATATAATATGCAAGAACCCCAACGTAGAGTAGATTCAAATTTATTTAAACCATGGTTCTCGGGGTCAGCCTAGAGACCCAATAGATCTTGAAAGTTTTACACTGTTCAAAGGCGAAATCTGTAGAAGGTTTGCCCGATTACAGTGATATGAGTATTTTAAAACCGATTTTTCTATACATTCGTTAAGGTAGTAGACATTCTATAGTTCAATTATTATTTGCTTTCACTACTTGCATAAATTTAGAAAAGGTGAAGATAACAAACAATGATCAATTTCATAACTCCTATAAGAAATACAAAATAAAGAGTTGGGCAAATACAGACCTCTGTATATTCCAGAGGTGGGACCCGGTGCTTAGGAGGAGTAAGTATCCCCTGTCGACCGGTTACACCCGCTATGAACCCTGTATCTTGATCAGATAACTCGAGTAATACGAATTCAAAATTAGTGTGTAAAGAACAACCTAACAATTGGAATGAAACACGTCAGACAGCACTTGACCTAATGACAGGTTGTATTGACAAACTAGATTGTTATACCAACCATAGACTTTGCAAATGCTGACTTCAAACGAGACTGGACACTCGCCTTTTCGTTGTTAATAGATGAAACGCCGTCGATATATGTATATGTCGAGTTGAGGACCACAGCAAGGGATTTTGTCGTGGGTAGTTCAAAGACCCGGTGATAGTCGACATTCATAACCATAGAATTCTGGTGTGGAAAAATCCACGTATAGCCTAGCTTTGGCTTCTTCAAATAACGTATTCAAAACTCGGTGGTTAGTTCGAATGTGATGTGGACCTAATTGTTTGTTGAAGTGAATGAAATGTGACATTGTGTATATTTGATATTTTATATAAATAATATCCATGACTGCGTTTACGTCTTTGTGTATTTGAAAAAGTCCCATTACATTCACTTTATTTACTTGTGGACTAGTCAGATTTCCTAAATTGTAAACGTTGCATTTATATGGACATGGAGTGCCCAGAGTCTTCAACAAGTGAACTTCTCAAAACCCACCGAAGAATGAATAATGCTGTAGAAGTTGAGGGTATTCAATTCTTACTTTGTCGTTGGTCTACAGTGAATTAGGTCTATAGAATTTTGAAAGCAAGTTTCACGCACTGCTTAAATTATGTATTATATATGGGAATTTCTTCCAGTTATTAAAATAGTATCTGATTTTCTCTCTGACCCAGCTTTCCCTTTCATGAACTGCCATGCCAGGTATACTGGAGAGTTTATAGTCCAAAACCAACTGTGATTCCATAGTTCAGAGTTACATACAGAAGTATGTAGGGAAATGTTTCTTCTCCTCAAATTAATCTGGGAATATCATTTGGTTGGTTGTTTGTATATTGTTTCACTCATAGAAAGATGTCACCATTACCAATTCTTGGCGCTTACGGCATTTGAGCAGGGAGGGTTGTTTGTCGTGTTAAACTTGTGACACGGGAACGGTTATTACGGACCACCACCCCATTTAGTTGCCTCTTACGACAAGAAAGGGGTACTAAGGACGTATTCTAACTCGGATCTCCATGAAAAGATTTAAGTTCCAAGATTTAATTCCAAGCTTGTGTAAACTTTAACCACAGAAGACTGTACATGTAACTACTGAAATTCTTGATGGATTGATCAATTATTCCAGATAATAAATATTGATTAATGACAATAATATGAAATATTAAACAAGTGACAGGTGTGACCAATACAATATATGAATATGACAAAAGATCCATTCAATTATCTCTGCAATAGTACACTTTTTTTATCATTCATAAATGAATTAAGAATATGTACTGAAATAAATCATAAGTACTTGATGAGCATAACAGGATATTCTACATGTATTTCTATTAAACTGTTTCTAATGTATATAAAGGCAATATACATACAATGATATCTATTGGACAGAATATTATGTAGTAGCCACATAAATTGCTAGATCAATGAAAGAAACTCAAATCAACTTGCGCTATAGAACTTGCTTATTAATATTTAAAATTCCTTATTGAAAATTCACAAAATGTAGTAGGGGGGATCTAAAGTGAATGTATACAGAACTAGGCATGTACTACAGTCACAAACTGATGAAAAGGAATCTTCGAATCCAATTTAAGACTCGTTCACTGATCGCTGCGTTCATTTTCTCTCTGTTGTCGTTTGTCATTCTCTGTTGTCGTTTGCCGTTCTCTCTGATGTCGTTCAGCTGTCTCTTTCGCAGGCTAATAAAACGATAGGTATTGCATATTTTAGTCGGTTTATAATGTGATAAATGGCGTCCAGATGTGTGGCTGTCAATATTTGAATTGTCTTTGCTATATGTATATCTAAGTGGTGTTTTAGACTTTATTGAAATTTTACATAATTAAGGTTCATAATTCAAGTTCTGAAGAAGAAAAAGAAGGCCCAGGTCGCAATTATTTTAATGTTTTGTACAATCAACCTTTGAACTTCCGCAATGCAATCGCACATAAGCATTTGATAATAGTGTTGACAACGAGGAACCTCTTAATTGAGTAGTCATCGGAATATAGAATATTTCAATGCTCAGAAAAAATAAATCATGCATATATATATATATATATATATATATATATATATCACGGTACCGTTTGTCAAATGACCTGCTAATCTGAATTTCAAACTGTCGTGTTTTGACATGGATCACCATGTGAACACTTTGTCGTGTTTTTGACATGGATCACCATGTGAACACTTTGTCGTGTTTTGACATGGATCACCATGTGAACACTTTGTCGTGTTTTGACATGGATCACCATGTGAACACTTTGTCGTGTTTTGACATGGATCACCATGTGAACACTTTGTCGTGTTTTGACATGGATCACCATATGAACACTTTGTCGTGTTTTGACATGGATCACCATGTGAACACTCTGTCGTGTTTTGACATGGATCACCATGTGAACACTTTGTCGTGTTTTGACATGGATCACCATGTGAACACTTTGTCGTGTTTTGACATGGATCACCATGTGAACACTCTGTCGTGTTTTGACATGGATCACCATATGAACACTCTGTCGTGTTTTGACATGGATCACCATATGAACACTTTGTCGTGTTTTGACATGGATCACCATGTGAACACTTTGTCGTGTTTTGACATGGATCACCATATGAACACTTTGTCGTGTTTTGACATGGATCACCATATGAACACTCTGTCGGGTTTTGACATGGATCACCATGTGAACACTTTGTCGGGTTTTGACATGGATCACCATATGAACACTTTGTCGGGTTTTGACATGGATCACCATATGAACACTTTGTCGGGTTTTGACATGGATCACCATATGAACACTTTGTCGTGTTTTGACATGGATCACCATATGAACACTTTGTTTCTATGAATACGTCATGACTATGGTGATTACTACATATGTTTAATTCCCAAACAATTGAAACTGTATTGTACTATGGTACCTGTAAACTCGATATGACGTTCCCGTACTGTTTCATGATATAGGACAGTGCGCAAGCGTTGTAGCTAATATTAATTTGATTTTAATATAACACCATAACTGATATTTTGTTCAGTAGACTAGCAGTTTGCTAGTGTCTGGTGTGTCACGCTTGCAAAAGCTCATTTCTGACCATCCGACATTGTAAAACAATCGCAGAGACTTTATGTTATATTCTATGATCGTCCTATATTGATATACACCCATAGTATTGTATTTTTAATGGAATTAGAAGTAAATCACTAATTGTCTATATTGAGGTTATACTGTATTTTTTAATGACAGTAATTAGACCTAAGTCACTAATTGTCTGTGCTGAGTTATATTCTTAGATGGAGTGCAACTCTTTGAAAATAACTTTTAAGACTTTTTCACTTTAGAAATGGTAGACGGAAATGCATTGATAACCAATACTGTTATCTACTTCATCTACTCTATAATTGACTTGATATGGTTTATTACAGTTACATATAAACATAACCACCAACGCTCTACGATAACACTTCATGCGATGGGAGATTGTATTCGTTCAATCGTGATCGTAATTAAATAATGCACTGAACGACGGAGGTTTCTCTCCGACTTGGTTTTCCTTTTGAACACCACTTTCGTTCAAACGAAATCTGGCGTATTAGTTGCAATCTTTAAAATATATATGCTATATATAGGCGTTTGACCATCTTAAAAGTTCTTTACGTGCAACAGTTTAAATCTATAGACGGATCCATTATTAAGGCGTCGAGCTTGCTCGAGAGCCTTCTAGCGATCATACAATATTTTGCCGCTACACTGCCCTTCAACTTATCTCAATGGGGGGAATCAAACTAGTGCCTACTTTTTGAAAGGTTCTTACGATTGAAAACTTTAAAACATTAGATTTAATCAATATCCTAAAGGCAGAATAGCGATTCATTTATATCTAAAATCTCGTAGTTTCATCATGATTCCTTATTTCTGATTAGCAGAATGGATAAATACTGAAGTGGTGAAAAAAAATCTGCGCAACGTCACGGCTCAGTTGCCATTCTTACAAAAACACCAAAACAGAGCATTTCCGTTTTTGTTTTAGGTAATCCCGATCCCAATTTTCTGTTAATCAAAACTAAATATGCATGTGTATAGCGACGAAAATAACAGATTATTGCAAGAAGAAACCAAGGCTAGGTAGCATTCATCGGGAGTTGAATCTCGTTCAAATTTCAAATAACTTTTCTACATATTACGTTGAACTTTTGAATTGTTAGACATTATTAAAAACAGAGTTGACGACGTACATCATACATGAACAGAAGATATAACTTCTATAAACAAGTAGGCTCACTATGAAGCAGTTATGTTCTTTGCAGCATTTGTCTGCAATTTGAAGTCATTTATTATAGCCTTTGTAAAGTAACTTGTCTTGAGGGGATATTATCTAGCAATAGGAAGGTACATGCATGAACGTGTTAGGATAAGCAACTTCAGCCCAAGCTCTCTTCATTATTTATTTTTATGTAAATAAACACAGTTTGCTGATATTTTACAAATGATTGTAGTGCTTTATTTATGTACTTAAACATGAGGAAATGTCTCCTGTGCCACTCAAACATTTCACCGTTTACTTTCTGTAATTTATCTGCCCTCTAAATTTATTGAGAACCCTAATGTGTATGATATTGCACTCGACGCCTTTGTGACCCTTCAGGCCTTTGATTAAAAGTGGGGTGATTGTTCACCTAATTGTTGATGGTCTGCCTTGCTACCTTGGTAGATTTAAGGTCATACGCAACGTTTCCTTCTCAATGATTTATAAGTTTTTGTGATATTTCACCTTAAGAAAAAATTGAGGTGTATTGCCAGGTCTGTTTAAAGTTAGCATATTATGACAGTTCCTGGTTGTTACAGTGAAACCTGTAATGTCAGCTCTTA
Organism: Ostrea denselamellosa; assembly: GCA_024699665.1. NCBI lineage: Eukaryota > Metazoa > Mollusca > Bivalvia > Ostreida > Ostreidae > Ostrea > Ostrea denselamellosa. The sequence goes on from JAMZEH010000041.1 coordinate 1,128,318, forward strand.
TATATTACAGAAAGTTGTGTACATGAACAATACTAAGTTATAGTAGTAAAGAGGAAGTAAAAGCCTTTGGAGCAATAGGAGATCGAACCCGAAAGTATTGCATTGCTAATTAGGTGATTTGACAACTTAGCTAAGCAAACCAATATACAACGTATAGTAATATTATTAGAATATAAACTTTAGACCTGTTTCCGAAACCATACAGGAATTCTCCATATCGAGATCAAAATAGTTTTAGAAAAAAATAAATGGCGGAAACGTCGTTTATGACCTTAAAGAAAACCACACGCCATATTACATATGACAGACACTACCGAATTGTACCCCATTGGCATACATGTACCTTTAATCTGGATAGAGAATCGTTCCCCATCATTACATAAAGCAGTAGTTCTGGTCTTTGTCACAAATAATAATTCTCCTCCTTTCTCACATTTCATATCTTATTATATGATCTGCAGATGCATAAATTAGAAGATGCCATTTTCATGGATTTGAAATTAAGAAATAAGAAAGGGTTTTCTTTGTTTGTTCTGTGGTATGTGAATCAAAATCCAAGTCTTGTTTTGTAAACGTGTGCCGAATCAGATTATGAGCTATTTATTGAAACAGCAACGTATTCTAAATGCAAATATTTGCATCATTGTATTCAAATGTAGATAATTGCGTTATTTTCGTAAAGTATTAAATGAAAACCAGGAGAGCAGATAATGGGTTTTGGACAAAATAATCTAAAATCATGCGTTGTCATTTAAGACCATGAGATAGCTTTTTAGTTTATTTCTTCATCGCAAACTAGCGAATCAGGAAGTGTTTTAAAATTTTGTTTCAGCTGATAACATGTTAAATGAGTATCAAGATTCTCTATGAGGAACTTCCTTATCGTAAAGTGATATTTCATATTTGCAACGTTTGCTATTCTTGCACTTGTAAAGCGCATCGGTCCTTAGAATCCTCCGTTTATAAACTATCCTTTATCACTACTCATCTTTCAAAATTTATAAGCTACATGTCAGCATAATGGGAACATCTGTTATAAGTAAGTAGGTGATATAGATTCTTGGAATGCATGTCTTTGAAATACTGGCTAAAGCTTTTAATCAATTGACTGAAGGGAGTCGAAAGCATTATGAATTGGAAGTTTTGAAATCTGTGTCATATGTTTGTGTGTTTGAAATAACTTAATGAAACATTTTAGCATATGATTACTAATTCGGATTTGTGTGAATTAATGCTTTGTAGACAATATCTAATTCTCTTTCTTTTTAAACGAATTGTTTGAATCAGGGAATATCACCCACAATGCTCAAAGAAGTAATATTGCTTTACGTAAAAAGAAATCATCAGGTCGCACGGAAAAGTGAACTAATGGTATTTTTAGCAACTTTGTATTAAATTATTTGAATTGAATATAACCAATCCATGTATTGAAAATAAATATATGATGCTTATTTTATCTATCAGTGTTAAAAGCGTTGATATTTGTTTACTGTTTCCAGACGTTGCCGGGTCTCCAGGCTAAGCTGATAACCAGAAGCAAAGCCAAGACTTCAGTTGGCCACAGAAAGATTGTCAACTACCTAGAAAAAATCAGCAAAGACGAATCCGGAGCTCCTGTGAAATGGAAGTTTAGTAAGAAAGGAGTTAAGTATGCTCAAGGTATCAGTAAACGTATCACAAGTACGAAAACAGATAAGAAGGTCAAACGTCTTCAAGGTCACCCACTAAAGATGGAAAACCCAGTTTCTAAAACTGACGGGAAAAAGTCCGATAAGCTAAAATTAGTGAGAAAAAAAGCAGGGAGAAAAAAGAAAAATATTGAGGTTGCTGCGGAAAAGGAAAGCAACACAGAATTAAATGATGATGATGGTGATGATGCATTACAAACTGACAATTTGATAATCAGCATCAGAAGAATAGATTCAGAGTCGTCTACATCTGGAGCCACGGAACGTATCGTAACCATACAAAATCCGATTGAGAATGTCTATTCTCCAGAAAAACCTACCCCAGAGGAGACGAAAGAGGAAATACTCTCACATACAGTTCCCAAAAGAAAACGTGGAAAATCACAAGGGCTTCACAAATTAAATCAAGAAAATGTCGAAGCTAGGAAATTAAAAATACCCAAAAAACAGGGAAGTGAATCAGAATTGACAAAAATGGAATCTAACAAATCAGAGGCACTTCAAAATCTAGAAGAGGTTGTTGCTGCTAAGCGAGGACGCCCGCGTAAGAAAACACTGGAAACAACAACAAACATTAAGAAGGAAGATTTGGAAGAGAGCACATCTAGAGAGCAATCGGTATCCAGGTTCGACTCAGACATAGAAAGTATTGACTCAAATATAAGTTGTTCGTCTTCAAAACCTAAAATGAAAATACGGAAAACCTACCAAGGTATAAGATTGGGACCACGAAAACTGCTGCGTAGCCAAGACAGTTTGATGACACGAAGGAAAAAAGTAACACTCTCATCAATTTCAGCATCAAAATTGAAAAGAAAGCGTACCTTGAGTAGTGATTTCGAACTTCTTGACGAAGTGTCATTAAAGCGAAAAATACGCAAGGAAGAAATGGAAGATGTCAGTCGTGAGTCATCGATAGATAGGGATGAAAACAGACTTAAAGCTCAGAAAAAAGAAGCGAAATGTAATTTACCAAAGCCAAAAGATCATACAGAAGTCAGAAAGACTGAGACTTTTAAACTGATTTCGACAGACAAATCAAACATTTCACATCCAAAAACAAAAGTCACCGCTGTTGCACAACATGACAATAAATGTCTTGCAAATAAATCAAATGAAGTAGGAGAATCTTTATCAAAAAGCAAAAGACGTGGACGACCATCTAGAGACCCCACTGTTTTAAAAGAAGCATCTGAAGTACTTTCAAATACGAATCTTGAACCTACTGTGGTGATATCTCCGAAGAAAAAGCAAGTATTTCGCGAGAGCTCTATTCCTAAATTGTCGAAAATTAAACAGAAAAATCCTCCTACAAAATCAGGAAGTCGAGACAAAAAGAGTTCAAATATAATAGAAATTTCAAGTGAAAGAAGCACGTCTCCCTTTACAAACGTTCGTAGCGTCTTTACCTTTGGCACGTTGAAAATCATTGGTCCAGGTGGAGTTAAACTAAAAGGCAATTCCCCGTTGAAACAGGTTTACGACACACCAACAGAAAGTAAGACGAAAATAGTTGAAAGTTCAATTACTGAAACGGAGGACAACGATAGCAGTCGAATTGAGCAGTATATAGAGGACTCTTATGCAGAGAGTACTACTCCAGACAAAGGTAAATATGGCTTCACAGCCACAAATGAAATCATGTCTGAAGATTGTAGAAAAAACTTCAAAAATGAAGAAATCGAGAAAGTCGACATGCAGTCAGAGAGGAGAGAAACTTCTGAAGATGGACAAGTTAAGACATTGAATGTGAATATAGAGTCCTCTCACACAGGATCTGAAACACAAAGTGAAAATCAATCTGAATCGTTGAAACTTACAGAACAAAACTTGAAAGAGATCAAAGAGGGAAATGTTAGCTCATATGAAGACGAAACGACTGTATTAAAGCCGGAAATAGCAGATGTTGATCAAAACTCACCAAGTGATGTTGAGGAGGTTACACATGAAATTTCAATGAATACGAATCCTTATTACGGAAAGCAAGAAAATGTGGACATTGTAGATTCTACTGAAAAGGACAGTACTCCAAGCATGATGCAAGAAGAAGTTGAAAATTCTGCAAATATTGAAAATCACTCGAACGTGTCGAGTCAAGTTACTGTAGAGAGTACAAAAATACAAGAAACTAAACAGCTAATTGTATACAAAGATGATTTTCCGACAGGCAACCAAAATGAAAACGCTCAGAAACCAACCATTGAGAAACCAGTTTGCATGGATAAGGTCGAAGCTGATATAGAATGTGTGACAATTACAGATAATGAAGGAATTCCATCAATTTCAGAAAAGTTAGACAGTGCACATCAGTTGTCTAGCGACACGCACATAGAAGACATGGTGGTGATTTCAACAGAAGCTGATGAAAGCCTAGTAAAACCGCATAAGAACGAAGTCACTGATGGAAGTACTGATGTTGTTCCAGTTGATACCTGTCATTCAGCTGATGAAACAGCCCTTAGTACAGAAACATACAAAATTGTCAGTGATAATGTAGAAAAAATGGAAGAGGATGATAATAATGAAGCTAAAATTGTTTTTGAGGAGGAAATAGAAAAAGTGGAATTAATAGCTGTTAATGTCCCAACAACAGAAAAAGAAGTTATTCCAGAAGAGAAAGTAATAAATGGAGAACGAGAAAAGAAAAGTGAAACGATGATTAGAGAATTGGAAGAAAAACAAACTTCTTTCTACCAAAACGCCAAATCTGATGATGATCTGAGTACTGAAGTGTCCTGTAAAGAAAATGAGGATGTCACAACACAGGATGTCACAACAGAGAATGTAGTATCTGAAAATGAAAAAATGTTGCTGGCACAAAAGAAATGTATAGAATACGACACATATTGCAATAAGGACGAGGACGTACTTTCAGAACCAATAGGCAATACCGATATTTTTGATGATGCAGCTCAAACTTCTCTTGATTCTCCGTGTGATCCTGAAATTCCTGGATTTTATTTCCGAAATATTGAAACGAAATCGACAGATGAAGGAAATATTGAAACCAAATCCGCAGATGAAGGAAATGTTGACTACCTGCAGTCAAAATCGGAACAATCGTATATTTCAGGAAGTAGAGGTGATGAAAGTATTAATATAAATGAAGAGTTGGTAGAAAAATCTGAATGCAGCTTTGAAAAAGATGAAAACTCAAGTTCATCAGAGTTAAGTCTAAATCAGAGTGGAAGCTCCATCACCCTCAGAGATGAACACCTTAAAACGGGAGAAGAGTTGAGTCCAGAACATGGAGATCAATCGTTGAAAAAGAAAGGGAAAAATGTATCACCAACACAAAGAGTATTTCAGCTTCGACAGAAAGCTTCACGGTCACCTCTTGAAATCATTGCAATGAGACAGAGTAAAGAGGAGAGGGAATATTTGCTAGAACAATCACAAAAAGCTTTTAAGAGGGAAGAGAAACAAAGGAAAATGAAAACAAAACAGCAAAGATTAGAAAATAGTATAGAACAAGGAATGGCAAACCCTGAGTTGAAAGATACGACAGAAACGATTGATAAATTATCTTCTAGCATTATTACTGATGTACCTTTCAATGAATCGTCTTTGAATTCTGATGCAGGTAAACGAGAAAGTAACCTGGAGTTGGAACAACAATGTAAACCATGTAAAGTTATTCTAATTGACTTCATGAAATATCTGAATGTCGCAGAAAAGACCGAAATGGACTCTGATGATCTGTCCAGCGGAAAAACTCAAGAGCTATCCGAATCAGAAAATCAAAACTTGGACCCAGTGGACGAAGACAAAGAAGGAAAAGATGGCGGTGCTTTAGAGAATGTTCAAGAAACCACACTGCCAGAGACGGCGACTGAAACTAAGAAAAAGCGACGACCATCAGCAAGGAAACAAGCGACTGGATATCACTTCAACAGAAAGTTGACTGCTGAAATAGTTCGCTACCCAGAGTATGAAAAAGCAAATCAGTCTGATTCTGTGGTTCCACCGCTTAGACTAAAAATTAAGCAGAATTTGATTCTTGAACCCAAAAAGAAACTTAAATCAGGAAGACCAACGAAGAGGAAAGCAAGAAAAAGCATGAGTCCCAAAAAGAAACCAAACATCTTGAGTGAAAGTTCAAGTTATATTCCATCAAGTCAAACATTGCTCGAGGAAGCGGGTGACAAAGTTGATTATCCGCGTGTTTCAAGTCCTCACAGCAGCGAGGAGAACGATTCTGATTTGTGCGAGTGTATATATAATCAATGTGGGTTTCAGTCAAATCGCAAAAACATGGAAACACACGTTTATGTTCATTTGAAAAACACTAACATGGCATGTTTCAGATGCAAGAAAATATTCAAGAACAGCAGTACCGCCTATGCACATTCAGGAAAAGAACATCCAAATGAAGAAGTATTGATAGAACCATCTAAGAAAAGTGATGTAAAACAGTTTTACAAAGTATATAAATCTCCTTCTACCGTTCCGTCAACTCCTCCTCATCAAATCATTCCACAGGTCGAACAGTCTCCAGAAGCTGTCATAATAAAGGTTGTGCTCCCTGGCAATAGGCAGGGAAAGGGATGTTACTGTTGTAGCTATTGTGACTTTTCGTCATCTTTACAACAAGATATTCTTGATCATATTAACGAAAACCATCGTTCGGATATCCAGTTTACTTGCTCGTTGTGTGATAAACAATTTTTTGGAAATAAGGACGGTATCGCTGATCATTTTAAAACTGAACACCCTAAGGATCCAATTGTGTACAAATCAATGCCTGACTTTTATGATGCAAGTAAAGGAGTTGATCACAGTCATTCCTTAAGTTCCAATGACAAGGGAAATATCTTTGAAAAGTTTTCTGACATGTTTCCTCGAGAGAAATCAAATACCGAAAGATCACAGAAAACAAGTAGGACGCGTTTGCTCGAAAAAACGTCAGCAGAGGCAGATAGCACAACGGCAGAACATGACGATGTCCACAAAGAATCTGGTAAAATTTCTAAAAGTAATCAGAAAACTGCAACACAGATTCATGAAACTGAAATGGAACCAGAAGAAGATGGTATTGAAGCTCTTGCCAAAGAATATGGACAAGAGACGACAGCTGATGAGGTTGTCGTTGAGAGTCAACGCCCAGGAGAAAAAAGGTTAGTTATACTTATGTTACTTTGGTTTTTGAAATTGAAATCATACGAAGGTCAATTTTATTATCAACTTTTATGTTTTACAGTGGAGGCCCGGATAGTGAGGAATCCAATGATATGGGCTTGAAGATTGTGGATGTAGTGAGTTTACGAGATCAGACGGACATAGACTGGTCAGATTCTACCCTATCATTATCTCAGCCACAGCCAGTGGTAGGAAGCATTCCTTATGGCCAGATTCAAAATTCTAATCATCAGAGTCTCTCTCAAAGTAATGTGAGTATAGTGTCAGCGTTGACTTCACCTCGACAGTATCCTAACCTGTATTCCTCAAGCATTCCTCCCAGGGTAGTTTCAAGTCCTCACCTAGGTCTACCTCAAAGAAATGTGCCGCCGCAGCCACCGTCGTCGTCACACCAACCAAAGAAAAAGAATGATGGAAAGACATGCACAACTTACAAGTGTGAGAAATGCAATGTGCATGCACCAGTCTTGGCTACAATGGTAGAGCATTTGCGTTTGAGTCATAAGGACATTGAAAAACTTTTTTTGTGCCCCTATTGTAGACAGTATGAGGGGGCAACAGAACCAGATATACACCGACACATTAAACAATTCCATCATCAAACCATGCAACAAAAAAGTCCCCCGGTAGCGTTATCCAGTGCTGCCAAACAACACCTTCGCACTATACAAGTTGCACTGGGAGACAACCATTCCTCAAATGAGAAGGTAGTTATGGAAAAGGATATTTACAAGTGCTTGAAATGCAATGGACACATGCCGTCATTAGATTTCATTTATTCGCATCTTGAAAAACAACACAATGAATTTTTTGTCAATGCATGTCCTGAGTGTAAACGTTATAGACATAAGGATGAACAGGTTGTGTTTCAGCATATTAGAGATGTGCATGGCAAAAGCACTGAAAATGTAACTCTGTCTGTGGCCATAGAGGAAAATCTTTTCACAAGAGTACAATGTTTAACCAAAGGAAAAGTGGTACCGCCGAAGTCTCAATCAGTGACATCCAATATTTCTGTACCAAACGTTCAAATATCAAGGACAGCTACATCTCCGTCTCAAGAACGTGGAGGGTTTCCAAATCAGCCCCCTCAACATCATTTAGTAAGACCCAACATTCCTCTAGGTGTACAAATCCGACCATTATTCCCTACTCCAGCATCAACTGCTACCCCTCTTACACCACAGCAAACTCCATTCCCGAGCAAGTCATCTTTGCGCAAATCAAGACCAATGCATAGGGATGCAACACGCCCCTTTACACCGCGTGGTGATGCAGATATTGGTGATTCTTCAGTAGAAGGAAATGTAAACGCACCTCCACCGTTGATGAGAGCACCACCTCCTCTCATTAAATTTCAGCAAACACAATTTGGGAAAACCATAAACACATCTCAAGAAGTCCCTTCGTCACACAATGATTCCGCCGTTCGTGGCACATCCTTTGGTATGACAGACAGGTTACAAAGATTACATAGTCCCAATTCGAGTAGAATAAGTTCCCCAGTACTTTCGACAGCAGATGCCTTACCTGTCGTTAGCCGCCCTGTTTTAAAGGTTCCAAATATACGTCCTAGCTTATCTTCACTGCCAACTACTCAGCCACCACCATACTCAGTGGCTATTGTGTCTCGCGGGAATACTGGAAATGTGCTGGATTTGTCACGTCAAATATCCACCCATCCTGAAAGATCAGGAAAGAAGACCAATGTTGAGAGTGATGGTATTTCACCTGATGCCTTTCAAATATTTAATATTAGACCAGGTACTCCTCAAAATGAACCAAACATAAATAACTACAACCAGTTTCAAATTCGACCAAGTAGTGCACCAAATCCTAGACTGCTTGTCGGTATGCAGTCCAGCCCCAGAATACAAGCGCTTAATCAGCAGATGCAGACTGCCAAAGGAATTATACCTCAGAGACACTATATACCCAGACAAAGATTTGCTTCGCCTAATGTTGTTGTTGGCGATAAAAACATGCCTATTGAAGGAAGAATATTTAAATGTCCATATTGCCCTCAAATAATTCCTCTTAATATCGCTGAAGTCCCTCGACATATTGAGCAAAAACATCCAGGTTGCTCAATTGTTTTTCATAGAATATGATGTGAGAAAATTTTGAGAAAGTGTAATGTATAAAGACAGGTTAAGGAGGTACATTTACATGTTTACAATGCGTATTTGAAACCTTGAATGTTTTTTTATATAAATGCGAATCCTTTCCTGTGTGGACAGATTGTTTATACTTAGATCATCAAATTATCGCACGATATATTCGTGATAATTGATGTGGTCAGACTACAGTTCTTTTAAAATTGTTTTCAGAGATGTACACAAATGCTAAGAAATGGAGTTGCCATGTTATTGCTTTCATAGAGTATGAAAGGGGTTGTTCATTCATTGTATGTGTATGTATATTTTTCATAAAAATTTTTTGGTTTTGTTTTATGTTGATAGAGTAGTAGTTTAAGTATTAGTTGAAAGATTTTGTGTGTTAGAGTAAGTCAATGTTTCTTTTAGAATGTCGAAACTATTTTTATATTGATCTCGTTCAATGTATGTGTTCACTGCAAAGGAAACTGGAATACGATTACTGTTTTCAGAAAATATAGTCTTTAGAACTTTAGAAGCCGCCAATTTGCCGACCTTTAGAATTCGATAATTAACTTGTCTGTCTAGTCTAGTCGGTAGCTCATATTTTCGAAAGTCAAGTAAGGTTATAATTTTAAAGCTCTTTTTATTTCATGTTTGATGAGAAATTCAACAATTTGGTGAACATTATTGCTATTTCAGTGCAACTTAACTTTAAATATCATGCGTCAACTATGAGTATAGCAGTCCCTCTTACCATGTACATTTTGTTGTGTATTGAATTAATTAAAGAAGAGTAAAACAGACAAGTATAACATTTTTGAACATTTCATGGGCATTATTTATTTCAACTGCATTCATCATTAGCAACACAGATATAATTTGTACATACTATCATGTGATATCCTTTAAACAAGGACATTTTTCAGAATAAATTCTTTAACATTCTATGCTGTTTCATTCTGTGAAGAGAAACTGGGTTTACTTGACTGTAAAAGGAGGTAGCGTCACTCGTATGGAATGAAAAATTTACGTGCAACATTATGAACTTCATGTATGGAAATTTATTGTTTGTGCATAGTTTACGCATTCTGTCTTAACGAAATAAAACAAAAGCTGTTATGAATATACAAAGTACGCAGCGTAATTCTAATAGTTACAGTAAAAAACGTTTGTAACGATTCACGCTTATTGCGAAGTGATACATGTGATGGGAAAATAACTAAAATATTATTGGATATAAAAGTTTGGTTATAATGAACCAAACTTGCTTGCAATGGACAGTTGCTATAACCGTGGTTTGCTGTATTATAGAATTTTTTTCGAAACCAAGGTTAACCTCGCCAGTAATAAAAAAAAAAATGCTATACTCTGAGAATCAATAAATATTCTTTGATCATAATGAAAGTTTGCATTTTCCAATCATGAATGATCTCTGTCTGAACATAATTTGCCACTTAGTAACTCTGAGAAATGTACGACCTGGAACATGCAACTAAAATAAAAACCAGACAGAACTAGAATTAGAGATATTAAAATTTGGAAATATAACCAACTTAAGATATACAAAGTTGGACATCAAGATAGAATATACTGAGTAATTAAGAACGGTTTCTTGGGTGGTAGTAGGAAATGGGGCAAGAACTGGATTGATGTTATATATCTGATGTGAAGATACAGGGAAAGCAAAGCTGATTATTAAGACGTACCATGCGTTGAATTTCTATTTAAGGTAGGTGTACTGTAGCTCAAATACACTGGTTTCATTAATGTCTGTTGGTGTGAAATTGTGTGAAAATAATTCCGTGCAACGCGGCATTATTTTCTTAATTGAGTGCTTGCGTTCAGTCGGAGGAAAACTAGTACGTATATTTTACGAAAAATAATGAAACTTTCATTAAATAGTTAAGGTTGAATGTACTGTGAAATTATTAGATTTCGCGAGAGTTTAATTTTTGTGGGTAATCATCCTGTGAATTTCAATCTACAACGAACTACACAATTTATATGTTTACTGTATGGAAAACGAATCTACAAAATTACATTCCAACGAAACTAAAAAAAAAATCCATAACCCATGAATATTGACTTTCACGAATTTTATGATTTCCGTATTTGCATCTTGTTATGTTCATATACAACATCAGGATACATTACCCAACATTTGTAAGGCAGTAACAGCTGTGAAGGAAACTTCAAAGGTATTGTGCTACAACGTATGAGAGAACTGGTGTGAATCAAATGTGGATTCTAAAAATTTCGAAGTACGTATAGTAAATTCGAAATCACATTTTTTTTCTCAAATCATCTTTAAATAGTAAAACTTTTTTCAACACTTCATAAGATTATTCCACACGATAAATTAAAGACAAGATTTTGCCCATGATGGACAGCTGCTTCATGATTCCTCGCATGGAAATATTCCTATCGTGTGATCAGTTACACACAAAATTACTTGCCCCAATGGGAAAGACACCGCAATCTTCTATATTTGCTTCATACCTGGATAATTTATTGAACTCTAGCACCTCCACTTAAAGTCAAACGGGGATGGTGTCAGCTTCTCCATGGTAATCTCGTATTTAGGTAGCAATATTCCATTACCAGTCACAAAACACAGTGAATTGTACCACGTTTATTATGTATGAACGCGTGAGTGTACGAAAGTTTCAAGTGAGCGTATAAATGATTCAAATAAGTTAAATGAAATTTTAAAAAATATATCTAAAAATAAACTATCACAAAAAAAAACCCAGTACCAGCTATCCATAGAAGTTGCTCACCTAAAATTTAACCACAATATGAAATTCAAATTTACAATAATTATGCTATGAATAATCAACACAACTTTATCATGTAATACGCATGAATATACGCAAGTATTCCATGAAAACCTGCATAGTAATTGGCCGCAGATTGACTTAAAGTTGTATGAAAGAAGGATTGATTGATTGTTTTCCGCTTGATCATGGTTGTTGACTAGTCTTTGACGATCCTTATAACAAGGAAGTGGGGCTTGTCGATGTCCAGCAGGATATTTTAACAACTCAACTTTATGACAAACGAGATTACTTCAATTTCTCCATTGTCGACTTCCTTTAATTATGTACCAATATTTCAATATCACCTGCATACGTTGTTTATATCTCTCAACTGATTCTATACGCAAGAGCTTGTTCTGCATATGATCAGGTTTTAAATCGAGACAGGCTACTGACAAAGAAGTTGGTGTTACAGGGGTTTGCACAGTCTCGTCTAAAGTCAGGATTTCGAGAATTCTTTGATCGTGATAGCGATCTAGTTTTCCAATACAACCCTCCATAAGGTCAATGCTGTCTGACGTGTTTCCCCACCAATTGCTAGGCTGTTCTTGGCAAACTGATTCTGACTACGGATTACTCCGTTTACATGACCAAGTTATAGGGCTCACGGCGGGTGGGACCGGTCGAAAAGGGATGCTTACTCCCCCTAGGTACCTGATCCCATCTATGATATGTTCAAGGGTCCGTGTTTTCCCTTTTCTCTGATTTGTATTTTCTACAGGAATTGCGAGATTGAGTACTGTTTGTTATCTTACCCTTTTCTTTTTGTAAACTCTGACATCATGGTATCTAAACACTTGCGGTCAACTTCACATCGCTTTCTATCTTCTGAAAAACGTTTTCATCTTTTTCAGTCTTTGTACATATAAATGTTGTGCAGATTTCACTAATTACTTTTTACTTGCAAGTTATTGTTGCATGGTAGCATTATCATTGGGTAGCCATCAGGTAAAACAAAAGTTTGAATGGTGTTAATGACATCCAGTTTATGGATGTTGCCCACATAAGTCTCACCAATGATTGCCCAACCAAGTGACAATTGTTTGGCGTATGGTTGATTGCCAAATCCAATGCGTTCATCTAAGACGTGATGAACTTTTGTTTACATCTCGGACGACCAATAACATGAGTTGTAAATTGGGATCAATTGGTGGTATATGAACAGCAATGGCATGCAATTGTTCATAATGTAGCGCTACACCTGGCGTAGGAATTTCTTCTCCAACTTCAGGGATTCATCACGCTTAATGATGGTAGGTATAATGTCTAAACAGTTTTGACCAATCAGGGACGTAAGAACTAATCCGTGACTTTTACGTCCTGATCTTTGACCTTTTCATGAACAAGATGTTAATAGGTGGTTTCGCGAGTTTCTTTTAAATCAGAGTTCTGTTTTAGCGAGTGTTGTGTTTGACTGGTCGTCGATCACCGCATGTATTTTTACAGATTTCTGTGGACAGTCTATTGGGTACAAATGTACCAAAATGCTGTTAGCATAAGAGTTTCCTCCAAATATTTCCCCTTAGATTTCTAGTCTAAAACTTAATTGTCAGAGATATTCTCCACGCCAAAGCTTATCAAAAAAATGACGTGTTCACTTGCTTAGTCCTATTCACATGTAAAGGTGATGTGTGAAATTTGCTTCCACATTCTCCACAATCCTCAGATTGACATTCTTAATGTTTATGATCCTTTGACCAACATTTTATACATAAATTGCTTCCTTTCAAAGTATTCCTCTGTTCATCAAATGATTTCATTCTGAAGGTGTTGCATTGTAACAGGAAATGGTTTGTAAAATGAAGAGGTCACGGTTTTTCTTTTCCTGAGCTACGATGACTCTGTGGTTGCAGAATTACTACTGTTTTTCAGCTTGATTTTTTAAAAACGTTTTGTCACTGGGTTTCAGTGTACTCGAGTTTTTGTCTGGGTAAGTGAATCTTGGATTGCTCTTGATACGCCCCAGTCCAGGAATTAAGTTTGCGAACACATGAAATGGTGGAATCACAACATGATATTCGTCTATATATTTCACAGCTGTTGTTGTCCATTCTTCTTGATGTTGGTTTGGGAGGTATCACTCCTGTCGATGTATCAGTGTATGCAAGTAATGACTGGTAACAGATATCTTTCTTTGCTGCTAGAATTTCATCCAAAATAAAAGTCATATAGAAGGCGAGTCCTTTTAATGTAATAGCAAGAAATGAATGTAATTTCGTTTTAATGCAAATTCTATCATCTCAGGACACACAAATCGCTCTTCTAATATTTGCTAAATTCTATGTAGCCCATGTATTGGATTCCTTGCAGTTGCAATTTTAATGCTGATAATATGTTGTTGTGATCAACGACTAGTATATTTGATAAGAAAGTCAATCTATTTATCTTGCAATCCACGACGAGTTGGATTTTTTTTGTTGTTGTTGTTGGGTTGTTTGGGTTTTTTTTTTTGTTTTTTGTTGTTTTTCTTTTTGTTTTTGTTTTTTTTTTTTGTTTTGGTGTTGTTGTTGAGTTTTTGTTTTTGTTTTTTGGTTTTTTTTGGCCACGCTCAACAATTTCTCAGTTATCTGGTGGCGTCCAGTTTTTGTAGGTGGAGGAGTGAACCCAGATACAATGCACCCGGGAAGAGACCACCGACCTTCCGAAAGTAAACTGGCAAACTTTTTCACATATATCGGCGCAAGCGAGAATCGACCCCGCGCGGACTAGAGGTGAAAGGCCTTGTGATTTGAGCGCAATGCTCTAGCCACTCGACCACGGAGATAAACTTCAGGCTTGCCATTAAACTTGATGATACGTGAAATCATCAAGTCCTTTAAAAAAATAGGGAGTGATTGATTGATTGATTGATTGATTGATTGGGGTTTTACGCCGTGTTGGCAATATTTCAGCCATTTTACGGCGATAAAAAATAGGGAGTGAAATCTGAAGTCTCTGCTTTTCCTCTTGCATCCAAATATGTTTGTGATGGAAGAGCTGAAAGGGCATAGGGGTTCAATGAAGATTTACAAGGACATGTTGTCTTACATTCTCATTCACAATAGTTTCAGATTCTATATAGTTGGTTTTGACTCCTGATTTTGACTGTTTCTCCAAATATGATTTTGTTCTTCCTTTTCTGTCAACGCTGTTAATAACCGTGTTACTACGATTATACTGACTTCCTCCTTCCACACTCAGAATTTCCGCTCCAGCGACTGAGATTTCCTTCTCTACAGATAACAATTGTACATCTGCTTCCAAATCGCCTGCCCCTTTTTTTGCGTTCTTTCCAAGGCTAGAAGAGATTGTTTCGTTTTTATTTGCATTTCAAGTTCAGTATACTTCAATTTAATGATGCCTTACAAAAACAGTTTCCACAAGGAACAAAACAGAATCAGGAAGTGGATATTCATTAAAGCAAGTCAATGAGCTGATCACATGAGGCAACAAACTTCATGAAAAGGCCAAGATAACAAACAGTATTCAATCTTGTAATTCTTATAGAAATTAGAGATATGGGCAAGCATGGAGTCCTGGACACACCAGAGGTGGGAACAGGTGTCTAAGAGGAGCAAGCATCCCTTGTTGACCGCTAACACCCGCCATGAGCCCTATATCTTGATCAGGTAAACGGAGTAATCCACAGTCAGAATCCGTGTGCCAAGAACGGCCTAACAATTGATACGAAACATGTCAGACAGCATTTGACCCAATGACAGGTTGTACTAGCAAACCAGATAGTTATAACGACCATAGATTTTGCGAAATGCTGACTTTAGACGAGACTGTAAAAACCCCTGTAATATCAATTTGTTTGTCGGTAGGCTGCCTCGATTAAAAAACTGGTCATATGCAGAACAAGCTCTTGCGTATCGTACCATATACAGGTGACAATGGAATATTGCTACATGTATAAGGGAAATTGACGATGGAGAAATTGAATAATCCCGTTTATCATAAAGTTGAGTTATTAGTGTGCCGTGAGCATCTATTTGCAATAAATTAACTAAGTACGAAGTAGGTGTGGAAGACTCTGTGGTATCTTTTATTTAAAGTTCAGTTGGATACATCGAATCTATCTTATGAATGAAAATGATCCTCTTCATAAATACAACATCGTCGATATATCAAAATGTCGAATTGAAAGCCACGACAAGAGATTTTTTTCTTTTCATGTAGAAGCTTTTCAATGAATTCTGCTTCATAAGAATATAAAAAAGGTCAATACAACTCGTGCCCATAGGATCACCAAAGACTATGAAGATATTGTCAATGTGTTACATATATATTTTTTGTTTTTTGTTTGTTTGTTTGTTTTATTTATAGTCGCCTGAGCAATTTTGCAGCTATCCGGCGACTGTTTACATATATATATATATATATATATATATATATATATATATATGAAGATATAAAAAATTGTATGCAGAATACAGAATTAAGCATAGGGAGAATCCTCAGAAATATCTGGTGGCATCAGGTGCCTAGGAGGAGTAAACATTCCCTGTTGAGTGTGATGCTGTTGAAACTCCTGTAAAATCAACAAATCTTTCAGTAGCTTGAATCGGTTTTAAAACATTTTGTACACAGAATATGCTCTTTCATATCGGATCAGTTGGAAAGCAAATACCATATGCAAGTGATAATGGAATATTCTTACATAAAGTTTGGAAATATTATTTTTTGTCATACAATTGAAGTAGGCGAAGCTGTATATTACTTGTTCTAGATGTGAAACTGGTATGACCATTTATATTGATTTATCTATAGATCTTATTACCATGATATTTACAAATGTATTTGTCAATGATTTCACTATCCTTTGAAAGATCTTTATTAACATAATTCTCATAGTTTGTCTAAACAGATATATACTTTTTTTCTATCCAGCTTGATGACGTTTGAAGATATCCTAATATTTAAAGCAGAAATATTGTACACC
The DNA here is from genome assembly GCA_024699665.1 of Ostrea denselamellosa. NCBI lineage: Eukaryota > Metazoa > Mollusca > Bivalvia > Ostreida > Ostreidae > Ostrea > Ostrea denselamellosa. The sequence continues at coordinate 1,144,987 of JAMZEH010000041.1, forward strand.
CCACCACAGAGAGAGAGAGAGAGAGAGAGAGAGAGAGAGAGAGAGAGAGAGAGAGAGAGAGAGAAAGGGGGGTGTGTTATTCCACCAGACCATTTATATTGATTTATCTATAAATCTTATTACCGCAATATTTACAAATGTATATGTCAATGACTTCTTTATCCTTTGATAGATCTTTATTAACATCATTCTCATGGTATGTACTTTTTTCTAACCAGCTTGATGACATTTGAAGATATCCTAATATTTAAAGCAGAAATGTTGTACACCCCACCACACAGAGAGAGGGAGAGAAAAAGAAAGAAAGAGCGAAGGTGTGTTACTCCACCGGGAAAATGCCCTGCTCTCAAATATGTCATCGTTATGACTGCCATTAACAATTGTGGCTTTAAGTCGATTGAGCATTCACTTTCTTCGCCTGATCTCGCTCCATCAGACTTTCATCTTTCCATAACTGAAAATCGTCATTTCCAGTATCTACTTTCAGTCGAATGATGACGTCATACATGCATTATCATGCATGCATTATTTTCCTCACTTATGCGGTTAACACGAGATTCTTCTGCAAAGTTTTGATGAACACGATAAAGTTAATGTATTTTATAACATATCAGATTTTGATAATCTATTGGGAAAAAATCTCTGAAAATTCTTTTAAGTTTTACGCATGTTTCATTGGCTCAAGGATCCAATGCCAGATACTACACCAATCTTTCCCCGACTTTCTCAACGTACTATTGATACGTTATTTTCTCAAAATTTGCAACAAGTAAATGATATATATTCTATAAATAAAACAAGACAATTGTCACCTTTCTACCTGCAAATATATGGTCTGCTCTTGAAGATTTTAGCCAATACCTTCCTTTGTTCGTTGCAGTTAATTCATATTTATTCTTTAGATTAACATGTTTACACCAATATCTTCAATTTCAAAGGGACAGTCTGTACAAAACATGAACAATTTTAGGAATGAAGGTTTCAAATTATCCTAATAACCCTTAAAGTAAGTAAGGAAGTGATTTATTTATAATGATATTTTCGCGTGCAATCGCAATGTTTTGTGTAATATTTATATTTTTAAAAATATGTCTAAATTAGAATATTAGTATACATGGTTACACGATATACTTTTTAAATCATAAAAGCGTTTTTTTATATTTGCTTTAGGCTAAAGAACTCCGTTGTTTATATTCCAAAAATTCGTAATTTTAGAATTTGGGAAATTTTTCCTAGATATTCAGTAAGTAAGCTGTTAATCACAAAAGACATAGGAAGTAGACGATAAAGGGGCGCTGTAGATCATCATCTTGTAGACGATAACGAGGCGCTGTAGATCATCACCTTGTAGACGATAAAGGGGTCCTGTAGATCATCATCTTGTAGACGATAACGAGGCGCTGTAGACCATCACCTTGTAGACAATAAAGAGGAGCTGTAGATCATCATCTTGTAGACGATAAAGGGGCGCTGTAGATCATCATCTTGTAGACAATAAAGGGGTCCTGTAGATCATCACCTTGTAGAAGATAAAGGGGCGCTGTACATCATCATCTTGTTATTGATCTGAAATATCTATTATTATGATTATTATTATTATTATAGTAGGAAAATTTATAAATATAATTTGAAATACTCTACCGCTGTAGAGTAATGTATAAATATGATAAACATAATAAATTCAAAATTATATACATATGTAAGAAACTATAACAATTGCAAAATGACAGTAAACGTACGTACATGCAATAATAAAAATATTAAATTCTCTGGGTATACTATAAAATACTATAAACCCAACGTATATTTGATCCAGAAAATAAATAACGGATATTGAACCAGTATTCATGATTCAATAAAAGACTCTTTGATGAATCTTTGTTAAAAATTATGTCTAGTGCACGAAATGAATCTCGAGCCCATTATATAGTAAGTTGCATGATAATAATATGTGGTGTATAAGAGATAATTTCGTGGCACACAAGATAATATCTTGTATGCATGACATTAATTTCCAAGTTGTTAAGAAAAAAAGTATTTAATTGTCCTAAATATACCATCGCAAATTAATGAGAAGATCACGAATTAATTTTCGCGGATTATTATTTAGAATACTCAGAGGGACAATATGGTAATATATTTGGTAATTGTATGTGTTGCAATACAGCAGTCATGGGTCGCCAAATTATCATACACTCAAATAATTGAAATTAACTTTAATTATTTGAATATATCATCAATTCAATTATTTCGCGCAATAGTTGAATTGAGGAGCGCATCAAATAATAATGATATCATTAATTTAATTGAAGAGAGCATTGATTCTCTTATTGTGCGCATTAATTGAATTGATGCGCGCAACAAATAATTAAATTATTGATCTATTCAGTTGAACTAATTGTTGATATGAACAATTCATTTGAAGAGATCATCAATTCAATTATAGCGATCAACAATTCAATTATAGCAATCTTCAATTCAGCAGAATGATTAATGCTATCAACTATTCAATAAATGCGTGCAATAATTCAGAATAGAAGATATCATTAATTATTTGAAGATATTTCTAATTAAATTGTTGCTCTCCTCAATTGAGTTGATATCTTCAAAAAATCAAAGATATCTTCAATTATTTGAATTTATATTAATTTGGTGCCCCATACATGCACTATATTTTCCTCTTACATGTACATAAACACATAAACTGATGGGGGTCTATTCTATAACATCGGGGTTCTCATCTCATACCCCCACCAGGCCTTAGCCATGTACACACTGGAGGTATAACGTTGTATTCGTCAGACCCAATGCCTCTGAGGATTGATTCACGCCACCTCCCGTCCCTCACCTCACTTTACCACCTCACTTAAGCTGGAACCTTGCATCCACTCCTGATTGTGCGCAATGATAGAACATTAGATTATTAGATTGTAACACTTGAAATTGGGATCGTTCCTCGGATATCAAAGGAGTCAAGATATGAAAATATTCATTGAACATTAACACAAACTCATGCACTGGCCGAAAAACCATATCTATATAAACTCGGTAATGTAAAAGGTACCTAATATCCGGACATTATATTATGGTAAACGGAATTAAAACAGTGCATAAATACTTGTATTTAAACACACACACACACATCAAAATCATAGCGAAAAGGACTATTCTAGATACTAAAGTAAAAAGTCGACCGCTGTTAGCCCCACATCCCGATCAGGTAAACGGAGTAATCCGTAGTAAGAATCATTGTGACAAGAACGGCCTAACAATTGATATGAAACACGTCAGACAGCATTTGACTTAATGGAAAGTTGTACTGGCAAACTATATCGTTATAACAATCATAAAATTTACGAAATGTTGATTTTAGACGAGACTGTACAAACCCCTGTAACATCAACTTCTTTGTCAGTAGCCTGTCTTGATTTAAAAACCGATCATATGCAGAAGAAGCTCTTGCGTATCGAATCAGTTGGGAGATATAAACACCATATGCAGGTGATGATGGAATATTGCCATATAAATAAGGGACGTCGACGATGGAGAAAATGAAATCATCCTGTTTGTCATAAAGTTGAGTTATCTATTGTTAGTAAAATATCTAAGTACGAAGTAGAAGTGGAAGGCTCTGTGGTGTCTTTAATTTCAAGTTCACTGGGATATATCAAATCGATATATAAATGAAAATGATCATTGTTAATAGATAAAACGTCGTTGATATATCTAAATGTCGAATTTGAGGCCACAACAAGAGATTTTTTCTTCTCAAGTAGAAGTTTTGGATGACTTCTGCTTCGTAAGAATATACAAATAGGTCAATAACAAAGGAGCACTATTCGTACCCATGAGAATTCTATGGAAGACCTGATCACCAAAGATTTCGAAAATATTGTCAATAGGGAACTCTAGCATCTTTTTTAATATCAACTTCAGAGAACTTGTGCGTGGAATCGGAGTGGTGTTTAAAAAAATATTTTTTTGGGATCACCAATCACTAAATATGAATATTTCCTTTTACCACTTTTGTTCACAACGCAACTGTCTATGATGTCAAAAAGTCTAGTCTTAATTTATTGTGAGGTATGGTCGTGTAAAGTGTTGCAAAATTATACGTTTTAATGCTGTGAATTTGAAAAAAATTTGTGATTTCAAATTCACTAAAAGTTCTTTAGAATTTTTAAGAATCCACATTTGATTTACACCACTTCTAGCATATGTAGTGTCACAGTACAATGAAGTTTGTCCTTCACAGCAGTCAATATTTTCGTAAGGATAGTGAGACACCCCCCCCCCCCCCGGAAGTTTGGCTATATAGCGAAGCTTCCCCGGGAGAAGACTCACTGTATAGCCAGACTTCCGGGGGATATCTCACTATACAACACAGTCATATTAGACATTTCTCGTATTTTTCCATGTTATGCCATATTATTTATAGAAATGTATATTCTTTGATGTTTTGAAAGCAATCTAAATTTTTGCACTTTAGAGCTGATACTATATCTTTTAATATGAAAGGCAAGAAAGGTGAATAGAGTAAAACATCAACAGACTTGCAGAGCAAGATTCTCTGCACAAATATTGTATAAAGAGAAAATCGCATATAATAATAAAAACAAAATTCAATTGATTTTAATTTCCAAATGACATTGTTTGCAAATTTTGGTCGTCAGATATGACATAAAACACTTGTTGCATAATTTAGTAGGACATTCCACAAGTAACTTGACCTTAAACTCCTTTTGGATAATGTTTTCCTGATATACCATCAAATTTCAGAACGGTTGTGCGATTGAGATTCATTTCAGTCTGTGTTTTTTATTGAGAAGTAGTCCTTACTTGAGAATTAGAACTATCAAAAGCCAACCCTCAAATTGAATTTATTTTATTTTCGCATCAAAAAAATTATCATTTACGTCAAAGATCATTGCTTTCCAGACTATAATGGATCAATACGTTATCATAAGGAAAATCCAAACTCTCCTTTCATCATATCACACTATTTCCACGATTAGGAATCTCGCATATTAAAATATATCCATAGATTTCACACACAAAAACTGTCTCCTGTCTTACAAGTATTATAGGATATCAAGCAAATGATTAGTATGGCGTAATGTTATCAATCATTAGATTTTACAACATTAAAGAAAACATTTAGCTGATGTGTTTCAAAGACACTAATTTACGCACGTACTAAAATGGTGTTTTAATAGACGAGTTAAATGTATTCCCAATGCTATCAAGTGACAAACATTCAATTTGTGATTTCATACTATATTTGAACTGACTCTTCAAAATTAGCATTTCATGTTTTTGTTTTAAAGAAATGCTCATGTAACATTCTGAAACATAAAGAATTTTTTTTTCAATTCGTATGAGTCTATGACATCAGCATATGTATATTTAGTGTTTTGGTATTTCATCTAATTTTAATTCCAAAAGTACTTTTATCTAAAACAAATGAACCGTGTAAAGGAAAATAATCGTTAGTTGTAACCTTTGCTTACAAAATTTTCTAATGGCTTTAAGAACTCAAAATCAAGTACTAAAATGATGTTTCTCAGAAGTAAAGGGAAAATATGTGAACAAAATGACACAAAATTGATTGGAACCATTGTTCATTGTATTGCAAAAAAAAAATTGAAGGCTAAAAACATTATTCAAATGTCACATACTTCAAATGAGTTATTACATTATACATATATGGTTCTTGACAACATTTTATCCACATCTAATATATAGTAGATGTGCATAAAATATTGAAGGACCTTCCTGGCCTATTGGCTAGAGCATTGCGCTCAAAATCACAAGGCCTCTCACCACTAGTCAGCACGGGTTCGATTCTCGCTCGCGCCGATATATGTGATAAAGTTTGTCAGTTTTCTTTCAGAAGGTCAGTGGACTTTTCCCTAGTACAATGTACCTGGGTTCTATCTTCCACCAATAAAAATCGGACGCCAACAGTTAACTGAAAAATCGTTGAGTGTAATGGTAAACACCAAACAATCAATCAATACCAAAAGAATAAAATCAAGAACGTTTTGTATATTTTATATGGTTTTGGTTCAGACGTGCAAATACGAAATTGGAGGTATTACCTGTAAACTCACTTGAACACGTGTCATTTTACAACATATTAACGGGGGGAAATTTTGATATCTACAGTATGTGACGTTTCAAACAATGTCAAAACTTATCAAAGAGACAAGACATAAAAAAACATATAGTTTTCCTTTTCTTCGCTGTTGCAATTTGAAGAAGAATTGCATATTATGCATGCTCATTTTCACGATATATCCGAAATAAGAATTAACTTGGAAGAGCTGAAAGAACCAAAAATACCAAATAGTGGAGCCAAATCCGATAAGGATATCTGATCGAGATATAGGACTCGGAGTGGACGTGATAGGTCAACAGGGGATCCTTAATGATTTCACCACTGGTCGGGTTTGCCCTATATCTTTATAGGAATTATGAGATTGATCAATGTTCACTTTTTCATTAATGTTCATAATTAACATCAATATCACTTTATCATCCATAACCTACACTACGTCAAATTATTATTCATAACATTCACCTACATCAAATTTTTATTCATAATGTATATCAAACATCACAATGCAAAGGCTAAGATAACTAACAGTATTCAATTTCGTAATCCTATAGACAATACAAATCAGAGAGATAGGCAAACACGGACCCCTGGTCATACCAGAGGTGGGATCAGGTGCCCCTGTCGACCGGTCACACCCGCTATGAGCTCTATATTCCGATCAGGTAAACGGAGCAATCCGTATTCAGAATCAGTGTGACAAGAATGGTCTAACAATTGGTATGAAACACATCGGACAGCATTTGACTTAATAGAAAGTTGTATTGGCAAACAAGATCGTTATAACGACCATGAAATTTGCGAAATGCTGACTTTAGACGAGACTGTACAAATCCCTGCAACATCAACTTCTTTGTCAGTAGCCGCCTCGATTTAAAAACTGACCATCAGCAGAACAATCCCTTGCACATCGAATCAGTTGGGAGATATAAACACCATATGCAGGTGTTGATGGAATATTGCCGCATAAATAAGGGTAGTTGACGGTGGATAAATTGAAATCATCCCGTTTGTCATAAAGTTGAGTTGTTAGTTTGCCGCCGGTATCTATTTTCAGTAAAATATCTAAGTCCGAAGCAGATCTGGACGACTCTGTGGTGTCTTTTATTTCAAGCCCACTTGCATATATCGAAACGACATATGAATGAAAATGATCATTGTTAATAAACAAAACGTCGTCAATATATCTAAATGTCAAATTGATGGCCATATCGACAGCTTTTTTTCTTCTCGTGTAGAAGCATTTGAATGATTTCTGCTTCGTAAGAATATAAAAACAGGTCAGCTAACAACGGAGCACAATTCATGCCCATGGGAATCCCAACAGACTGCTGGAAAACCTGATCACCAAATACTACGAAAAGTTTGTCAATGAGGAACTCTAGCATCTTTTTAATATCAGCTTCAGAATACGTGTGCGTAGAGTCAGAGTTGTGCTTAACAAAATAAGTTTTGGGATGACCAATCACATTATATCATATTAATCAAATTCATATTAATGTTTATAATCTTTATCAAATATAACCTTATTGTTCATATTTTATACCGAACATCAACATTACTATTCATAACATAAAATTACTATTCACAATCTACACCGCACATGGCCTTATCATTCATAATGTACACCAAATTTAACAATTATCATTATAGGAAAGGGAATAGTCAGTTGTTAGAACTTATACCCAATTTTGTTTATTTAATGAATAAAATATGTTCAAATTAATAATTATTCATAATATACACCAGATGTCACCTTACGTTAAACCACATTATTATTTATAATCTACACTAAAATCACCTTATCATTCATATTCTACACCAAACATAGCATTATTTTTAATATATATATATATATATATATATATATATATACATATATATATATATATGAATCCCGTAGGGATCCGGGTTGTTCGAATAGATCCTTGTTTGTCGTAAGAGGCGACTAAATGGGGAGGTCCTTCAGATGACACCGCAAAAACAGAGGTCCCGTGTCACAGCAGGTGTGGCACGTAAAAGATCCCTCCCTGCTCAAAGGCCATAAGCGCCGAGCATAGGCTTAAATTTGCAGCCCTTCACCGGCAATGATGAAGTCTCCATATGAGTGAAAGATTCTCGAGCAGGACGTTAAACAATATTTAATCAATATATATATATATATATACACAGAGACAGCTTGAACACTCGACAATGATAGCAAATAACAATACATTTTAATATTTTCCTCAAACATTGCACCTCCGTGGCCGAGTGGTTAGAGCATCGGGCTCAAAATCACAAAGCCTCTCACCTCTGTCGGCGCGTGTTCGAATCTCGGCCGCGGCGTTATGTGAGCAAGTTTGCCAGTTTACTTGCAGAAGGTCGGTGGTCTCTTCCCAGGTACATTGTATCTGAGTTCTCCCCTCCACCAACAAACACTGGACGCCACCAGATAACTGAAAAATTGTTGAGTGTGGCGGAAAGCAATAAATAATCAATCAATATATCATATATATGCCAGTTGCGGTAGCTCAGCGTTCGCTTCGTAACCGGGAAATATTCAATCTGGCAGAAAGTAACAAACAATCGTAACCGGGAGGTCGTGAGTTCGATCCCCGCTCGCGCCATGGCCACGTCAAACCTAAGACACAAAAGTATGTAGTGATTGCTCCTTCACCAAACGCTCGAAATTTAGAAGTGCGAATCACAGGTCTTTCGGATATGACCTAAAATACGGAGGTCCCGTGTCACGACAGGCGTTGGTACGTTAAAGAACCCTCACTGCTACGGCCCTGAGCGCTAAACATAGTTCTAAATTTGTGGTACTTCACCTATAGCTGGTGACGTCTCGATATGAGTGAAAATTTTCTCGATGGGACGTAAAACAAGCAAATAATGAATCAATCAATCATATATATATATATATATATATATATATATATATATATATATATATAATATTTCCTAAAGTTTAGACCCCCGTGGGAATCCGAGTTGTTACAATAGATCCTCAGCACCCCCTTGCTTGTCGTAAGAGGCGACTAATTGGGGCGGTCCTTCGGATGAGACCGCAAAAACAGAGGTCCCGTGTCACGGCAGGTGTGGCACGTAAAAGATCCCTCCCTGCTCAAAGGCCATAAGCGCCGAGCATAGGCCTAAATTTGCAGCCCTTCATCGACAAAGATGACGTCTCCATATGAGTGAAATATTCTTGAGCAGGACGTTAAACAATATTTAATCAATCAACTTAAAGTTCATAAATGACATACATATGCTGATCATTTATTGTTTATTAGAAATGATTAACACATTGCAAGCATTATGGCCTCATAACCATAACGTCATGAGACTTAATATCTTGCTCAGACGTATTCAGCTACCATAACTTGATAAAATAGTGATAATATTCACAAATCCAGACGTTAATATGTAAAGTCACAACTTTGTATAATTTCATCCATTATTTCTTTTATAGCTGCTATGAATTTATCGTTTCTTTGTTTCCGTGTCTTGCAAAAAAAAAAACTTTTTATCTCTTAAACATTTTCCTTAATCTATCATTACTGTTGCGAAATAAGCATTGTAAAATAAGCATTGTCCAAGTGAAGAGAACGAACAGAGTTGTACATTGAAAAGATTTCCTTGATATTTACAGGTAAAGACAACGATCTCATAACTCATATAAAGAATGTAAAATTAATTGTAGTTGTTAACAGTGGATGTTTAGGTTTCATGGATAGTATGGAATGTCCTCTCCTTGTGTAGAAAGGTTATTGCATTGAATTGCCGAAAACCTTGCTCTACCCTCTGATATTACGTGCATTTGTATTCACAGTTCAACTGGGAAAAATGCACCATTTGTTCTTGAAAAAGAACACTTTAAATGCAATTATGCTCTTAAAAACAGTAACATGATCACTGTATTATACATTTGAATGAAAAGGCTAAAATAAGTAACGGTTTTTCAATCTCGTAATTCCCATAGAAAATACAAATCAGGGAAATAGGCAAACACTAACCCCTGGTCGTACCAGAGATGGGATCAGGTACCTAAGAGGAGTAATCATCCCCTGTCGACCGCTGTTAGCCCCACATCCCGATCAGGTAAATGGAGCAATCCGTACTCAGAATCAGTGTTATAAAAAAGGCCTAATAATTGGTATGAAACACGTCAGAAAGCATTTGACCTAATGGAAAGTTGTACAGGCAAACTGGATCGTTATAACAACCATACATTTTACGAAATGCTGACTTTAGACGAGACTGTAAAAGTCCCTGTAACATTAACTTCTTTTTTAGTAGTCGATTTAAAAATTTATGACAAGGAAAAGAGGCTCTTGCGTATCGAATTAGCTAGGAGATATAAATGTCATATGCAGGTGATGATGGAATATTGTCGCATAGACAAAGGAAGTCGATGGATAAATTGAAATCATCCTGTTTGTCATAAAGTTGAGTTGTTAGTTTGCCGCCGGCATCTATTTTCAGTAAAATATCTAAGTACGAAGTAGATGTGGAAGTCTCTGTGGTGTCTTTTATTTCAAGTTCACTGGGATATATCGAATCGACATATGAATGAAAAATATCATTGTCAGTAGATAGAAGGTCGATATATCTATATAATCTAAATGTCGAATTCAAGGCCACATCAAGAGATTCTTTCTTCTCCTGTAGAAGATTTTGAATTAATTGTGATTCATAAGAATATAAAAACAGGTCAGCTAACAAAGGAGCACAATTCGTAACCATATTTCCTCATGGAATTCATGGGAGTGGTCAGTTCAATAAATCATTAGCATTAACTTTTGATAATAATTAAGTAGTGCAGGTAAAATTATGAAGCTTCTTTATGTATCTAAAATATCAGAGACAAAATCATTGGGGTGGGGATGTCGTGAGTGTCATTTTATAAAGTTTTAGGTGATATTCATTAAATTGAAAATAATAAGTCCTACAATTAACATTTGGATCACCTCAGTAAAGTGTCGGACCAAAACAAGAGGACTTTCTACCTGAAGGTTCAACAAGTCATACAGAAAAATAAAAGAAGTTATTTATTTATTTAATTATTTATTTATTTATTGTTTATTTGTTTGGTTTTTTTTTGGTGGGGGGGGGGGGGGTCTTTTTGGGTTGTTGTTTTTTTTTTTTGTTTATTTTGTTTGTTTTTTTGTTTTTTGTTTTTTGGGGGGGTTTTTTTGTTTGTTTGTTTGTTTTTGTTTTTATTTTTTTTTATTTTTTTTTTTGCTTTTTTTTTTTTTGGGGGGGGGGGGGTTGGGGGGGGGGGGTGTTTGGTTTTGTTTTTTTTTTATTTATTTTTTTTTTTTTTTTTGGTTTATCGATTTTCGATTGCTAGATTATTTAGGTCACTATCATTCTCGTACGTAAGAAATTGTAAGCCCTTCAAGAAACTTCTATTTAAGATATTTAAGTTTAAGTCTCTCAAGAAGAAATTAGAATACGTTGTTTTACAATTTAGATTTCAACTGCGATCTGAAAGGTACGTGGCCATATCTGTAATGAGTTGTTAAAATATCAGTCATTTATACTTCTTGTTGCAGTCAAAGGCTATCTAATTTGCCTTTGAGTACATTAAAATTTCTAATGACAAACATTTTACTTTATTAGCAAATTCCGAACTTGCCTACTGTCAATAACATGAATATTGATCATTATTACATTTTATATATTTTAAACCAGCAGTATCTTGCATTCCAAGTCATATTTGTTTCAATGACAACTCCAAAGCTGACAAAGCGTCAAAAAATGTATTTTAATACGATATTGTATACTTTACAATTTCCTATACTGGTCTAAAACATTTCATAAAACTATATCTAAATTCTCTTTGGCACAAACATTGGGATTATGTGACATAAGTAAACTTTATTCTATTCAAAACAAAATATGTAACATTACATTGGAACGCCAGGACGAAGTGATTATTTCAAGAATTCGTATCGGGAATTAAAAATTGACACATTCTTACTACTAAACAGAAAACCTCAGCCGGAATGTATAGTGTGTGTCAGTCCATTAACTATACATCACATTCTCTAATAATGCAGTGAGTTTTCACCCATACGAAATGGAAGTTTTTAATAATGGGAAATAAATGCAAGAACTTGTTACGAATATTGACAATGATATCATTATACAAGTTTTGCAGGAATGCGATAGTTAAAGAAAAACTGAATTTTTTATAAGGCAACTGCTTAATATATACACGAAATTTTTTTTAACTGTTTACATTTTTTTTAACATTAATGTCTGTCGGATGGACATTAAAAACTGTCCCGTGTCAAGGCCCCATAGCACGTAGAAGATCGTTTCTCTGATTTTTGAAAGAGTAGGCTCACTGGAGCCGTCAGGGAATCTCCAAATCTCACTACCACGAACTTCACTTAGTTACCCACCATAGCATACCTGAAGTATTGACAATACAGCGTTAAACTATAATCAATCTCCTTGCCTCCAGACTTTACAAATAGTTAGTCAGATCGTTAAGAAAGTGGGTTATGGTCAACAGGTTTAAATGTCTATCAGATGGAGTATATGAATGCATCACTTGTACTCGACGATACATACTATGACTGTTTTTGTTTCTTTTCTTAAATTAGGATTGCCTTTAGATACATATTATTTGAAATTCATTACCTTTTACAAACCTTAATTTCGACAAAGATAATTCAATCTTGGTATATAAATTAGGACGATTGCTATGAATTCTGCTGAAAAGGTTATATTTTTCCCCAATTTTCAATTAATTCGCTGTGCTGTATTTGGGAAATTTCAGCAATCACACCTCCCAATATACGTTGACAAATATTTCGATTAAACTACCATATATATATATATATATATATATGTGTGTGTGTGTGTGTGTGTGTGTGTGTGTGTGTGTGTGTGTGTGTGTGTGTGTGTGTGTGGACTGTGCCAAACAGGGGCACGTATGACTATACACGCCTTACAGCGGATATCCTTCCAACCGGGGACATCCCCGGTTGGCAACGTCTCCTACAAATGCTAAATCCGGGATCAGCATCATAAAATTACCAGCCGAGGTCGCAAAAAGGAACATTGAATCCGATGACGAAAAATCCCCAGTTTGGTAAGATAAATCGCCTTTGTGAGTGTGAACTATTTACCATCCTCGGTAAACCGTATATGAGCTTTACGCGTGCCGCCGGTTGTATAGTGAAAACTCATATCCCCATACCCCCCGCAACGAAGTTGTTGGGGTATACTGGAATCAGGTTGTCTCCGTCCGTTGGTTTGTCTGTGTTTCCTTTCTGGCTAGTAGTGAAAAAAAAATCGTTTTGGCTCTCTTTTTTTATTCATTTATTTATTTATTCATATATTTATTTATTTATTTATAACATTATGATAATGCTTTTTATACCAAAAATTTTGTGGACATCTCAATGAGACGAACAATAACACCCATTATAAAGGACTAGTAGAAAAATAATTGTTTTACTCGAATATTATTAAGACCGCAGTCACATTTCTATGGGGGTGTCTTTATGTCACATCTGACTATATATATTTTCCTTGTCTACAGCAAGACAAAGACATTGCTATGTTTAGTAACAAATAAAGATTTCAGACTCGATTTAGTGATTTTTATTTAATCTGACTAGGACATGAATAGTTTTTATGCAATGAACTTTTTATTCATTGAGGTTTGCTATTGTACTTTATACGATTTTCTTTGTCACGACAAGACAAAGAACAATTTGCAGTTGGATTCTATTTAGGATGGAAAATAAAGATTTTATGTCGAGAAAAACAACAACAAACAAACAAACAAAAACAAACAAACAAACAAAGGTCACCATCTGGACAATAGCTCAGACATTTTTCAATGAGTAATAATAAATATTTTTGGATAGAAAATAAAGATTTTATGTCGAGAAAAACAACAACAAACAAACAAACAAAGATCACAATCTGGACAATAACATTTTTCAATGTTTTTGGCTCTGACTTTCTTATGTTAATTACCATGCATTAATGTTTTATATCAAATTTTTTTCTTAACGAGACAAATAACACCAAGAAAAAAGCTCCAGCCAGAAGAATATCTGAAAAACAAATTTATTGACTTGCTTTAAAACGACAAAGTCCAAAATTACATTTTCAGGGGAGAAATCTTTATTATACATGCTACAAGAAATCTTATTATCTGTATTTATTTGTCTCAACGAGACAAAATGATTGATATAAGCATCTTTGAAATAATAAATAAAAAATTCAGAGTTGATTTGGTTAAATTTATTTACCTGCCTAAGAAATGAATAGCTTTTAAGCCATGAAAATTTAATGGATTGAGGTATGTTAATGTGCTTGATACCACTTTCGTTATATCAATGAGCCAAAGAAAACGGTGCATTTAGAGTTTTTTAGGATGAAAAATAAAAATTCCATTCCCAAAAAACTGTCTGATTTGAACATATTTTATTGCGTAATACATACAAATAGATTGGATACAAGTTCTAACAACTTATTAACCCTCCCCAATATATTTTATACAATACATTAAGTAAATTATAAGACTGTCATAATACAAAGTTATAAAATTCTAGATGAAAAGTAATTAGAATCTACAAGAATCCCAGATGTACTTTTGAACAGAGAAAAATATTTTCATATTCAAATCACCCGGAAGTGTGTCATTTCCTCATAACAAGCAGTGAGTATCGATCGATTATATTGAGTTTATCAATTTGTAGTAATTCGTTTAAGGGATTGTTTCTGGCACAACTAATTTACTAATTTAACATAATTTACTAGAAAAAAAAAATAATGGTAACTATCCTCTACTGAACCACAAGAACAAAAAGGAGAATCTATGATGTTTCTTCGAAACAAGTCATTCTTCCGTATGCAGTTATGCCTTAATTTAGTATGAATAATATTTCTAAAACGCATTCCGAAACAAAAAATATGAAGGTGGGTTTAGAAGGTCTTTTATTTATAAAATTTTTAAACTTTTTAATTGAAGTTGTCCTTTTTATCATTGTGTTTAGCGAGTTCCATTTCATAATCATGTCAGGAACAAATGATTTTTTAAAGATTTGAAGTCCTTCTTTTGGAATGTCATAGTCTTCGGCATTTCGTATGTTGTATCCTGAAAGAGTACCACAAGTATTTGAAAACAATTGTTTTAAATAAGTAGGAACAAGATTATCATGAACTTTATATACAGTAGTAAGTTAATTGATTCCCTTCTGTTTGACAAGGTTTCCCAACCAGTTTCTAAGTACAATGATTCTCTAGAGGAAATAATAGGTAGCCCTATTTCCAAAACAGTGCACCTATCACATACGTCAGAGGCATACTCTAAAAAAAAAGTTATGTACATTTTTGACAGAGTATTTCTACCAAGAATAAACTTTTAACTTCTTAAGCAGTCCATGATTTGACATGGTCTAATTGACACTGTTGGAAAACTAAGTTCGGTAGAATTATAGTTTTTTTTAACAGTAAAATCACAGCTTTAGTTTTGTTGGGGTTAAATTGAAATAACCATTGTTTTGACCAGCTGTCTAAAATATATAAATCTTCATTGATGTTTCGCTCAATTTTAGCAACATTATCTGATGAATATTGAATAGCATTATCATCTGCAAAAAGTCTGCACATAGACAACATTTTATCCGAAACATCATTCACATAAATTAAAAATAGTAAGGGTCCAAGTACAGAGCCCTGGAGTACACCTGCATTAATAGTATTACTGGGAGATAAAAAAAAAGTTTTTATACTTAACTTTCTGCTTTCTATCTGAGAGATAACATTTAAACCAATTACCAGCTATCCCATAGGTTTGTAATTTGAAAAGTAACCCCTTATGCCACACTCTATCGAAAGCCTTTGACAGATCGCAAAATACCATACAACATGACTTTCTTTCCTACACTTTTGTCAATACCGTGGTAAGTTTCAAGTAATTGAAATACAGTAGAATTTCCTGGTAAAAAAAACCCACTTGGTATTTATAAAATAAATTGTGCTTATGAAAATAGTTGTAGACATGTTTGAATATAACTCTCTCCATAATTTTGCTCACACAGCTTAATAAAGGTCTATAATCAGAGCCAACAGATTGAACACTGGTAGCACGTGAGCCATTTTCCAATAAGTAAGGAATGCATTTTCATTCATTGACTTGTTAAATAATTAACATAAGGGCCTAGAAATTGACTTTGCAGTACCTTTTAACATTTTATGACTAATACAGTCTGATCCAACTGTTTTTTTTACAGGAAGAATAGATATAATATTGAAAATTCCCTGCTCCTGTATAACAATATCACTAAATGTTTTATCACACAATAAATGATTTTCTGGTAAATTAATGCCGTTGTCATCAACATTGGATATAGAGGAAAAATACTCATTCAGAACTTTAATTTTTTCTAGGTCCGAAAATATATATTTTGTATCCCCTTTACCTGTTGTGTATTTGATAGGCGGAATTTCTGTAGTTTATTTAATGTGAAAAACGTCCTTCATTAGTTTCCAATATAATTAGTTATCTTTACTCACGTAATTTATATAGATATCTATATTATTGTAATAGTTTTGTAAAGCATGCTTTTTCATATTGATGACTTTATTTCTAACCGTTCTGTATCTACAACAGTCTGTATCATTTTTCGACCGCAATGCTTTGTTACGAAGTTTCTAATTCGAATGTATTTCCTTAAAAGAGAATCAAACCAGGGTTTGTCTTTCGGTCTAATTGTAACACTTTTTTCTGGTATACATTCACGTAATAGTGACAAATACTGTTTAGAAAAAAGCTCTGTAGCAATATCTATAGAGTTTGTGTGTTAAAATAGGTTTTCCCAATCAAATGATTCTATAAGTAAATTAAGCTTCTCTAAATCCGCATTCTTATATTGCTAAACCTTGCGTTGATACGCTTGATTATCCTGTCATCCATTGTCAAAGAAATGTATGTAGCTCTGTGGTCACTGATTCGAGAGTCTATATTTAGAAAACCCGACTCCGCTATTTTAGTATTGTGAGAAGTAAGAATTGGGTCAATCAGTGTGTGATCTTGTTGGTTCATGTATGGTGTTTGCAAGATTATTATTGTGCATCATATCGTGAATGTTATGTGATTTAGGAATGTTTAAGAAATCGACATTTAAGTCACCTAGAATTATCATCTTATCTACTTTATCAAGAGACCAAGAGAAATATTTCCAAAAAGTAGTATCTATATGTGGAGGACGGTATACACAGTGTAAGAAAAAATTTGAGGAAGTATTTTCTATTTCTATACAAATGCATTCTATGTTAACTTGTTGGTCATATCGTCGATGTACTCGAATGGAATTAGACAAATAAATAGCTACACCACCCCCACAGTAGTTGCGATCTTTACGAAAAATGTTCTTGAAACCCTCAATATTAATATTTTCATCAGTGACAGTATTGTCTAAATGTGTTTCAGAGAAACACGCTATATCAAACTCGTGTACAATGGCATATAGATCATCAATCTTGTTTCTAAGACTTCTAACATTTCAGTGAATAATATCCCTAGCTTTCTCATACATAGGGCCTGGATTGAACTCAATATCCCCAGACAACAATAAAATAAAATACAGAAATTGAAATAGAAAGCCGAGTTCTAATGACACTGAAGTAGTTAATGTCACATATGTTTATATAACATTTAAGCAATCGCACAAATGGCGTATCAGTAGAAACAAAACTGAAAACATCGAACGAAACACTTTTAATTGTAACCCTGCAGGGCATATAGAAAATTCCTATTGCGGCCCGGTATTGGGTAAGTGTATTACCCATTATCTAACGTTTTTACTAAATGCACAGAGACAAAATAATTTAGGCCGCAAAACAAAAAGATTTTATAAATGGGGTAGGTGCATATATTATATATTAATTAAAAAATTGAAACAGTAGCATGGCAGTTTTACATATTTGAATGTGTAACAAAAGTAGTAACATTTAAACAAAAACAAAGTAAATGTACACGTAGAAGCATAAGTGCAAGCATGAAAAGAACAGGGTGAAAGCAAATTCAAATGAAGCAAATGAAAAAAGAAAACAATTTCCAAGTTTCAAATTGAAACTCAGTCAATGCAAAGAAAATTACAAACACAGAGATACAAATTGAGTCACGTAGCATGAAAACTACAAATGGCAATCCACAATCATAGAGAATTACTTTGTATAAACCAGGAAGACAAAACAAGACAAGAGAAAGGATAAATGGTGATGTTTGAGTATTTCAAACATGAAATTATTTCAAACACATGAATGTTATACAATCTGAAATACAAGTCACTGCAGTCTTTACAGTCCTACAATACAGAACACTGTGACAGACTTTGGACACTATACTTTAAGCGGTAATAGTAACCAACGATTCTCTAGATTCTCCACAGTCCTCCACTCGCGTTCAGCTTGTTTTACTGTGTATCTTGACAATATCGGAATACGAATTGAGTCGCGCCTGTTTATCATTCACTTCATCCATTTCGTCAACGTCCGTAGCCGACTCTCCTTCTACTTCATTATCATAAGCCTCGCTTTCATGATTGGAAAGTCTGTTCAGATCATCAACATTCCGGATGGTAACTCTTTTGTCATCATTACTCTTGACATAGATTCTGCCGTCTATTGCCCAACGTCCATTGGTTTTGTGACCCTTGACTACTTGTCTGGCCTTCCTAAACAATACAAAGCGACGTGGTATCAGGACCTCGTTGATATAGACGTTATATGCATTGCTCGGATTCTCATTGAACCTATTGAGATTTGTTTTCGTCTGCATACTTCTGCCTTGTCCCTATACCTAACAAACCGGACAATAATGTCTCTAGGTCTATCCCTGCGGGGTTTACCTAATCTGTGGCAGTTGCTAATGGCATGTAGATCCAGTTTCCTGGCATCCTACCAAAAGAGGAGCTTGTTTACTATATTCAACACAACCTCGTCTGTGTCCTCTTCTCTCTCTGGAATCCCAGTTAACTTGAGGCAGGTCTTCCTAGAATACTGTTCTAGGTCATCAAGGCGTGTCTCAAGATACTGAGTCCTGTCTTTGTAATCAGCAATGGCTATATACATGAAGAGGTTTTGGTCTTGAAAATGGTCACATTATTGCCTGCGATTTTAAAACAAATTCTGTTCTATGAATATGACTAGAACTGTTACCTTTCACACAAATTAACACACGATTTCCTCTGCATATTAATGAAATTCACATTACTGTGACTCTTCGAAATTTCACTTCTACGCATGCTAAATCACATGATGTATTAAAAACACTGTCACAATGTGGACTTTGACATTTTTTCACTGAGTAATAATAATATTAAATGCTTTTTTACTCTTTTTACTTATTGTAAGGTATTATTTTTTATACCAAAATTTTTGTCTCAATGAAACAACTAAAATGACATTATGAACAAAGCTCAGGGTAGAACAATAAAAAAAAAAATTAAACTTGAAAACAAATTCCCTGGCTCGCTTTAAAATGACCAAAATCACATTTTCTGGGAGGAACTCTTTATTATACGTACTACAAGAAATCTTATTTATTTTTCCTTGTCTCAACAAGAGCATGCTATAGCATTTTTTAAATGTGTAAGAAAGAAAAATTCCATAGATGATTTAGTTAAATTATATTTACCTACCTAAGTAAAAACATGCTCAAATTCTAAGATGCAGGCACATAAAATTGAGGGGGTTGGGCTTGGGTTACCGTTTTATTAACAAACATTATCCGTTATTTTGATACATAAATAAAGGTATGTTGAGTCCCCCCCACCCCTATTTTTTTAGTAGTAGTGAAGGAAAGGAATGCAATTTAAGCGCTTGGTGTTAAAAATAGAAAACGAGCATTAACAGCATATTAAATAATTTCCAATTTCATTTTTAATTATTTTTTGTGCAGGGTTGATTAAAATATTTATGCTTAGACGTTTATAAGGATAACCATTTCTTTTTGAAAGCAATTGAATTGTGCCCCCGTGTGGACACGATGATTCACCTATTAATGAATTAATATATCCCCATTTGTAATGTAAAATGTGTGTGACTTAAGACTGGAACAATCGATATATTCTACTAAAATTAATGATAAGAAACCGTTTGGAAATGCATTTTTGGACTTTGCTGTAGCATAGACTACATTTATAACGACCAACATTTTCATTTTTAAAGCAATTATATTGTGTTCCCGTTTGGACAAAATTATTTCCTACAAATGTGTAAATATTAATGAGTGTAAATCATATCCCCGTTTGCATTGAAAAAAGTGTGCGACTTAAAATTAAGAAAATCAATATATTCCACTAAAATGGATAATAAGAAACCGTTCGAAAAGACATTATTGATTGATTGATTGTTTGTTTGTTGTTTTCCGCAACAATCAACAATTTTTCAGTTATCTGGTGGCGTCCAGTTGTTATTGGTGGAGGCGAGAACCCTGATACAATGTACCCGGGAAGAGACCAACGACCTTCCGAAAGTAAACTGGCAAACTTTCTCATATTTATCGGCGCGAGCGAGATTCGAATCCGCGCCGACTAGAGTAAGAGGCCTTGTGATTTTGAGCATGGTGCTTTAACCAATTGGCCACGGAGGCCCCGGCATTATTGAACTTTGCGGTAGCATAGAATAAAAATAAAGAAGTCTCCGGTTAAATCATCTCCAACTATATATATATATATATATATATATATATAGAGAGAGAGAGAGAGAGAGAGAGAGAGAGAGAGAGATTCTGTATAGTTTTTGTGTTACACATCTACCCTAGACGTTATCAGTACGGGGATGTCTAATGATCATGTCTTCGTGCTTTTTTATTCTTGAGTTGGTCCACACTGTTTACACATATTTTTCCACATGTTTCTATTATTTTTAGAATATATATATATATATATATATATATATATATATATATATATATATATATATTAGTTTATTATTTAATATATTATTTATTCATTAATTCCTAGTGCATAACAACATATTATATCACTGGCTGCGAGATAACATAAGTTCTGATTAACGTAGTAAATTAACTCGTTCCACTTTAGATTAGTTCAGATTATCAAAACGAACAAACATGTACTTTGCAGTGTAAATACGGTTGCAAATTTAGCGTAGTTTTAGTGCTATTTTTTCCTGTTAAATTTAGCTATTTTATGTAAACCTTTTCGTTTGTACTGAAGAGGGGACAGGTTATTCCGAAAATTAGACAATCTGGTTGTTCGCGTCATTCGTCATGTTTATACTCACGAAGGAATATTAAGTCAGACAAATTATACTAACTATACTTCTCCTCACAGAGTAACACACAATACGATATAACCAGGGTGCACTTGATAAGTAATGCGGTATTGAATAATAACTGGAAATGTCATCCAAAATCAAATAAACAAACAGCAATATAATATTAACGTTATATATTTTGCAATTAGCAATATCATTTAACAATACGTTAGGCATCACCACATCCATCACAGCTTTAACCTATCTAGGTATTGACTCTAATAGATCTGGTGGAAGACGCCTCTCTTTGTCAAAGCAGTCATTTTCGTACTCCGACTAAATTCTGTGGATTTGGCC
This sequence comes from Ostrea denselamellosa, assembly GCA_024699665.1. NCBI lineage: Eukaryota > Metazoa > Mollusca > Bivalvia > Ostreida > Ostreidae > Ostrea > Ostrea denselamellosa. The sequence continues at coordinate 1,166,708 of JAMZEH010000041.1, forward strand.
AGACCTATGGAGTTAACCTGGCTTTCTAATATCAATCTATTATTTTTTTGTAGCAGTTTTATTCTTTTCTCGTTTCTGTGGAGGATGTGTTACTGGGCTTACCGATATGCAAGGACTGTTGGAATGTTGTGTGAACTGATAAATCCACATTTCGATATTTTCAGATAACAGTACTATATTTAGTAACGTCAAAATGAAATGAAAGAGAATGAGAAACTTCTCTCCAGGGTTGTAAATTGTGATATGGTTCCACCAGAGTATCTTTGGAAATAAATTCTTTAGTGTGCCAACAAAACCGAGGGAAATTTAGCTATGTAAACATCGGAATATGTTCAATATTCCTAAAGCAACTACACTTGAGCAAGATAGTAGTATACTTGCCCTTTGCCCCTCCCACCCCCTATAATGGGAAAGGTATGCAAATTAAGATGAGATAAGAAGATCAAGATGTATATTTAATTTTAGAGGATAATTGACGAGGTTTTCAAAATTATTTCACATGTCCATTGTGTCGTAGGTCTACAACAGACAAATTGGGATATCTTAAATAAATTCGTGCTTTCTATAGCAACGAGGAATCCAACAAAAATATCACTAATAGCAAGAATCGAAACAAAATGTATTTTAGAAACATCCCAAAAGCTTTTAGTTGAAAACCCTATAACATCAACTTAGAATATGCCGCTTTACCATATTACTAACAAGGAACGACGAAAATGGGTAAAAAGAACGGGAATGAACTGTAAGAACTGATATATGAGATGTAAATACGGTGAAAGAGATACAGACAACATGTGAAATGGAAATGGTCAACATTGCGAAGCGAAAAGATTACCGGCTCAGAAAAGAAATTCAAGGAGAATATAAGGCTAACCAGAATTCTGTACAATCCTGAAACCGGAAATACTACTATGTAACTTAGAATCTAGGTGATGACATTGCATTTCAAGCAAGTAAATAAAAAGATATTAATTGCAAGGTAGTTTTGTTACAATCTATACAATACAAGTGGTAGAGAAAATAAAAAAAAATCATTGAAACATTGATTAATTATGGAGACATTTAAGAACGCGACTTCCTTGTTGACAAGAAGTACAAGGAAATGTCAACTGAAACCGGTGTAAATAGTTTGTTCGTGTTTATGGAGTATCAAAGATCCATCAACAATGCAACTGTAATGATCATGAAAATATCAGAATTACTATGTGAGGAAGGATTGTTGGTTTCCACCCATCTTTCCATAAAAATAAATGCATTCCTTTCAGTTTTCAGTGCATCAGATATTAAATACCAACGACTTTAAAGTAAAATAAATATGTGTTCATGAACGTATCTTGTATCACGGAATTTGATAGTTGTGATAAGCAACACACACTATTTCTCAACAGCATGAAAAATGAAGATGACGAACATATAGATCAATTTCGTAAATCCCATAAAGAATAAAAATTAAGAGTAGAGTAAACACGGATTCGTGGATACACCAGAGATGGATCAGGTGCCTTGGAGGAGTAAGCAACCCCTGTTAACCGGTTACACCGGCCTCTATCGTAATCAATTAACGGAGCAATATATAGTCAAAATCCGTACGTAAAGACGGCGTAACAATTGGTATGAAAAATATGGCAGCATTGGACCTAACGACAGATTATATTTGCAAATAATGATCATAGAATTTGCGAAATGCGGACTTCAAACGAGAATTCTTCGAGAGGAATCACGGTTGGTGTGACCGGTTAGCTGAGACTAAGTGGTAATTGATTTTGTGGTTTTATCATTTTTGCGCAAACGCAGTATAGTTTATATGCCAAGAATGATCGGTAGTGCTTTGCATAGAAAAGGGAGAGCCTAGACACAAGAAAATATTTGCAGTACAAGTTATATAGTTTTTAAAAACAAAATATTTGAACGCATAAACAGCAAAATAGCATTCTGTTCCGTTTGGAATGTAGAAATGTCCCTGTATTTGGTTATAGTAATGATTTGTTTTTCTTTAACACAATATTCCAGTTATCTTCATATCACCGAAAATGGAATAATTTCCCTAGTGCAACAAATGCTTCTCCGTCATTTAATTTCTATTCGAGTTTCACAGTCAACTAACCAATCTGGAGATTGATGTATATTTGGCAAACAGGTAGAAACGATTAGTGCACCCTTGTTAAATATAACATTCAATCAAAAATTCTATTCAAACAAACCTAGAACCTACGATTCAAACTGCTTTCCCTGAAGCAATGCTATTGTGCTGTATGTTGTTTTAAACAGTGATGAGGATAATTGCAGCTTGTTCCACCCGTCTGTCGTTTTGGCTATTTCACAAAACTTCGAGAAATTGAATAGGTATTTTCGTTCTTTAAACTATTCTGAACTCTGATTGTAATTCGTGGTTGACAATTCTATTTTCTTGACTTTCAACATGTAACGAAAAGAATCTCTCATGAGTATGTGTCAGTCATATAACATCATAAGACAAGACTGATAACTGTGCAATACATCAATAACTGTAACTTAATACCGATAGGCCATAACCAAAATTCAACTAAAATTATGAATTACTTACATTAAGGCAAAATGGACAACTAAAGGTGTTTCGTTTGTATAGACTATTTATTCGGAACAAGAGTATATTTGCTGGGTTAGTTCAGACTTGTATTTAAAGTAACTGAACTTTGTACAAGCTGTGGCTCCACATAATACTTGCACTTTCTGCCACCTATATTTCACCTTACTATCCTCTACATCTTCCTGATTGATTGATTTATTAAATATTGTTTAACGTCCCGCTCGAGAATCTTTCACTCATATGGATACGTCATTATTGCTGGTGAAGGGCTGCAAATGTTAGGCCTATGCTCGGCGCTTATGGCCTTTGAGCAGAGGGGGATCTGCTGTGACACGGGGCATTGGTTTTTGCGGTCTCATCCGAAGACCCGCCCCATTTAGGCGCCTCTTACGACAAGCAAGGGTACGGAGGATCTACTCTAGGAACCCGGATCCCCATGGGGATACGTCTTCCTGAAATTGAAAACTTAATTCAATAACTTTCTGGTATTGTGTGACTCTACGCATAACCAATTGTGGGACAATGATAAACTAAAGGATGGTGGGAAGAAATTAGAAAATGCTATATCACATTGCGATCTTCGTACCTTTAATGACGGATCAAACACATATCTGCTTCCACGTGATGATTGATACTCTGCAATAGACCTTAGCTTAATTGATCAGTGTATACATTTAGATTTTGACTAGTCGGTATATGATATCCTCTGTGAGGGTGATCATTTCATCAAAACAAACACATTTCAAGAAATTGATAGTATTTCCAGTTCCAAATTGAATAAAGCTGATTGGAAATATCTCCAAACCTTATGTAAGAAAATCTATCTACTGAATAAAATTTACAACCAACCAGGCCCAAACATTCATTAAGATATCAAATTAAATACATATACCTTAAAGCTCAACAAAATCCAAACATCTTTAAAAACCCAAGGTTTACGAAGGAATGTGATGAAGCAATTAAAGTACGGGAAAACAGAGAGACTATTTAATCGATCCAATCCTCATTAAATGTAAATAACGTATGTATGACTCGAAGAACTATAAATTTTAACAAATGAAAATCCAGCAAACCATTTTTCTCAAACTTACATTCACAAACACTGGTTTTGTTTTGGGTTTTTGGTTTGTTTTTTTATTATTATTTTTATTTTTTGTTGTTGTTGTTTTTTTGGGTTTTTTTTTTTTTTTTTTTTTTTTTTTTTTTTTTGTTTTGTTTTGTTTTGTTTTGTTGTTTTGGTTTTTTGGGTTTTTTTTTTGTTTTGGGGTTTTTTTTGGTTTGTTTGTTTGTTTTTTTTTTGGGGGGGGGGGGGTTGCGGTCTCATCCGAAGGACCGCCGCATTTAGTCGCCTCGTACGACAAATAAGGGGTATTGAGGACCTGTTCTAACCCGGGTCCTCATGGGACGTCAGGAAAAGGAACAGAAAAGATCTTTAATTTAGAAATGATACTTCAACAACAACAACCCCACAAACATCAAATATAGTGACAGAGACTATTTCGAAAACATCGACAATAGTCAACATGTCTTCAGATTTCAGAAAGACACAAAATCAAAGAAAAATTATAGAGTTTAAAGCAAACAAGGACAAACATTACAATAAAACTTCACTTTGGCAAAACTTATAAAAGCTATTCAGAATTCTCATGATACTGCAAACAGTCGCCGGATAGCTGAAAAATTGCTCAGACGACTATAAATAAAACAAACAAACAAAACAAACAAAAGCAAACAGTCCAGGCCAAAGATACTAAGAAATCCATAAACACCTTCCAGAAAATAATAGGTGTCTCCTGAAATTGTGTTAGTACAATGTGACAAATATGTTCACCATCCTGATTTCAGGGAACTATTACTAGTATTCCTGTTACACAATCCGATCGCAATCAAACTGATCCAATCGATTATCGAACTATCGAATGTAAGAACCATGGATCGATATTTAACGATCGATTAATATGGTTTCTAGAGATTAACAGTATTCTGACAAACATACCATGTGGTTTTCGGAAAAATGCAAGTACCACTGACCACTTGGTGCGACTAGAATCTTTTTTAGGAAATGCCTTTGTTAACAAAGAACACACTGTATCTATCTTCTTCGACTTGTAAACGTGATATATTAGATAAAATATTCACATCTCCAATGTTTCTACCTTTGATATCTTTGCAAATTGTATTGATAAACATTTCCTCATGAATACATTACAGTTATGCACAATGAGCATATGAATCTTGATAAATATAATACGTCTGTTTTAACATCTCCATATGAGTGAACAATTCTCAAGCGGGACGTTAAACAATACATAATCATTAAACGTCTGTGAATTCCGAAAGAAATAAAAGTAGAAGGTACTTATATAGTATACTGATTTCCGTGGACAATATCTAATATGTACCACAGATTCTTTAAAAAAAGACTTTCAATGTTCGATTAGGATCAATCCTCTCGGACAGCTATGAACAGGTGATGTCCCACAAAGCAATATTTTATCGGTCACGTTATTAAACATCAAAATTAACAGCACATGGACGTTACGACAAGTTATTAAAATCTTTACGGGGATAAGATCAGCGAAGCAATGTAACGTCACAATTGAAATAAGTATATCACTAGATATATATATATTTAATTCCGATTTTATTTTCACTAAGGTGTTATCCATTATAAATGATACAACTACTAAGATCCACAAAAAAATGTAGTGACGATGATACAAATGTGAAGAATTTATTGTATGTGTTCTGTAAATATCAACAAAATGTGAAATATTTGAAATATATGTCACGGGATATATGAAATATTCTGGACAAAAAAAGTTAAGGATCATGATTTCAGAATTATTTTATTCATAACAAAACCAAATAAATTATGTTAGATATACTGAACCGCAAAAGAAACGTCGCATTAAATTTTGCAAAAGTAATGCACTTATTTTGAAATAAAAAATAACGAATATGTAATTGATGTAATGTGTTTTTAATTATCTAACATTTGTCTTAGAGTTATACACATTCAATTTAATGTCAAATAATGTCAATATCACAGATTGCTGTTGTCCTAAGTGCACTTCCGTCAGTAACGTGTAAGGCCACCATTGGCATTAATTACAGCCATGCATCTTCGATACATAGAGTTGATGAGCCGATTGATGAAGGCCATAGGAATAGTCGCCCACACATGCTGATACGCCATAGAAAGTTCTGCAGCAGTTGTCGTTCTTGCTTGTTGTTGGTATAGCTTCAACTGGATGTGATCCCATAAATGTTCAATGGGGTTTAGATCGGGACTAAGAGCTGGCCAGTCAATAACTGCAATGTTGTTCTGCTGCAGGTAGTCCCTAGTTATTCTAGCTGTATGTGCACGCGCGTTATCTTGCTGGAACGTCTTGTGTGGATGTTGGTTGAAATGCTGTACAACATGAGGCCTCAGGACTTTATCAATGTAGCGGGCAGCTGTTACACCATTTCCTCTGCCTGGAAGACAACGGGGCCAAGTTTCGAATTCAGGCCAATACCACTCCACACCATGATGCTCGGCCCGCCCCATGGATCAGTTTCCATAACACAGTTGTCATTGTAACGCTCACCCTTCCTTCGCCAAACTCTTGCTCGACCATCGTGTGTGGAAATGCAATATCGGCTTTCATCGGAGAAGATGACATTCCTCCATTGTCGATTACGCCAGTTTTGCCGCTGTAAAGCCCACTGAAGACGTGACCGACGGTGTCTTTGTGTAAGGACAGGACCTCTGTATGGACGGCGACATCTGAGGTTATTTGCTGCTAACCAACGACGTACTGTGTCGTCACTTATGGGTCGCTGATGTGTTCCAATGGTATTGTGTGCTGTTTCTGATGCCCTTGTGAATCGGTCATTCAAATGCTGGCGCAGTACGAACCTGTTCTGTCTTTGCGTTGTAACTTGTGGTCTACCGCTACGTGCCCAGCATGCAATTTTCCTATGGCTTGGTCCCTCTGTTGTCGATTCAAACGTGGCATAGCTCTGCTTTCAAAACTTATACTGATAATCATTTAAATATTCGCGGTATTTATACCCATAATGAAGCGTGAAAAGCATGAGCATTAACATTTTTCAATTTAATGCTGGAAAGTGTGTACCACGGGAGGCGAGAGATTCAATGACAATTGAACGTGTCGCTCAAATCAGTGAAGCGTAATTTACCTTTAAATGATTGTAGAGTTCACGTTTCGTGTTCATGCATATTTAATACAGATTATAATATTTACAAACAATATTTCATATTATCAAATATTTCTAAAAAAAAAAATGCGACGTTTCTTTTGCGGTTCAGTATATATACTTCAAATGTTCAACGACAATCGAACAATCCATTTTAAACCTGTTTTTACAAATTCATCAATACGTTAAGCAGCCAGAGCAACCATTGTCAGGTAACCCCCCAAAACAGTTTGAAAATCGGTATGAGCAACAATAACAAATTTCATTACAAATGATTCAATCTTTATAAAGGCAATATCAATAGGGTGTATGTCCACCCTGAGCCTGTATAACGGCACGACAATGCCTCTGCATACTTCTGATGAGCCTGCGGAACGCAATTTGTGGCAACCTTGCCCATTCCTGCTGTAAAGCTAACGTAAGCTCCTGGCGGTTTGTCGGAAGTACAGGGCGTCTGGAAACAGCTTGTTGCAACATGTCCCAGGCATGTTCTATTGGATTTAAATCCGGAGAACAACTCGGCCAATCCATATGTTCAATTGTCTCTGTAGCAAGGTAGTCTGTCACTATACGTGCTCTGTGGGGACGAGCATTATCATCCATTAACACAAAGGCGTTGCCTATAGCTCCCGCATAAGGTCTCACAATTGGATGCAGTATCTCGTCCCTGTAAATTGCACCGGTAAGATTGCCATTAATCACGTGCAAGTCAGTACATTCACCAATACTGATTCCCGCCCAAATCATTACAGAGCCACCTCCAAAACGATCATGCTCTGCTACACAGCAATCAGCATACCGCTCTCCACGCATGCGCCATACACGCCTACGACCGTCATGAAAGTCCACGCAGAACCGTGACTCGTCTGTGAAAAGAACAGGCGTCCAATGACGCAGTTTCCAGTTTATGTGATTTTGAGCCCAATTGAGTCGTGCTACACGATGTCTTCTCCTCAAAATGGGACGAACAGCAGGTCGATGAGCCCGAAGGTTAGCAGCACGAAGTCTCTGTCTGAGAGTTTGTTGGTGTTATGCGCACCCCACTTGCTGCATGAAAGTCAGTATTGAGTTGGACAGCACTCTGAAACCTGTGTCTACGAGCCATAAGTGACATATAGCGATCCTGGCGAGCGGTTGTGGACCTTGGACGACCTGATCTCGGTCTCTCAGAAACATTACCTGTCTGCCTAAAACGATTCCACAACCTTGAAATCACACTTTGGGACATATTAAAATGTCTAGAGACAGTTCTCTGGACTTGGCCAACTTGAAGCATACCTACTGCCTGACCAGCTTCCAGAGCAGTTAAATGGCGACACATGGCTTTTAATGTCAATAATTGTTCACCTAAGAGTCGATTAGAGCAATAAATACCCACAATGAAATGAAAATCACAATTTTTCAATTTCAATATACACGTTGGCACACTTTGATTTTGACCCCTTGCTTGTGTTTGGGCGAAAAAATCGTGCACTTATGACGTCAATATGAAACCAGGTAAATCTATTGTGTTAAGGACACATTGGAGAAACTATACATGTTAAAATTTGTCAAAATAATTATTTGGTTAATAAAAATTTTTGAGGTCAAAATTATGATCCTTAACTTTTTTTGTCCAGTATATATATGTGAAACACTGCTAATTTATTGATATTATGAAGGTATTTAATTCCATTCATCGACAATTTGTTTACGGGGAAAAACAACTAATTTACCATGTCGATCCGATTTTCCTCCGTCACACACTGACATAATACTGCTAAAGTAACACATTACCCCAAATATCAAAACAACTTTAATTTGCATATATGTATATAAAAATACAAAACAAATTATTTGTGCCTTTACTGATAGAATCCTATGAATATGAAATATATTGAGATATCTTCGTTAAACGGTGGAAGTTGAAGACAAAACGGAAAACGTTTAATCAGATAATCCAGTTTCATTGATTTAAACAATAAATGACAAGATTCTATCAGCGTTTCCCTGCGAATTCGTTGTATTTGGCAACAGATTTTCATTTAAGATACATACATTCGGAGTACTGAGTTACTTTTGATGGTTTTTATTAGAGACTTTTCCTGTGCTATTTTTAGATGCCACGCAAGGACGTGCACATCAATTCAAGGGAGATAACTAAATACGTGTGTAAAACTCATTTGTATTTATAAGGAATATATAACTTTATAATTGGGCCCATTACTATAAATAGCGGACAAAAATGGAAGATAAGTGATTTACAACTCAAAATATTCTTGAGAGTGTCCTTAACGTACCCGCGAGCTAGTCTGGTTGAAGTGTTTTAAAAATAGCAATTTTCAGAGCACTTTATTCGTAGATGGTGTTGTTCTTTGCTACATATGAAAACTATGAATACAATTGAAAATCAATTACAATTATGCTTGCGCAGAATCTCCAAAAATGATCAATTAATAACGATTGTAATTTTCAAAATCTAGAACATCATGTGTGCATTTCTGTGACAAACAGAAAGCACACTTTGATGCATGTTTGGATTTAGATGGAACTCCACTCAAATTTCTAAAACATCTTTCACATTTCTTTTACAAACAAAGATTCTTTTCTGGATCCAGTAAATGTTTCACCAAGCCCCTATCTCTGCTCCTCACGAAAAATATTACCTGCTGTGAAGGAGAAACTTCAAAGGTATTGCGCCACAACATATGCAAAAAGTGGTGTAAATGAAATGTGGATTTCAAAAACATTTAAAGAACTTTTAGTAAATTTGAAATCACAAAAAACTGTTCTGAAATTAAGAAAAGAAACATCAAAACGTATGACTTTTCAACACTTTACACGACCATTTCTCACGATAAATTAATGACCAGGCTTTTTGACATCATAGACAGTTGCTTTGACAATAGAAATGGAAGAAAAGAAATATTCTTATCTAATGATCAGTCAGTCAAAATCTTGCTTTGCTAAACTCCACTTTGGTTCCACGCAAAAGAACTCTGAAGTTGAAATTAGAACGAATCTGGAGTTCCTCAATGACAATATCCTCGTAGTCTTTGGTGATTGGACCTTCCAACAGTATTCTGGAATTCCCATGGCCACGAATTGTGCTCCTATTTTAGCCACCCTATTTGTATACTCTTATGAGGCAGAGGTTTTTCAAACGCGACTACATAAGAAGAAAAATATCTTTCTGTGGCCTTCAACTCGACATTTAGATATACCTATCGACGACGTTTTATCTATTTACAATAATGATTTTCATTCATATGTCGATTCAATATATCACATTGAATTCGACATAAAAGACACAACAGTCTTTCACAGCTGCTTCGCACTTGGATATTTTATTGAAAATACATATTAACGGTAAACTAACAAATCAACTTTATAACAAATGTCGTGCTTTCAGCTTCTCCATTGTCGACATTCCTTTTTATGTAGCAATAATCCATTATCTCGTGCATATGATGTTTACATCTCTCAACTGATTCAATACTTAAGAACTTGCTCTTCGTATGATCAGTGTTTTCGAGTCAGGCTACTGGGAAACAAGTTGATGTTTCAGGGGTTTCAAAAATCTCGTTTAAAATCAGCATTTCGCAAATTCTATGGTCGTTATAACGATCTAGATTGCCAATACAATCTTTCATTGGGTCAAATGATGTTTAACTTGTTTCATATCAAATATTAAGCGTTCTTGACACACTAATTACACCATTTATCTTCTCAAGATATAGGGCTTAGGGGGGTGGGGGACCGGTAGACGGTGGATGTCTTACTCTTCATAGGCACTGATCCCACCTCTGGTTTATCCAGGGATCCGTGTTTGCTCAATTCGTTAATTTGTATTCCATATAGCACTTATGAGATAGATCGCTGTTCGTTATCTTTGCCGTAAGATTCCCCATATAAAGCAGTTAGGGGAAAATGCATGAAGACGCCATAAAATTTGTTGCATATACTAAATTTGGATCAAACAAACACATTCTTTTCAAACTATGTTGTTCGATTGTAAAATTTGAATTAGACTATCGTTTACGAATTGTTTACAGTTCTGCCAGAATTTCCTATTTGAAGTTCCTCATTTCCATCCATGATCAGGATCATCGAGAGGATCTACGGAAATTTCTCCCAATGATCGTTTAAATGTTGTAGCAAGCGAATTGCTACTTCCTATACGACAAATTAAAGTAACATTACAATATGTAATCAAAATTAATTTAAACACTGATGACCCAGTCTATAACCAGATATTCCATCCTAACACCAAATATAAATACGCCAAAATTCGAAATGTGTTAAATCAAATAGACTTAGAATTAGCAAATATCTGAAGGATTCGATTTATCTTTTACAATTTATTAAACCTTTTTCTCATTCCGTTATACCATCGTTGAAAATTGGAAACACAATTCATAGAAATACATTTCTAACAAACAATAAAACCCAATCATAATCCAACAAAAACTATACGAAATATCCTAACAGCTGGTATAAATCAATCAAGTTTTGTTGAATTCCAAGCCATATTGCTATTCGTGGTAACACCAAATCAAACGATGCCAGAGATTAGCACACCAGTTCCAAATTGTTAACTTTCATAACATTCCATATAAATACCTAAAACGTATGTTGTCTCTCTTTGGAAGACTCAATGCGCATGAACAGATAAAGGTATATACTGGGCAAAACAAAGTTAGGGATTGTGGGTTTGATAAAGTTTTGGGGAGAACTTTTTAGTGAAATACCACATATACATGGATTGAGAAAACATTTTGTGACTTGAATCCTGTTCAGTGTATGCTTCTTCACAATTTGCACGTGTCCATGAGCGGCACGATAAAAATGTGGTACACTTTGGGTAGTTGTGTAAGGCAGACAATCAGTCAGCAGACACCAATATTTTATAAATAAAGTGAACAGCTATTGAACGTAAATTAAATAAAGGTACGTCATCACAAAGACTTCATTTACAGGCAAATGAGCGCAACCAAGCAATTGGAATGTTTCAGGCTGGACAAACCCAGCGAGATGTTGCTATCTGGTTTGGTGTGTCCCAGAGAGTCATCTCTAGATTCTGGACACGATTTCAGGGGACTGGTATAGTCAATGAGACGCCAGAAATGGCAGATCCGTGCCACAACGCAAAGCTAAGACCGGTACATCGTACCTTTGGCCCAGAGACAGCGTTTTTATCCTGTATCCAACACTGACTCGTCAGTTTATTGTTGCCACAAGCCTGCACATTACGTCCCAGACTTTGAGAAACAAACTTCATGCTACTAATATCAGGGCTTACAGGCCAGTAGTGTGTCCCAGACATCATAGACCAACATGCATGGAATTCGCATGTCACCACATAGATTGGGATAGACGATTGATTGATTGATTATTACTTTCCGCCACATTCAACAATTTTTCAGTTATCTGGTGGCGTCCAGTTTTTGTTGGTGGAGGAGAGAACCCAGATACAATGTATCTGGGAAGAGACCACCGACCTTCCGCAAGTAAACTGGCAAACTTGCTCACATAACGCCGCGGCCGAGATTCGAACACGCGCCGACAGAGGTGAGAGGCTTTGTGATTTTGAGCCCGATGCTCTAACCACTCGGCCACGGAGGGATAGACGACGTTGGGAGTCGGTACTATTCACAGATGAGTCCCGTTTCTGTCTGGACTTACACGATGGCCGTAGGCGTGTGTGGAGAGAGGCCAGACAGAGACATAGCCAGGCATTGGTGGCTGAATACAATCGGTTGGGAGTGGCTCTGTGATGATTTGGGGTGGGATCTCTTTTGGTGGATTGCACTGACATGGTACCCATCAGGAACGGCGCACTGACTGCTCTCCGATACAGAGATGAAATTCTTCACTCAGTCGTCAGGTTGTTTGCAGATGCAGTCGGGCTAAATTTCTTTCTGATGGACGATAAAGCCTGTCCCTTTCGTGGTCATATGGTTCAGGAGTATCTGCAGAGGGAAACTATTGAACGTATGAAGTGGCCTCTTGTCTCATCGGACCTGAATCCCATCGAGCATTGGTAGGATCAACTTCAGCATCAACTTTAAAGCATCAACACAGCGTCCAAACCAACCACAGCCTTGGATGACCTTGAAAAAGCGCTGAGAGAGGAATGGAACAATCTCCAACAAAAGAACATTGTGAATCTCATAATGAATATGCAACGCCGATGCCAGGCTGTTCTGATAGCGAAAGGAGGTCACATCGAGTATTGAGGAAACTGAGTCACTTGTGTACATGCTCTCTAAAGTTTGTTTTTCGTGCCAGATTTCTTCACGTCCTTCAGTGACATATTGTTTTGTGCGCTACAACCCAGAAAATCAATAAATGAATCGAGATTTCTGATTAAATATTGATGAAAAATGATATCAGCGTTTGTGTTTCATATATTCTGCAATGCACGTACAAAGGTTTAGTTTTAATCACTTAAATAGTCCATGATCAATAACTTAATTTGTCCAGTATATTTGCTCAACATACTGGATCAGTGTCCGATGGTATTTAGAGACGAATCCTGTGATTTTCACAGGCACAAATGTTATCAACATTTTAATTAATTCTCCACCAGAACTCAATCGGAAATTGATATATCTAATTCGTTGTGAACACATAATTTGGCAATGGCAAGTACTACTTTCGTTTTGCAAAGTTAATCAGCAACTTAAAGTATTACTTTCGTTTCCTTGAGCTAGATTACTTTCGTTTCGCTGTTAGAGGATTTTGTAATAAAATTTAGATGGAAAGAATTTGATTACTTAATCTATAAAGTAAAATTAACAAGAACAAATTCCATTGCAAAACTTGTAAAACAAAGTGTAATAATGTAAATTCTCTGATAATTTGTAACGAAAATAAATGCATTCATATAGCCTGTTCACATTTCAGTTTCGATACTTCAGAAGTACTATGTATTCAGTTCAGTTCGTTATAACGATTGGGGGTTAAAAGAGACGGTTTTGGGGGGTTAAAAGAGACGGTTTTCGGGCTGAGAAAATCTGAGTTATTCTATTTCCCCAGTCACTCTTATCATTGAGCTCCACTTAATCCGGAAAATTATACTGCATCCTTAGATTAAACACTTTGGAAATGCCATGTACTGGGTTTCTCAATATTCACTTTTACGGCAATAGATGCATGACATTCGTTATTAGATGATCGCTCCTGTACACTACAAATTAAGTAACGTCGCGACATCATGGCAGTTTTCGAAACGGGCTTGACGAAAAAGGTGAGATGGTAGGGTGTACTTCATCTATTCAGAAAAATATTTCAAGTAATTAGTTTAGTGTTGACATATTTTAACAACTGCTTTGAATACACAGTCCAAGAAAACTACACACACGTGGGAGTGGTTAAATAACTTGTCTGTGCACCACTATGTTTACGTGGTCACCATGTGTCCATGTGTATTGATCTTGGAATGCATACGAACGATTTATACTGAATGACAAATATCTTTCAGTCATTTATAAATTTGTTTTGCAACATACGAGGACGAGTCAATAAGTAACCAGTCTAACTTATTTCCGGTTGACCGCGACGGTCACGATTTCCATGCCTTGTGTCAATACATGTTTTACACCTGGGTAAAAAAAAATGCATAGTAAATGTCAAACATGGCTAGTGATGCAAAGGCATGCTTTTCATCTAAAGTTGAGTACCGTGCTGCAATTCGGTACTTGTATTTAAAAGTTAAAACACGCAAGGAAATATACGGCGAGTTAGCCGATGTTTATGGGTCTTCTGCACCATTGTATGTTAAGGTTAAATTCTGGGTAGTGGAATTCAAAGGCATTAGAATGTCTTTAGAAGCCAGGTCTGGACGCCCACTGGATGCCACCGACGAAGAAATGTATAACAAAGTTTGGGATCTGGTATACTCCGATAGGCGAATTGAGGTGTAATAAATAGCGCAGGCATTAGGCATTTCACATGGTAGCTTTTCAACAATATTACATGATCGTTTATGTATGTGGAAGCTAACAGCCCGTTGGGTCCCATATCCCTTAGTGATGAGCAAATGGCAGTATGCAGCACCATGTTGAAGCGTATTAGGTCAACAGGTAATTTTTTTTGCGTCTGGTTCATTATTATGAGTCAAAGAATAAAGCTCAGAGTCGTCAGTGGGTAGGGCCGGGGTCCCCGAGGCCAAAGAAGTTCAAGGCGCAATCATCTGCTGGCAAGGTGATTTCCACAGTATTTTGGGACGCAAAAGGCGTTATATTGGAATTTTTACCCACGAGAAGTACAATAACTGGAGTGTACTATGCAAACTTGCTAGACCAGCTGAGAACCACCATCGGTGAAAAACGTCGAGGTAAACTCTCTAAACGTGTTTCGCTGCAACGGAACGTGAGAGTCCACATTTACATAGTGGCAATGGATACTGTAGAGCGAAACCAGTATGAATTAATACCACATCCTGCCTATTCGCCTGACCTAGCTCCTTGTGATTTGTTCCTATTCCCAAACTTGAAAAAGGATATCTGTGCAAGTTATTTCCAGTCTGACAAAGTCGTAACGACAGTTGAGAAGTGGGTGAATGGTTACTTATTGACTCACCCTTGGTTAATTTAAATATGATTATAAAATTGAATTATAATTTACCGTCTTTATTGTTGTTAGAAGTAAAACACGAAGTGTAAGTGAAATGTGTATTAATTTTCTCATAATCAGTTATTACATATGAAGGTATATCGCAGAATAATAACAGCGGCAGTCCTTCGAGCTTTTGCAATAACTGAGGTAAAATCTATTTTATAGGCATAGCACTTCGTTCAAGTTGATCGTAAAAAAAAAGGGGGGGGGGGGGGGGGGGGGGCGAGGGTCCTACGAGGGCGAGTCAGTATGTAACCAGCCTAACTTATTTCCGGTTGAGAATCACCTCTTCCTTTTCAATGCAATTGCCCTCTTGTGTAATGCACTTTGACCAATGGTGTTCAAGTGCCATTAGCCCAGAACTCAAAAAGTCTAAAATTCCTGACATGAAGCAATCAATTTATATCACTAATTCATTTTTATATGATCTAATCTCTTGAATACAATAAAGAATACAACATTGACAGCATGACAAACAGGGACCCCTAGAAACACCAGAGGTGGAATCACGTGCCTAGAAGGAATACCATAATACATTTATTCAATTTATTGGTGCCTTGAAATGGATATACTTGTCCATGATTAATTTGAAGTATCAACCTACATTCACTAATTCAGTACAAGTGGTCGATCACATTGGACATGTAGACCTTACATGCAGTCTTCCGTTATACCCAGCCGACAAACCATCAATCTTTCCTCTATAATTCTCTAATTGATGTTGCCTTTTTCCTTTAGTGCTTTACTGTTGGCTTAGGTCCTTCCTTAGTCAACCTGGCATGATTTTTTTTTAATGTCTAGCAAAGTTTCCAATCTTCCAAGTTACACACATATATGAAGATGTGTCTTCATTTCATAAACAGAAAAACATCTATCAGTCTCTTCAACTCTAGCGCTTAAAGTTTAAAATGACTACAAGGCAAATGCTAATAATGAACATACTGAGAATTCCCAGGTCATTTGCAAAAGATAATAGCATCTCTCTCCCAAGCCCTTTTCAAATAATTAACACACAATCTCGAATATTAAAGCAATGTCATTTTGAATCCTTTCATCTGAATTAAATTCCAAGTACCGATCTAGACACTGTGTTCCAGATTTATCAAACATTCATTATTTTTACAGCTTTTTATTGCAACAATATGACACAACCCTGATTTATATACATGTACATTCAAGCATGAACTTGTAAGTTATAATATAAAGTTGTCATAGTCCTTTTCTACTGAAAATTCCATGAAAAAAGATATGGTGATGATTTGTTAGCTTTAATTCATGTAAAAGCTGGTTTATTTTCTATGGAGTGAAAAGCAATCATTTTGATAAAGGTGAAATTATAAACCTGATTTGATACATAAAATAGTACAAAATACATTTTACTCCTGAAATGCACATCTTTGTATTATCTTCATAGTTTCATATGTGGCTGCTTACTGCAGAAAAGCCAAATTACATGAAGCCAGTTTTCTGTCGTTTCCATGACAGTATTCTTCACTATAAATGTAAGACTTTCCACTGAAAACAAGTCAAGTAATCCACAAGGTTTCCATGTGCAACTTGGTTAATTTAGTACAGATGTCCAAGTTTTACTGTCTTCCTGAGTCTCACCTTGGTTTGACTATCCTCATCTCTGTATGACCTTGTTATCCTGGTTTCTCCTTAGTTTGCTGCAATGTCCGCTGGGCAGTCATTTCTTCCTGTAGTAAAGTCATTCTCTTCCTCTGGTAATGCTGCCAGTGAAGCAGCTGTTGGTCATCTATAAACTTGGCACACTGGGAGTTAACCAGCTCCTTTCGGAAATGTTCATATTGTAAAAGCTCCAAGAAAAATAAACATTGAGGATACCTAAATATAATAAACAATCGATATGAACATATGATAGTAATTGTATGTATTGGAAAAAAAATTACATATGTATGCTATACTCCAGAACTGAAAGTAAATATTTCTCAGTTCATTGCCTAAGACAATCAATTTAAAATCAGATCTGTTAATCACTCACTAATTTGTGTAATGAATATGCAAGCAGATCTAATTCTAATTAGACTGTGATCAAAATATAATGTAATCACATCAAGAAAAGGGCTACCCCTGTTATTAATTTCGTTGACATGTTTGTTGAATGTAACCTAAAAATACAATAGCAACACAATGAAAATATGCAAATTTTCAAGTTTAACTTTTAGAAACTGAAATATGCCCTACTTGAGATATTTAGCATATTTTGGTTCTTTCCAGTACTGTAAATACTTCAGGTAGTTTATGAAAGTTGGATCTTTGAAATATCCTCTTTGGGCTAAAACTGAAAAAACAAAATGAAATTGATAAATGCAAAGTGTTAAAAAATTAAATATCAAGTGAAACTAAGAGCACGCCAATACTGGTATGACAGCCAAATCTTAAAAATTTAATTTCTTTTTAGCAGAACGAAGTGATTTCTAAATTGTGCATGAAGATTTTAATCAAGACTAAATGTCAGTGAGTCTGGCTAACAATTTTTTCAAGAGAGATATGATGGTTGAGACTGAAAAGGAAATTCACTGTCTTATTTCAAACTCAATCTTCTGATAGGTAGAGGATTCTACCATCTGTTGACTTTTTAAATGAGAAAGGTTGTAAAAATATTTAATATCCCACAGGGGCTAGCTCCTGTTTAAAAACTATGTAAAAACAAAGCCCTTGTGAACGTCTAGTAGTATACCGATATTTCCACTTTCAGTCAATAATTGTACTCACAATTCAGATAATTTGGATTTGCTAAACACTGCACGAATTCTAACTCTGTCTGAAATCTCAGTCTTTGTTGCTCCTCCGTTTCTGAAGAAAAACAAAATTACAATGTACATTTCGAATTTTCCCAGCAATGTTCACAATACCCAGGATCGATGATTAAATCTACATCGGGCATTCTGAAAGTTGCATGATTCTAGTGTAGCTCAATCATTCAATAAAGAATAAAAACAAGTTTAACTGTGAGTTAAATCTTGAAAAAGAACCTTGTGAACCCGGCACAGAACTCTGCCGTATGCTTGCCATTTTGTTCATAAAAATTGAAAAATGTAAAATGCAGATATAATTGGAAGTGGGACATAAGCATCAACTTCTTAATCCTGGCCTCAAGACCATAAACTGATACTAAACTTAAAGTTTAAATTTCGAATCCAACTAACTTTTGAAATAATTTTCATCAACATTTTTTTTTTTAAACCAGCAGTGTTTTTTTTTTTTTTTTTAAATCTATGCTAGTGCTATGCTAAATCTTTAAAATATAGATAATCAAAATTTGACTGAAGTCTATTTTAGTGTATGGTATTGTGGTCTGATCTTTTCCCGATTTAAAGAAAATTGTATTTTCTATCATTATGTAAATAACGTAAAAGCCCATTGTGTAAAATACAATATATTCCGTCTATATCCGAATATATTATTTCAGCACTTTATGAAAATATGGCGGCACCCATAGTGTATTTGGATTGAAATGGATTGTGGATGAAATATAAAAGATGAGGGAGTTTGTGGGAAGTAAAATTTTCCAGGCAATGGAAAATATCGATGTCTCTGCATTGAATAAATTGCGGGAGAAGGACTTGCGGCCCGTCTTACCATGTTTGGTTCGAATGGCTCTTTGTAAACCACTGGATGAAAGCGAATCGTGGTCTGCAGCGAAGAAAAATGTTCTAAAAATACTCTCCGGTATTGAGGTTGTTAACAGTATTGTTGCGTTACTTTCAATAGATTTTCACGCTCTGGAGCAAGATGTGAATAAAGAACAGCAACTCAGGTACTTAACCAATTAAGCCAGCCTAGCCAAATTATATATTTGGAATTTACACAGACACAAAAAATGTTAGTGGCATTCATATAGGCCCCATGTCTCTCTGAAATAATTTATGGACACCAGAAACATGCCCACCCAAAGTGGGTCATACGTTAACAAATAGATAATTAGCAGATGGATAATTGCACCACTGTCTCTTTATGACAAGTCTGCATTGTTTGGAGAAAGTAACATAAAATTGCTTATTAGTCATGTTTTATTTCTATACTCAATAACTTTGAAGTACATGTAGATTCTTAGATATTAAATGCACATGTCAATTAAACTGGACATGAATATTCAGCATTTCAAATAAGTAGTGACCTCTGTGATTGACTATCATATAATCATAAATTAAATTTGAAGTGCACATTTTTCCAAAATAATAGAGTAAATTACCTGCAAAATTAATAGTTTTGTTTTACATAGCTGTGAATTAAAATGTAAGCATCATTCCAAAGATTTTAGTATTTGTGAACTTATGTCATAATCACAAAATACTTTGATGATTACAGTGAAACTTCTCCAAATCGGACCTCAGAAAACTGGTCCTCCTTGAATGTTGACCAATTTTCAAAGTCCTGGCAGATATCTTAACATTTTCGTACAAAGTAATTCTGTCAAAACCGGACACCTGCTATTTTTTAAAGAACATTTGGTAACAAATATGTGTAATTTCCTCTCGTTATCCTGGCCACTTCTTGAAGACAAGAAAATTTTGGATTGAATTAAATCACTATCATCCTTTGTTTCATATGTAAGATTTTACATGAAAAGAGAAATTCAGAGACTCCACATGTTAACAGACTACCTATCTATGTAAAGTAACAGTGGTACACATTTGTCAATAAGATAGTGGCACCACCATGAAGAAAGAATGCTGATATTATTACTTTATGAAATTTGAAGGAAATGGTTTTTACAAAGTGATTTTATTTTTGTTTTTACACATATAATTCAGGGAAGTTTGAGAAATGGCAATGTTTGATACTAAATGAAAGTGGCCCTATAGGCTATGAAGTACAGAACATTGGGGGGACCTTCCTGTTGTTTTGGTAGAGTCGTGCTGCCATCTACTGTTAGTGTTGAACCCTGAAAGGTCATGTTTATTTCAATTAATTTAGGAATCAGTACAATCTCAATATTTGCAGAACAAAGCTTGGAGGAAATCAGTCTGAGAGTATCCTGATATCTCAGCTACAGAACGGAGTGGCTCTTGAGTTTGAAAGAAGTGACCCACCAAGAAGACTGAGGCTGCTACTGAGTGAACTCTTATTTGTCTCATCTCAGGTATCACTCTTGTGATCATTACAAGTTTTACAGTTACGATCATTACAAGTTTTACAGTTATGATCATTACAAGTTTTACAGTTATGATCATTACAAGTTTTACAGTTATGATCATTACAAGTTTTACAGTTACGATCATTACAAGTTTTACAGTTATGATCATTACAAGTTTTACAGTTGTGATCATTACAAGTTTTACAGTTATGATCATTACAAGTTTTACAGTTATGATCATTTCAAGTTTTTACAGTTGTGATCATTACAAGTTTTACATTGCTCCATTCAAGTGGTACTACCTTTATTTCCATTTTTTATTGTTTTATCTGTCAAACATTTTTTGGTGATATTTTTGTCGCCGACAAAAGTTGAAAGATTTTTTTTAAGCCCCTATATGTCATAGTTTTTGGATGTGTCCACACATCATATATACCAGCCAGTCATCCTCAGTACCTGCTATTGTTGAGCCCTTTATCAGCGGTGTATACAGTGTACATTTATACAACTGCTCATTGTATTGCATCAGTTCAGATCACTTGCTTGTATACTTTTTCTTTGTCATACATCTGTATGTCTTTTATGACTTGATCATGTCTATGTGTAAATGTATTGTGAAGGTGAGTACTTATACACTAATGAAGAGTGTCTCACAATTTATCTTGTTGCTGACAATTTACTGCAGAAAATTCTTGCTGTTTTTCCTCAGATTAAGAGAAATTTAAAATACCGTATTTCAGGAAATTTTGGCACTCTAGAAAGTTTTTTTTTTAAGGTGGATGAGGAAAATTTGTCAAAAATGAAAGCACCAAAATTATGATAAATGAAAAAGCGCCAAGATTTCAAACTATGTTTTAGAAAACATCCACTATTCCTGATGCCAATATTACCCATTATACAGAATCTTCACTGCATTATGTTGTTGTGATTGGACAATATTTAGTGGTCACTGTGTATAACCTGTTCAGTCAATGTGGAGTAAGGTATCTGATCCATAAAAGCATTTATTTTAACAAAAACTCAATATATGTAGCACTAAATCTTTTATGACAACAAAATGTCTAATTTTTGGAGGGATGGAGATGGTGGAGAGAGTAGATGATGCCCAAATCTATTTTTAATGAATTATATTTTTTTACTAGTTATCCCCCTTGTAGAAATTTAGACAATATTAAATATTGTCATAATTTGTATGGTGACCTTTACTTTTCTATGCATATTTAGAAAGATCATGGTAATACAAATCTTTTCTCCGTGAGCGATTGACTTTAGATATCAGAAATGTGTTTTTCTCACGGATTAATGTTAAATTCCATAGCAAATATTTCTTGTATGTCTTGTCAATTTGGAAAATTATCTTGATGAATCACTAAGTATTTTTTAATGATTATCTTTCATTTGATACCAAGTTTGTATTACAGAACAATTGATTATTGAAAAATAAATTGTGAGATGTGTGGACCGGATACCTTGAGTCAGACCAATGGTGATTTTTGTTGTTCTTTTTTTTTCTAGCCTCCGTAATATTGAATCATTGTGTTTATGAATTTGCAGATCAGAGAGTCTAAGAATGAGTTTTACCAGAAGAGTTCAGAGTTGTTTGAGAGCCTGGTGTATCTAGAGGAAGTGTCAGATGTACTCTGTATAGCTCAGGCAGAGTTACCTGCCCTTTTGCCGATTACAGAAGTGGCAGAAACTCTGCTTCACATCCCTAATGGTGATTGGATGCTGTGTCGACTGGTAGCCAATTCTCCTGACTGCTATAAAGAAGGTAATACCACTACATAGTTTTCTAAAAACAAAAAAAAAACAAAAAAATAAACTTGCATTGTAGAAATTCTTAACTCTGTGCAAATCTTGAGATGAGAAATTTTTTAAACTATGTAATTTTAGGGGGATATAAATGTTTATTGGAATCAACTTGTTTGTCTGTCAGTGTTTAGACATGATTTTGTCTGGACATGTTTTGAAAATTTAGTACATGGGGAAAAAAATTGTACACACTTTATTCCTCATATAAAGATCTGCACATGATATTTTCACCGCGATGTTTTTTTTTTACTACATGTCTATGGATGTTGTGATGTTAATTCCTCAGACTTTGCTGTTTGTATTAGTCTTCATTGTTTATAGTCCAGTAATACTTGTATGTGAATGAACCAAATGAAATCTTGTTTAGGTGAAGTGAAAGTAGGTATTTCTCTCAATGACATATATTTAATCATCTGTAATGTACACTAATCCAACTACTATTTTAGGGTAGTTGTTTATTCCTTTATAAATGATCTCAAAATCATCTGGTTGAACAGTTTGTACCAGTCTGGTGTCAGGGGGTGACAGACAGGACGAGGAGTCCGTGGGAGGGCGGAGGAGGATAGAAGTACTCCTTGCTCTGGCCAGGATGAACCCTAAGGAAATGTACAGCATCAGGGCTCTCTGTGTAGGTTCCTTTGTATTGATTAACTTGTAAACAAGTTTAGCATTGGAGTCTTTACAGACTGATTGTTTAATGGAATTCCTGCTGTTACTTCACTTAATTATCAAATGCAGGTTGAGAATTGTAAGATGCCAGGATTAGCGGTGGCCTTGACCTTAGAAATGAACAAAGAATATACCCAATCAGGAAATGATAAATTCCAGGAAGAATTAAACACGGACGTTGTAGGATTTGTTAGTGGAATGTTGCTAGGCAATGATACCCAAGTCAAGGAGTGGTTTGCCCAGTATGTCAAAGTAGGGCAAAAGGTGAATAAAAGTCTTACATAATGGTAATGTGATAGGGCCAAATAATATAATATGTGTGTTTCCTATTACCAGGAAATTTTAATTCCAAGTAGATAGGTAGGTAAAACATTTTATTTTACTGAAAACTTTTTATTTGATTTCAAAATGTAAAACATGGCAATTTTGTTACCATAGGACGATATACATCCTAAAATTCCCATATGCCATGTGATTGCTTGGCAATGACAAGCCACATGCTCCCACTGTCTTGGAGAATATGCATAAGTGTGACAAAATCATGAGAACATCAGACAATTCTGGAATTTTTTGATACATCTTTCATTGTGATTATCAAATGTTCCAGGTTGGACGTATTTTTTCCAGGTAGGTCAGAGAACTGGAAACACACATATTATTTGGCCTATATCAGGTGTTGTTCAGTCAGCATATTGAAAACTCTTTCCTTGACAGTCATTAAATGTAAATTTCTCTGTCTAAATAAAATACGCACCATCAGTGTTAGTAGTATATCTACATTTCTCTTTAAAATCTCATGATTGCAATTTTGAAAATGAAAGTGTTAATGTGAAACATATTCTGCAGTTGTTCTTGTTCTATAAATAACAATCTATTCATGGGAAAGACAATGTGAACTATTTCAGTTGAAGAGAGATGCTTCATTGACCCAGCTGCACAGTCTCAGATTAAGTCTCCTGGAACAGATGATTTCCATATTGCCGGATGGTGGAAGCACAATTTCAGAGTCTCAGGCCATTAAAGCCAGCGCTTTTATACGGCTCTACTGTGCTCTCAAAAGTATGGCAGCCTTCAAGTGAGTACTATATGTATACGGTACTTAGTTTTATTAATATACCATCAAAATTTACAATGTTATGTATTGCAATTGTTTTTATTGGACAAAAATTAAATATCATGTCTCTCTGAAACTGATGGTACCACAATGCATCAACACATGTTTTTTGTGGAAAATGATCGACCACATCACAAACAAAACAGTGTATGTCAAAAAATATTTTCAGTGTAAGTTTGTCTTTGTGATAATCAGAGTCGGAAGAGTCAGATCACATTTTGTTGACAGGTGCCTGTCAACTCAACATGATACAACTCGTATAATGTAGTAACAATATATGTTTTTATATATATTTGTATATGTACTAGATTTATGTGTCATTCACCTACAGAGTTTATATGATATGACATAAAAACTTGTGTTGAAATTATACTTGTGTATTAGTGAAGCTTTAACTACAGTTTATGTACATTAAGCTAATAGAATTCAAATTAATATTTTTAAAAACAGATTTACAGATGAAGAGATGAAGATTCTGTTAAGGCTTATTACTTCCCGCCCTCCGTTAAGTAAAGCTGGTGCTAGATTTGTCTCCCTTGGATTGTGCATGCTGATAGCCTGTCCATATTTGCTGGGGTAAGAAGAGACATAGGTCTATTAATTGCTATGTAACTGTTTGTGAGATAATCAACATGTACCAGTAAATCATATTTCTGTCTACAGGAACGGTGACCAAGAAAAGGTTGCTATCAATTGGATTAAGTGGTCTATAAACATGGAGAAGGAATTTAAACTGTAAGTACCTGCTGTAGATTATTTTAAAAAACAGAGGTCAATGTAAGATTAGTGAATTTGTAATTGTACATATAAGTAAGTACATGTACTAAATTTTCATTCAAGACTTATATATGTGTTGCATACTATAAATGAGGATATTTAATTGTGGTAGTAGTTCACTTATTAATGTGTCTGTGTAAATATTGCCCATGTATCTACATGCAGTATTTCATAATGAAATACAAACAACATACATATGGAAGAGTTCTCATATGAACAAGAAGCAGTTTTCCACATTTACAGTAAATAAATGTTGATAATGAAAATAGAAAACATGTACAAAAGTCATTGAGTACTTTGGTTTCTTCCTCAGTCCCTAGGTAGTAGGAAATTAGTGTACTGTACCATTGTTATATGTGTGAAATCATAAAACATGGTAATGTCCATTTTCAGTGAAGTCGCCAGTGCTTGTTCATTCGGTGAAATGTTGTTCCTGATTGCTATCCATTTCCATAGCAACAACATGACAGCCATCTCTGACCTGGTGTACCTCACTTTGGGGTTAAAGGTAAACAGAAGAGTTAAAGGTCAACAGAAAGGAATCTGTTTCTACACATCAATTTACTAAAACACACTGTTTTTATCTACAAATGTGTTTTTATTTCAAACCAGTTTCTTTTTAAATTTTACACTGTTTATAAGATTTGTGCAAGATCTTAGATGTTATAATTATTTGGTATGTCTTTCCATTAGTTTGTTCATCAGTATTCATTTGTGATGTGATATTAACAGATTTATCAGTAATATCAAGGATATGAGTGGACAGTTGTCAAGAGAAGAAACTTGCATATTCATCTTGATAAGGAAAATGTCTCTGAAGTGACACTGATTGAAAGTTTCTGGTTGTTTTCAGAATCTAGTGAAAGGTAACGCGCTGACGAGAATAAGACAGATATTTACGTACGAGATCTTCACAGAACAGGTAATGATGAAATGTTTACTGTGATATCAGTAACTAATACAGATGCTTGTGTCACATCCATTGTTGTCAAAAGCACCAAAACTGATCATCTAAATGAACCAGTTATTAGTCACTGGATTCATTCCTTACTGTGGCACTTTTGTAGGTTATAACATCTCATGCTGTGAAGGTTTCTGTGACATCAGGACTGAATGCCAACATGACAGGCTATCTACCCATTAACAGTATTTATCAACTACTTCGAAGCAGGTCTTTCTCTAAACACAAAGTACCCATTAAGGTACGTGAAGGACGAAATCAAAATTGTATATTTTACAGAGAGTACTAGACACTTTTTCTTGCTATAGTTGCATGTATTTTATACTAAGGAACGAGAACAAACTATCACAGGATATATATGTATGTCAGTATAATTGTATGATGCATGCAGTTGTCGGATAAGAGAGTATGAATTTTATTTCGTGTTACTGCTTACATACTATTTTCATTACATAATTACAGAAAAGAGACTGCTTAATTCAGTTATAATTTGAAGCCGTAACTGTTTCAGTGGGTTGTTGATTTGTTATAAGTAAGAAACCTTTCTCTGTAGGACTGGATATACCAGCAGATCTGTAACTGCTCAACCCCTCTCCATCCACTAGTTACCTCCCTTATAGATGTTTACGTCACATCCATTGTTGTCAAAAGCACCAAGATTGATCATCTAAATGAACCAATCACAGAGGAAGAAATCCTCCATGTTTACAAATCCTCGGTGTTTCATTGGTCGAAAGACAAATCAGAAGGGGAGGAGTCATCCAATCAAAAATCAGAACTTGCTCCTCAGTTGCTCATGCTGTACTATTTACTGCACTATGAAGACGTCGTACTGACACATATGAAATCTCTTGGTATGATAAAGATTTTTTTTATATCTTTATATTATAAAGTATTTCACTGTATTTCCTGTTTTGCAAAACAAAATTGCATTTGTCAAGTACTGGGTTATGGTTCCCCATCAGTGATATCATAATTACTGTTCATTCTGGTCAAATTAAGATACATACTAGTATACAGGAAATGTGTTGATTGTAACATATATAGTACATCAGAGAGGTCTTTGTATTTATTGTAGAATTTCTTATTTATGCTTTCAGTGATGGCTAACAGAAAGGTGAAGTCTTATCCTGATACGCTGCTGTCTCAGATTCCCATTAACTTCCTGTTACAGACAGCACAGCGAGAGCAGGAGCAGTATGCTGGTTTGTTCTCCCCACTCATTAAGTAAGGCTTCATACTGTTAATCTCTGATACACTCATTACGTAAGGCTTCATACTGTTAATATTTATAGAGTCCTTCATTGTACTCCCCCCCCCCCCCCCCCCCTTTTCATGAAGTTTTTAGGGGTGTTTAGGAATTCAGTCAACTTGTCTCTCCCTCTTCCTGTCAATTCCACTTCATATCCAGACCAAAACTTGGAAGTAGATACAGTGAAAACTGTATAATCTCACACCTGTGTAATCCATTTCACACCTGTGTAATCCATTTCACATCTGTGTAATCCGTTTCGCTGGGCATTCCAACCCTTGTTTCACATGTTGGATTAGACAGGTTTTGCTGTACGTAAATTTGACAAAAAGGTTGTGACCAGTGTACTGACCATGATTAAAGGTCATGTGGACAGGTCAAGGTAATGGCCTCTAAGTCTCGCTACTTTGCCTTCATTGATTATTAGTCACATTAACACATTTAAGACAGCTGTAGTGTACAGCAGGAAGTTTTTGGAGACGAATATTCCTGGTGTTATATTTGTACTTGTACAGTCATTAGCATTGTACTAGTGACAACGATTCATTTCCTGATGGTCTTCTGACAGGTTACTGGTGACTCACTACCCTCACCTGTGTACAGTGGAGGACTGGTTGCAGGAGAGTATGAACAGAAACTCCCTGGTGGCCGAGACCTTTGTCATGTACAACATTCCTTGTAACATCGATAACTTCAATGATGGTCAGTTTGTAAATATCTGTTAATTCACTGTTATTAATTTTTATTGGGTATGAATTGAAAACAAAGGCTCTGCAGTAATGTGTATGTTAAAATCAGGCACTTACCATTTTTCAAAGTGTGGGTTGGGGAGGGAAGTCAGGTTTGGCATTGGAAGTTAGGTTGTGATAAAATCAGTAAAAGGGGTTGGGGGGGGATGTTCCCAGCCTTCAAATCAAAATCCTAAATCTTCTGTAACTGCATCAGTTGTCTTAAATCAGTGGGGGTGGGGAGTGGTTGTGGAGGTAGGGATAGAGGCTCATATTTCACTAAATGGATTTTATTTATAACGTTCAAACTTATGGTCTTCTCATTCACTGCTACAATTAAATATAGTGGTGGTGGTGGGGGTAGTCACACAATATACAGCCATCTTATTTGCATTAGAAAATAACAAATAATCATCATTGTCAAAAGAAGTGTGTGTGTGTGGGGGGGGGGGGGGGGGGGGGGAGGAGAGGAAATTTACCTCAGAATCTCATTGGATAGTTCAGAATGGATTAAATATCTTCTTAGTATGGTCACTGGTTTTTGTCATTGTGCAGCACTGAGGAATCTAACCACTTGTCCAATGAAGATGATTTCACAGCTGCAGACAATGCTGAGGATGTCTGCACCAGACCTGCTGCAGTTTGCTGATCCAGTAGTGACCTCCCTCCCCATTATGCTCGATGAGATGGTTCCCCGAAAAATCGTGGATCTTGTCAAAAAAGTCTGGTTGCTTCTCCATGGTGTCTCACCTAGAAGGTAAAGTGATATTCTACCATGGTTATTGCAAAAATCAAAGGAATGTTGAAGTCATTATTCTGTGATATACCTACATACATAATAACTGATTATGAAAAAATTATACACATTTCACTTCCGCTTTGTGTTTTGCTAACACAACAATAAAATCAGTAAATGGTAATTCAAATTTATAACCCAAAAAATCGATTAATATATGTTGTAAAATAACTTCATAAATGACCGAAGAACAATTGTCATTCAGTATAAATTAATCGTCTGCATTTCGAGATCAATACACATGTAAACATATCAATGGACAGACAAGTTTTTCTTGGACTGTGTATTCAAAGCATTTGATATAATCCATCAACATCAAACTAAATACTTGAAATATTTTTTTCAAAACACATCTAGTCTACCCTACCATCTCACCTTTGTCATTTGCAAAAAACATGTGATTTTCACATCATAGGTTTATACATATATTAAATATAAGTGCCTATAAATTAATATGATTAAAAGTGCAAAAATACCATGCACAAATTCATGAGCTAAAATTTCATTGGAGAAACTAGAAGTTATCTGACATTATTAGATTTCATTGAATAGTTCCAAAATTTTTGTTGTTGGTGATCAACTGATCAGCATTGTCAAACTTACTGACCGCCACACCCACCACACCTGCACTGAAGTTTGATTTAAATAAGTGATGCTTGAATATTTCTAGCTCTGAATTAATGTGACATTCAAACTGAAAGTACTCAAGGAAATGTAGATGGAACATTTGAGAAACATCTGTAATGGTCCCCACTACGATTAGTAATAGTTTTGGTATTTTTTTAATGCAGTTTGAGACTGGCGACAGTGAACTCCCTTCGTCTGACAGAGAGAACTACCTTTAAGGTGACACCATACACAGAGAATGACATCACAGTAGATCCATTAATAATACTCAGGTGTGATGAGCGTGTGTTCAGGTGAGAACAGTAAAGGGTGAGCTCACTACCCAAGATACAGACACATATGCTACTTCTGTTTAATCACTGTAATTTTATATGCATGTGTACTTTTTATAAAAATAAAAATTGCTTTTATGTAAGTACATATAAGAAATGGGTTGCCATGAATATTCATATGTTTCATGATATTAATCTCCTTTGTATTATTTGAAAGAAAAGAATGTTTAAAAGAAGTAACAGAAAGTACATAGCAGATGGCATTCTCTGTTTTATATGCTCTGTACCGGTGCTTTTGACAGGTGTCCACCGATCTTGGACATCCTGCTACACATACTCTCAGCCTACCTCCAGGCCAGTCGTGTATACCTACACAATCACATGCTTTCTAATCCAATCATGGAGAATGCTGCCCAGGTGGAGCGTGAGAGACTGGACCTGAAAAACGCCCTGATAGCAGCTCAGGAGAGTGCGATCATACAGATTCTGCTGGAGTGTTGTCTGTCAACGGAAGAGGAACAAAGGGAGGTAACTGTGTCTTAGTTTTACATTAGTTTAATCTGTAATTGCAGAATAATTCATTATTACACAGACCCTGAAACATTATACTTTACCCTTTTTCCATTTGCTCACCGTGTGTTCACCGTTCACTCTCGTTCACAGTTTTGTGTTCAAAAAGCTTTCAGCGTACACTCACCATGCGTTCACCGTTCACAAAGCATTCACCATTCATTCATCATTCAGTCTTTGTATTGTCATTCGTAACATCAATGTGAAAGGAGCAATATTCATTGCAAGGAGAAACTGAAAAAGGAATGTGTACAGAAGTAACTATCAATCTGACATGTAGATAGAATTAATTGCTGATGTAATATGTCACATTGCTCAGTACTTTCTCAAAACAAAATAATAACATTCAGGATCAGATTGCCATTATGAATCTTTCATAAATATTGTTTTTTGATCAAAATATCACTAAAAACAAATATTTTTGACAAATATTGCAACATTATTTTATAATGTTTCCTAAAGTGGTATAGCTATAAGTAATCAATCAAATTGCATTGAATTATGAAATATTAACAGGGTATTCTAGAGTACTCCAAAGTACTCTAACATACTCTGTTTAGTAGTACCCGTCAAGAATTCTAAATATGATACCAAACATGCATTTCTTTTCTACTTTACACATACACATATATGTCTTTATGTAATACTGCACACGTTGTACATATGGAATTTGCTTTTGTTTGCTGTGTGTAAAATTTACCATCATTTCATCAGAGATATACATTCAGTACCTGTACAAAAATGTAGTATGCTTTGTTTAGACTGAATATATTCAGAATATAGAACATGCAGTTTCCCGATTCCATATTACTCTATTATTTTTTCATTGAATAAATATACGTATCATATTTCTTATCTGATTATGAAATATTCTAAGGGAAAAATCCGCTATATTCTGAATAAATAGATCATCTTGCATTCACCTTGTGTTCACCTTGCACTTTTCATTCACTTTACATTCAGCGTTTGCTCACTGTTCTCTCTGCATTGGTTTACAGTGTGTTCATCATGTGTTCATTGTGCGTTCATCATTTGTTCACTGTGCGTTCACCATGTGTTCATTGTGCGTTCATCATTTGTTCACCATGCATTCACCTTTCAAGTGGGAAAGTAAAACATTTCAGGGACTGTAGTACAATTTAAAAGTATGTAGGGAAGATGGTACGAACTGAAATTTCTTTATGCACACCTGTAATCCATTCTGCATAGTGTTCTGTAAGTTTTATGCTTGTATTCTTTCTATTTTTTTCTGATCCAGGAAGGTTTGTTGAACAATGTTAGAGAGGTTCAGTGTATCATCTGTACCTTCATCCATCAACTCTTCATTGCTGAACCCCACCTCGCAAAACTTGTTCACTTTCAGGTAAAAATAAACATATTCTCAAGAAATTATATACGAAAGTGTGTGTCAAGGGGAACAACTCTGACAAGTGATTGATGTTATGAAATGCTTTTGTGTAGGGCTATCCAGACACGCTGTTACCAGTGACAACGACAGGTATTCCTTCCATACACATCTGTTTGGACTACATCCCAGAGATCTTAAGTCAGCCACAAGCAGAAAAACAGGTACAAAGGCACCTGTAATCTAAGAAAAATGTTGATTGATTTGGAGAAGATTGTCTAACAGGCATTATTTAATGCATGTGTGTATTAAATGGGCATGTGAATTCTTATATAGCATTGCAACATTTGCACTTGACTTTGTATGTAAAATCTTTTCTTCCAGATTCTATGGAGATGATAAGATTATTCAGTGTATAATGATTTGATTTCTTAGTCTGGTGAACAGAATATTTTATTGTTACAGATATTTGCCATTAAACTGATGTCTCACCTGTGTTGTCAGTATGCCCTGCCCAGATCTCTCAGTGTAGCTAAACTGTGTATCAACGTAATGTTTACAATGATTGGAGGTAAGTAATTCTATCAATGCCATGTTTACAATGATTGGGGGTAAGTAGCTCTGTATCACCGTAATGTTTACAATGATTGGGGGTAAGTAACTTGTATCAACGTCATGTTTATAATGATTGGGGGCAAGTAGCTCTGTATCACCATAATGTTTACAATGATGGGGGGTAAGTAACTCTGTATCAGTGTCATGTTTACAATGATGGGGGTAAGTAACTTGTATCAATGTCATGTTTACAACGATGGGGGTCAATAACTTGTATCAACGTCATGTTTACAATGATTTGGTTAAGTAACTTGTATCAACATCATGTTTGCAATGATGGGGGTAAGTAACTTGTATCAACGTCGTGTTTACAATGATGGGGGTAAGTAACTTGTATCAACGTCATGTTTACAATGATGGGGGTAAGTAACTTGTATCAACGTCATGTTTACATTGATGGGGGGACGTAACTTGTATCAACGTCATGTTTATAATGATTGGGGGCAAGTAGCTCGTATCAACTTAATGTTTATAATGATGGGGGGAAGGTGTAGTAATTTATATTGTGTGATGTCATATCATTTCAACAAATTCATGATAAATTATTTATCAAAACTGTGGAAGATATCAACAAATTATCTATTCAACTTGTAAAACTATCAATCAGTTGTCATTTAGTCCGTGAATCAACTTGTACTTTTGTCGTCGAGTTAGTGAATTAATTATTGGATCACCAAAGCTGAAGGCAGAAATGAGTTTTTATGATAAATGTTTGTTGTCCATACTTCTGAGAAACTGCAGAGTCAATTTCAACTGATGTTGGCACATGGTATCCTTATGTGATGAGAATTCATGTTTGTTCAAATGAAGGGCCACACCATCTTGAGAAAGGGGAGATAATAATGATCATAAAAAGATTGGATGCTACATTTTAATTTTTTTTTCTCAAGAACCACAATCTCAGCATGAAGCTTCTTCAGAAAAAGGGTTATCAAGTTTGTTCAATGAAAGGACCTTATTCCTTTTTAATGGGGAGGGAGGGATTAGGAAGTAGTGAAAATGAATGGGGTGGACTTAATTGAAATTTCTCTTGAATTACTGCATCAAAATTACAAAACATAGAAAGAGGCATCATACAATGTAGATTCAAATTTGTCAAATGATGACCCATGGACTTCACATGATGCCAAGAATTGGGGAAGGGGGGGGGGAATTTTTGTAGCACTATGTAGAGAAACCAATAAGAATTGTCTTTAGAACTACAAGATTACAATATGTCTAATGAATATGAAACGAATCCTTATACAGATTCAGTCTAATGAATACGAAATGAATCCTTTTTAAAATGGTAAGCATATAACTAAAAAAATGTTTTAAGATAGGTAGTCTTAACTTATGTTAGAAAGTAATGCTATTCATTACATTAATAGACACTTTTTTTCATAAAATGTACCTACATAACAATTAATATGAATACTTAGTTTGTTTCTAAGATTAATGATATAAATATATGCAGTATTTTACTACAAAATTTGCAAAGACTTGAGAAGCACATCACAGAATAGAGGAATCTGTCTCATGGGAATGATAATGTTTCTAGCATTTTAATCTGTCTCTCCAATTAAGATTTTATAAGCCCTTTGGGAGTAAGCCATGATGTTTCAGTGTTCAGCTGGAGATTCAAACATTATTTTGATAGAGATTCAAATTACATCTGTCCAGTTAAAGATTAATTAATGAGTACAGTGTAAGAAGGCTGTGGAATACTCACTCCTTTTCTCTGTACAACCCAAGGTAAGTAATCCATACTATTTAAAAAAAAAAAATTATCTAAATATATGTAATGAAATAAAAATATGTTTTGGAATATTTCTTTTATTGTTATTTGAACAATTCAAGAAATATATTGACAAGTAAATTGCAATGTGCAATAGACAAATTACAAGGAATAATCTTCATTTTACCTCAGACCTTATTTTGTGTCATGTACTTTTGTCTGTTTGTAATGAATATACATCTGACAGGCGTATCATGTGCCGTGGGGGTGCACTAATTACCAGATGGATGGCTTTGACAGTGAGCAAACACCTAGTTCAAGATAGCTTGGGCAGTTATCATCTCATAATTAGATTTTTCAATTAAATATTCAAGTCTTATGTGGTGAAAATATCATTCCAATCACCATGCCAAAAGGACAAGAAATTGAAAGCAAAATAACCTTTGAAAAATTATTTTGTTATCTAATTGATGTACATGAGGATATTGGTAATTAAGACCATGATAAATATTTAAAAATATATACAACATAGAAACACAATATTTCCTGTAGAAAATAGGTATGACTTGTAGGTTGACAGAATTTCTGATCAAAAATTCAATCTGGCTGATAAGAAGGACTATGTCAAATTCCTATGAGGTAAAATATTTGTCTGAAAATTGGTCACTGACTTACTAGCAGGTTGGCACATATGTAAGTACACTGTATATATAGTATGAGATGGCAAAAAGTTATTCATAGAAAAATCTATCAAAGTGTACTCAGATGTTGCTCCCTCCCCTGGATCTATGTGGTTTGGAATTATCTCAGGAATACAAATGCTGTAATTTTTTCAAATCAGCATAACAAAATTTTAATATTTTATTGTGTTGTGATAAACATATTTATATCTGTCTACTCTTCTTTTATGTAGAGTCATGTCATGTTATCATTACCGGTCGCGGCAGCTCAGTGGTTAGAGCGTTCGCTTCGTAACGGGAGGTCGTGAGTTCGAGTCCCACTCGTGCCATGGCCGCGTCAAACCTAAGACGAAAAATAGGTAGTGATTGCTCCTTCGCCAAACGCTCGGCATTTAGAAGTGAGAACCATGGGTCTTTCAGCTATGACCTTAAAAACGGAGGTCCCGTGTCACGGTAGGCGTTGGCATGTTAAAGAACCCTCACTGCTACAGCCCTGAGCGCTAAGCATAGGTCTAAATTTGTGGTACTTCACCTACAGCTGGTGACGTCTCAATATGAGTGAAAAATTCTCAACGGGAGGTAAAACAAACAATCAATCAATCATGTTATCATTTAGGATTAAAGTTAAAAATTTTATTTATCTGTGTAGTAATATGACTCAGATGAGCATTGTAGCCTTTGGACCTTTTGGTACTAATGTATCAAAACCTAGGATGTAAAAATAGGTATTAGGTAGTGACTGCCAAAAACTTATCATTTAGAAGTCAAAGGTCTTTCAGAGAGACCTAAAAAACTAAGGTCTCGTGTCATGGCAGACATTGACGAGATAAAGAATATCACTGCTATGGACCTTAGTACCATGCATAGGTCTGGATTTGTGGCACTTCACCTACAATTTGTGACATCTCTATGTTTATAAGTCAAAAATTCTCAAAGCCTTCAGGATACAAAACAAACTCAAAACAAATGCAGCTGATATATATTTATTCATTTTCAGTGTTGGACAGCAAGGAGAGATTGAATTTTTTCCTAGAGACCGTTCCGTACCTGACCAAGGTGTGTCGGGCATTTCCCCCGCTGTGTGAAGATGTTACCTCCTTCCTTCATCAGATCGGTCGGGTGTGTATGTCACACCTGACTGCTGCCAGTAATTTAATGGATTCAGAACTCTCTGACTTGAATAGTTCCCATGTACCACTTAAAAAGAAACTCAAATTAGACTCCCCCAGGCAAGAGTTGACAACGAAATATCACACTCTGTACAGTGTAGTACAACAGACATTTGCTCGGGTTATTGTCAAATCACTTGTTACTAAAAACATATACGCATAATACATACAAATCTGTATTTTGTATATAAAAATCGAATGCAGAATAAAAAGATACTTGTATAGACATGCTTAAAATATTTGTTTTTGTTTTATCATTGTTTACTTGAATACAACATTGTGGCACATACCTATGCTTTACAAGGAAATTTTACCCAGTAGTGATTTCCACATATCAGTGTCTAAGGAAATACAAGTTTCAACCAATTCACTTGCATTGAAGTTAAAAAAAATAAGTGCTTTTGTGTCTGCATTTTGTGGTTGGAGTTGTTTTGGATTGTTGGTCATCCAATAAGTAAATTGGAAGGAAATATTCATTGTGCCAGCAGTGATACATCTTGAGTGTTGAGGAAGTGAAGTGGAGAGCTGGGGAGATATTTACTAAATTGAATTTACAAATACTGGGAGCCCTCGGCAGATGCTGAAGTCATTAGGAAATCGTCACAAACACTACAGTGGTATCACAGTCTGCTTGTCACAGGAAGCAAAATATACTGGGCAGGAAACCCAGCAGGTGAGTAGAATTTTAGAAAGGGTGAATAATGAGCTCAAGTTTGTGTGCACTTGCATATTCATGTCATATGTCTTGATAATTCAGTTGTAGCATGTTTCTTTTCATATAAATTTTGTTTATGTTTAGATATGTTTTAAATATTTATGTGTATTTGAAATTTCTGTTGCCATCAGTTCTTCTGTGATTGAAATTCATTTTGGGATTAATTGAAGGTCTGAAATTTCTGAGCTGCAATATTTTAGCCACCTAGATTTTTAAATTAGGAACATTTTCAGGCTAGGGCTACAAGTCCATGTCATTTAGTGATACATATGCAGTAATTATCCATTATTCACTTCCACTTCCATTTTGGTTTTATTTTAGTTTTATGGTTATATTTCGATTAAATGTATTTTATCAGCACCTGTCAATTTAATTTCTTTTGTTTTTAGTCCCCTACCCGGCTTTGCCAAAGTGGACTGTTAGTTTTCCGTCTGTCATGCCACGTAAGGTTTTCTAGACTTTTCTCTGCATTGGATGAAGATATTCAACTGAAATTGTATACATAGCTTTGTCTTGGATAGTTACAGATCAAGTGTGAATTTCGTTTTTGCTTGACTTATTTTTGACTGAATTGTGACCTTGATAAATTGCAAGAATCAGTTTTCCGGACTTTTTGCTGCATTGGATGAAGATATTCAAATGAAATTTGACATATGGCTTTGTCTTGGGTAGTTACTGATCAAGTTTGAGTTTCGTTATGCTTCATCTACTTTTGACTGAGTTATCCTACTGGTTAATCAGTAAATATATGAGTGTTCAATTAATTTCATTGAATAGTAAACTTGAATTTAACAATCATGCACATTAGATTTCAACATGAATAAATTTAGACATAGATTGAATGTATGTAATTTGCATCATATGTCACCGAATGTATGGTTTGTTTCGCTAAAGCAGTATTTCATCAGATGTTTGATTAATGAGGTAAGATTTTATTTTATAGCCAGCTCAAGCTCATTACAGAAAAATACTCTACTGATTAAATCTTGTAAATCTGCAACCGTCCCATAAAATGTCAATTTGTTGAAAAGTCAGGGAGGACATAATATTGCAGCTATATTTATTATGTGCTTGGTCTTTTGAATTGGTACATGTATTGGATTTGTTAAAGAATTATTAATATTTCATCGGAACTCTGTATAATTATATATAGTCTGTTATGATTACCGCTGTAATCAAAGTGTATAAACAAGGTCTTATTAATAAGATATGAATGATATTAAGTATATGAATAATATTATGCATGTATTTTTTCAATTAAGAAAAAGTAAACATAATGTGTAATGTACTAATTGATTTTAAATTAATTATCCATGTTAAAAGTAATCTCATTCTAAGCCACTGCACACACACAAGTCAATTATAGGTCCTAAAAGTGAAATCTTGTACACAAAAAAGTAGAGAATTAGGAGAGAAATTGATGAGTTGTTAATTGAAATAGCCCCAAAAGATAACAGTATGAGTGTTTTAAACTCTGTATAGTTTTACACCATTCCTGGGTCTCTCTGTAGCAGAGACTTGAAGTATTGTTTGGATGTACACTTTGTGACAGGTCCATACCTGGTCTGTATTCCTGTAGAGTGAATTATCTTATAAGTAGCAGTGTCTGCTGTGACATCTACACAGCTGGGTTGGATGGGGTTTAACCTTTTCATTTGCTGGACACTGGCTTAACTTTTTCATTTGCTGGACACTGGCTTAACCTTTTCATTTGTTGGACACTGGCTTAACCTTTTCATTTGCTGGACACTGGCTTAACCTTTTCATTTGCTGGACACTGGCTTAACCTTTTCATTTGCTGGACACTGGCTTAACCTTTTCATTTGCTGGACACTGTTTTTAGGTGATAATTGTGTAATTTTCCTTGTGGCCTTGTCCTTCAAGTCTGGGTAAGGAGTTCTGTTCTGTCTTCATTTTTTATCAATGTGACAATAACAAAATTTAAATAGTTTTTTTTTATATTGTGAATCTGGTTATTCTATCAGAAGAGAAAGTTTTAATAATCTTGCAGGTCCATTGAACTCACAATTTTTCTTGTGTTTTAGTTACATGAAACTTTATTGAATCTATATATTTTGCATTACAAAATGAGGTGTCAAATGGGCATCAAACTCGGAAGTTTGAAAAGTGCTCTGTCTTCTGGATATTATCTTATTTCCTTAATTTCCTTAATCTTAATTGTTTCCTGGTGTCCGGATTAGACAAGTTTCATTGTGTCTTAACATTTGACAAGAAAGGAAATTTGCAAAATTGTGGATACACACACACACACAAAACAATCTGTAGCATTTTGGCCCAATTATTCAAAAGTAAATCCACATGAAAATTAAAATTTTTATGATAAAATTGAATTAATAACAAGCTATATATTGAAACTCACTGAAGCTGATGGTGATAAGGCAAGTTAATGAAATTTACATTAACTATTTCAATGTTAGTAACTTTCTTAATGCATGCAAAGACAGAACGTAGGTTGTTATCAACAGGATATTGAAGATAATGATGGTTTTTAAATGTAAGGATGGGGGGTGAGGAATGTTCCTCTGTATAGACATGTAGACTGGCAGAAGGGTCTGCATGTTAATGAACTGGAGGTTTTCAGAATTATTGACAGAGTGGAAGAATTTCTCTGTTTAGTATTTAATAGGTTGAAAATAGCTTAATTCAGTATAAATGCTCCCCCTAGACAGAAGACAGACCTTCACATGAAGTATTATTCAGATGATACAGAATATGTGTTATTTGTTGAGATGAAGCAGAATGAACTCCATTTTATAATATAAAAAGGTGCTCTGTAGTTAATTCAGTATGAGGATTCCAGACTGACAATTAGTTTTAGATTGCGATAAAAAAAAAAAATTATTGCCGTGAGAGAAATATGAACTGTTGATTAAAATTATGCATTCATTCCAGTTTGACAGCAGTTACTTTAAAATGTGTGTTTTATGGCAAATTATGCCACAGATATGCAGGCTAGCAGAATTCAAATGGTTAATTATTTATAACATCTTTCTCTGTGAACATCTATATAGTGTTGATGTTGAAGGTCTGGATAAAACATCAGCTTTTAAACTTGCATGTAAGTAGAGATCCTATCTAATCCTTTTTTATATGCCTTTAACTTCTTTTTAAAAGGTAAATCTTAAAATTCAAATTGCATGTATACAATATGGCAGAATTACTTAAATTTAAAATGTTGTCTGTGTCTCTGTGCACTGTAAACAACACTGTTCTGATTTATCTTCATGTGTATATAACGTTGTCCTGATTTATCTTCACATGTATATAACGTTGTCCTGATTTATCTTCACATGTAGATAACATTGTTCTGATTTATCTTCATGTGTAGATAACATTGTTCTGATTTATCTTCATGTGTATATAACATTTTCCTGATTTATCTTCACATGTATATAACGTTGTCCTGATTTATCTTCACGTGTATATAACATTGTCCTGATTTATCTTCACATGTATATAACGTTGTCCTGATTTATCTTCACGTGTATATAACGTTGTCCTGATTTATCTTCACATGTATATAACATTGTCCTGATTTATCTTCACGTGTATATAACATTGTCCTGATTTATCTTCACGTGTATATAACATTGTCCTGATTTATCTTCACGTGTATATAACGTTGTCCTGATTTATCTTCACGTGTATATAACGTTGTCCTGATTTATCTTCACGTGTATATAACATTGTCCTGATTTATCTTCACATGTATATAACATTGTCCTGATTTATCTTCACGTGTATATAACGTTGTCCTGATTTATCTTCACGTGTATATAACGTTGCCCTGATTTATCTTCACATGTAGATAACATTGTTCTGATTTATCTTCAAGTGCATACGCCATTGTCCTGATTTATCTTTACATGTCCAAGATAATCTGAATAGAGCCATTGAGGCCTCATCATCTCTATAGCTTTTAATTATGATAGTCTCAGGAGATTAAGACTTCAGAGCTGTATAGCGGGCCTCTGGGGCCGAGTGGTTAGAGCATCATGCTCAAAATCATAAGGCCTCTCACCTCTAGTCGGCGCAGGTTCGAATGTTGCTCGCTCCGATATATGTGAGAAAGTTTGCCTGTTTACTTTCGGAAGGTCAGTGGTCTCTTCCCGGGTACATTGTATCAGGGTTCTCTCCTCCACCAATAAAAACTGGATGCCACCAGATAACTGAAAAATTGTTGAGTGTGGCGGAAACAACAATCAATCAATCAATCAATCAGAGCTGTATAGTATACAGACATATGATGAATTTACAAGAAACATGCAATTTGTAAATAAGACACATACATGTATCTATTATATAGCAGCGGATCTGTGCTACTTTTTATTATTTTGTGAGGAAGGGACAGTCCTGTCCAGATGTTCTGTACCAGGAATTTTCTGTTGTTCGTCATTTAATGTATTTCATTTTATGTCTGTGTATCCATCTAGCACTTTACGAAAAAATATGATACTTAGAAAAACATAATATTTGATTTATCCAAATTACATGTAATTTAGCGTGAATGTCCTCTGCTCTGATGTCCTCTGCTAAATATAAGTAAATTCACACTGTACGTCCTTCACCAAGGTAATGCGTATTTAAAACTCAACAAATGAAAGTTACACTGCTGTGGTGTATATTGGTACACTTGTGTTTTATGCACTATTAGGCTTACATTATGATATAGAAATATTCAATCACGTGTCAAACATTTTATGTGGTCAAAAGCAATTGTGTGCATGCATATAGCGTGATGATGTCAAAAGTGAAACACGTGTTTAAATTATTACTCCCATAATCATGAATCATAATAAATCAAAATTTCTCCAGTTGAATAACATTATTTTTTTCATTAATATCAGTCCTTCTGTGGACAGATCTACATTTGTAAGCATTTGATTAATGATTGTTCTTCATGTCTGTTCTCACCCACGGGATAACAGTATATTGTAACACAGGGCGGTGATTGCTCATCTTTGACTTGTTAAGTGGGAGGATTACTTGGTAGTTATATTTTCACAACTTAAACAATGCTAAAAATGCAACACATATTTCCCTGTGAGATGGGGTTTGATAAAAATCGGAGAATGAAGAGACAATAAAAATCCAAGAATGAAGAGATAATGCATTTAATAAGATTTAAGACTGTTTAATCTACTGATAGATCTTTTGATATTTTGAGGATTATAACTTAAGCAGTAGCCCTTAGCCTGCATTCTGAATATGTTAAACTTTCAAATTGTCTCATCTCTTCCTTTATGAGGTTATATTTTGTTCAGGAAAGTTAAAGAGCTTGGTACATTATGATGATTAGCTATTTCTCTCCATTCTTTAGTCCATTAAATGACTTTTTAAGAATACAAAGTGAAATGAGACATTGTGTGAAATTTCATATTATGCATATTCAGTGGAGTCTTAGTAAACAAGGTAGCCTAGCAGATTTCTTTTTCTAATCACCTGTTAGAGGTCAACATTTAAGGTTAGATTCACTGAAACATTTTTCCTTGGATTTTTATGTTGTTTATTAAGGAATAATTGTGTAAATTGAGTTGAAATACCCCATGGTTTTTAAGTTTTTATATACCCAATCCATATCATAAGCAGTATAAACATTTATTATATATATATATGATTTGCTATTCAGTATGTTTACAAACTTACAAGTCTTTTTTTTGGGGGGGGGGGGGGGGGGGGGGGTTCATTTTTTTTATTTGGGGGGGGGGGGGGGGTTGTAGTTAAGTTGAAATGTCAGTGTGCTTTTATCAAGAAATATTAAAATAATATATTGAAACAACACAAGTTTATATTTAATAAAACACTAGTAGATGTATATATTGAGGAATGAATGGTTAATGCATTGATAACTGCAGTGGATGTGCTTGATCAAAGTATGGGATAATTTGCATCATTTAGAAAGCAATTTCTAATGGAAAAATTAGTCTATGCTTTCATATTTGTTGTAATTAAAGGTGATCTTCAGATTTCAGTAATAATCCACTGATATCTATCACAGCCATGATGTGTGATATATTAGAAACTATAATATTTTAACAGTATAATTATTTATCAAAATACAATCTTGACCAAATTTCAGTCAGGATGATTCAAATGTTAACAATGTGAAATATATAACACTATAATCTCAAACCAGCATCACTGAAAAGATACTAGATTTGTGTTTTGTGATATAATACTATAATATCAAACCAGCATCACTGAAAAGATACTAGATTTGTGTTTTGTGATATTTCCAAACCCTGAGGCACAAAGGACGACTGTTCAAATGAAAGTACTAAATAAAGTATTCAGGGATTCCGAATATTTATGGCTCAGTTGAAAATTATATCACAGTAGTTAAAGAGCACAGAAAATTGTTCTTGATGGTTACTCACTGGCATTTAA
Source organism: Ostrea denselamellosa (assembly GCA_024699665.1). Classification (NCBI taxonomy): domain Eukaryota; kingdom Metazoa; phylum Mollusca; class Bivalvia; order Ostreida; family Ostreidae; genus Ostrea; species Ostrea denselamellosa. The sequence continues at coordinate 1,209,409 of JAMZEH010000041.1, forward strand.
AGGTAATGATGCAGGAGTTCCTCAAGGTTTCATATTAGGATCCTTTCTATTTCTGTTACACAGTAACGATATAACAATGTATCAGACATTTTGCAGATAATATATCATCATTTGTTATTGTAGACAATGACAAAATTGGTCTAGCCCAAACATTGACATCTGAGACCAGTGTTTTATTGAAATCAATATAATTGGTGTAAGCAATGGACTGTTAATTTCAATAAAACACTGGTCTAAATGTTGGTTTCACATAAAAGAAAGAAACACATCACACAATAGTAACACTGGTAATCAAATTTAGAAATCAGAAAGTCACACACTAGGTATTTTATATCAGGCAGATGGTAACTAATCACCTCACATGGCAGTCATTAATTACAATTGGGTGTAAACAACATCATATGCAAGCAATGCGAGGATACTTAAGGTTTGAATCTTCAGTTAAACTAAACTAAGTATTCATTCAACCAGTGCTTGAATATGCATGAGTATACGAAGTAAAAATGATACAAAATTCTTGGAAGTGATTCAAATAAACGCTGCTAGGATAATAACAGGACTGAGTGTGACTTATCCAGGAATAAACTTTACAGTGAACTGGGATAGGAACCATTGCATACCACAAGAGAAAAAAAATACAAAGAATCAATGTTTTATAAAATATTTAATGGTAACACTCCTTCATATTTTTATGAAATAATAGAACCTTATTATAATGAATTTAAAGTGAAAGGTACATATCTGATACCCCCCCCCCCCTCCAAAAAAAAGGACAAAGAGAAAAAGGGTATTCTGATGAAAATAAGCAAGGATTAAAAGCTACTGATGCAAATAATCCGTATCTTATGCTGTGAGTGTAAGAGATTTCAATACTAGTAAAAAGGTAGTTTAATTACTGCTTATGTATTGTTCATATGGAGATTATCTGTGACTTAAGATAACAAATAATCTTAGTAGGTTAAAATGTAAAAGGTCAAGGTCACTGGGTTGCATATGGTAAGAGGAAATTCCAGATGATGTCTCAAATACCATTTTAGCCTTAGCCATGAAATGTGACATGAAGGGTCTTGGTGCTAAAGAATACAGTCACTGAAACATTCTACTTTACCATTTTTCCTTTCGCTCACCATGCGTTCGATTTTTGTTCCCTGTTTGTTTAGTGTGCGTTCATCATTTGCTGACTGTGCACTCTCTATTTACAGTCTTGCATTCACAAATCATTCAGCATGTATTCACCATTCACAAAGTGTTCACGGTGTGTTCACTGTTCATTCATCGTTCAGTCTTTGCATTGGCATTTGAAACAGGAATGCAAAAGGAGCAATACTCATTGCAAGGAGAAAATGAAAAAGGAATGCGTACAGAAGTAACTATCAATCTGACATGTAGATGGAATGAATTGTTGATGTAATATGTCACATTGCTCAATACTTTCTCCAAACAAAATAATAACATTCGGGATCAGGAGGCCATTATATTCTTTCATAAATGTTGTTTTCTGGTCAAAATATCACTAAAAACAAATATTTTTGACAAATATTGCAACATTATTTTATAATGTTTCCTTAAGTGGCATAACAATAAATTAACAATCACACTGCATTAAATTATGAGATTTTAACAGGGTATTCTAGAGTACTCTGTTTGGTAGTACCGTGAAGAACTTTAAATAATACCAAACATGCATTTATATTTTTTACTTTTACATGTACACGTGTCTCTATATGTAATACTGCACACAATGTACATATGGAATTTGCTTTTGTTTGTGTAAGTGCTGCATGAATTGATGTAAAATTTATTATCATTTCATGAGAAATATACATTCATTACTTGTACAAACATGTAGGATGCTTTGTTTAAACGAATATATTCAGAATTGTCGAACATGCAGTTTCTCGATTCCGTGTTATTCTATTATTAATTCATTGAATAGATATACATATTATTTTTCTTGTCTGATTTTTAAATATTCCAAGGTAAAAATCAGATATATTCCAAATAAATAGATCACTTAGCATTCACCGTGCACTCATCATTCACTTTGAGTTCACTCACTGTTCAGCGTTCGTTCTGCATTTGTTCACCATTCGCCCATCTTGCATTTACCATTTGTTCAATGTTTGCACACCATACGTTCAGCATTCAAGTGGGAAAGTAGGAATGTTTCAGGGACTGTGCCACCTATTGATTTGAAGTTCAAGGTCACCAGGTCACAGATTGTTAGAAATGGTTTCTGGATAATTTTTCATAGACTGTTGTTATGTTTTCACAATGAAACTTTACACAGAGGTATCTATTAATAAAAAATGACCCCCAGGCCACTGAGTTACTCCACAAGAATTTCAGTGTGGTTTATATCTATAATACCATTAGAGCATTAGAAATAAAAATTTACTTAATAAATATTGCCCCTATTATTTTGAAGTTTAGCAACTACCAAATGGATGATGACCTTTATTACTTGAGGTCAGAAGGTTAAATCACTGGTTTATATGATAGGTTACATGCAAATGGTATCATGTTAAATACTGTTCGAGATGCAGCAAGGCGATTTTACAGGGTCAGATTACAAAGGAATGACCTCTGTCACTTTTAAGATCAAGGTCATTAGCTCACATAAGGTAACCAGTTATCTTCGGATGAGAGCACTGATGACTGTTTTCAGTTGTTTTCCCTTTTAAAAATGTGCAAAATTAATGGAGTTCACTAACTTCTCTTGTGTGATTTATCTTGTTTCTGTAGAATTTGAATATACTGAGATGTATGAATACATTGAGTTTTTACTAACATGCACTGAACATGTACAGAAACTGGGGAATGTAAATATATTTTAAGAGGTCATTTTTGTCCCAGGCTAAAATGATTTATCTGCAGTTTTATAAGGGGGAAGTAATATTATTACTTGATATATTGAACAAAAAATGTATCCACTGCTTTCAGATTGATCTAATGTTTAGTTTGGTTACCTACAGGAAATGCTGATAATTTAAGATATAGAGTCAGTTTAAACAATACTCTTCCTGGAAAGTTTGAATTTCATTGAAAACGTGCACGATTTTGTATCTTTTTTCTATTGAAAAAATATATACACATAGGGGCTTCTTGAGCAATGTTAATTTTGTTAGTTAAATATTTCAAAGATGACATAAGGACAGAAAGTTAATCTTCATTCATAGTGCTCACTCATTTTTATACCTTTTAAATAAAGTGTTGGGGGAAGGAATTAGTTTTGTTCTATTTGTATCTTGATTGGTCTTGCTGCAGCCTTTAACCTTGATAACTTTTCATATGAATTGCTGAGTTTCAAAAATCTTGAAGAATTATTATGATGTCACAAAGTAACATTTCTAGAATAACTTATGAAGGGTTATGTATTCTATCTTGACCTTAATGATAAAAATGTTGGATTTTATGCCAAAATATGACCCCAGAAATCTGTTGAAATTAAAAAAAGAAAAACATGTTAATTTAATGTAGAAATACACAGACTATAAATGTGTATTTAATTTTTTATTAGTACTTCCTAAAATAGCTCTGAACCAGGGGGGGCCAGACAAATGTGGTCAGTTTATGGACATGTCTTGGTAGTGAACGCCTTATGTGGTCTGAACTGTGAATTCTCACCATGTAGTCGTCATGTTTTCCGAATGGCTGTAGATGTGACATGTTTATGCCATTTTGTGTAATGCTAAATGCACAAGGACAAGTTCGTTTGTGTACCTTGCAATTAACCACAATACTTGGGATATTAAATATCCAAATCTTCACTGTGCACCAGGTTTGTTCAAATTTTAATATATATATTTTTATTTGGAATCAACTTATCTTGGGTAGGAAAGAATATTAGATCATATTATGTTCAATATTTCAAATTTACTCAGATATGCACATACTGACTAAAAATCTTTTCTTTTCTGAATAATCTTAAAATCTATGAAGTTTATGTGTTTTCATATTTAGTAATATTATATATGATTATTTAAAGAAATAATTGTATCTTTCCGTACAATGATGAATAAATTTGCATGTGTATTAGCCTATAGGTTATTTTTATAAAGTAACTAACACAAATTCTGTTCAGCAGTGTGCAATAGCTAGGACTTACATAGTGTAAGAATAACACAAATGATCTATGTCTCCAGTCCTAGCTTGACAGTTGAGATTTTACAGACACATGATGACACATATGTAGGAGTAGAGTCCCAGGACAATTCTTTTTCGTAAAAGTCGCAGTTTACCTATCAAGTGTACAACTGTACTTGTGTGTTGTGTTAACTGCCTTTACTTAGATCTTAAAAGACAATTTGAAAGAAATTAAGCTATGACAGCTACTCTTCCACGGAGGTTTGTTTTTGTACAGGTAATGGTTTTAAAGAAATGGTAAATTTATTTCTTTCTCATTTTCTAACAGCTCTATTTAGATTGACTGTGAAAACTCTGTGCCTGGAGAAAATTACATGTAAATTGCACTAGAGTGTAAATGACATTGTGTATTGATGATCCCGGGAATGACTGGGGGCAGTCAGAGATGTGATCACAGATCAGTGTCTGCCATCAAATAACCTCACCCCTCAGACAATTCAGCCAGCTGACACAGGCAAACAGAGGTTTCAAGTGGTGGCTCTCACACCTAATGGACAGCCCAGTGCTTTGTAATATTTGTTTTCTGGTCTGATCAGTTTTTAATACCTGTTGATCTTTAAGCCTTTCAGCTTTTATGCTTGATTCATTAGTCTTGCTGTTTAATTGTTATTCACTCGTCGAGCAGGTCTTAGGTACTACTATTCACACTCAGCTGAGGAGTGTTAAAGGATGTGTCTTTTAATAATCTGATTATAATTACCTTTTCTTCTTTTTTAAAAAAAGCAAACAATATCTGTTATGTCCAGAACCAGTTTATGTGTGTGAGCTTGACAAAGTGTTCATGAAGGAAGTATGTGTGGATTGTTATCTTCAGTTTTCTGTGCTATTTCCTTAAATGCTGGCCTTTCTGTCAGGTTGACTTAGCAAGGAGATCTTATATAGCAGCTACTGTTGTATATAGACATGGTCTATGAGAGTACTGTGACATCGGTATTCTTTATTTCAGATGACTTTGTGAAATCTGCACTGGAATGAAGAGATTATTGAACATTGTCTAAAGGAGTAGCATCATGGGAAAGGGACAATCCAAATCCTATGACTTCAGTAAGTTGCTTATGTACATCTTTGTGCAGCTGTTTTATTAATGAGCATCTAAATTCATGTATAAAAATTTGTCAGTTGCTGGAAATTATAAATCATATACTAAAATAACAATACAGGCACTTGCAAGAGTTTCAAATATTTTTTCAAACATTTCACTTCAAAAAGTGCATAATTTTTTTTCATTTTTGTCGATTTTTATTATTATTTTTTTTATAATTATCTGTTTGTTTTCAATCAAATTTTCATGTAACTTGTTTTTGAAATGAATGTTCGTTTCACTGGTAAATGTGTTCCTCTTTTTATTACGATTACTGCAACCCTGCGGTTTCTATGTGGATGAGTGATAACCATCTTGATTTTTTTTTTCACTTTCACTTTGAGAAAATCTCCATCCTCAAATGGTAAAATTTTGTTTTGCTACACATTGTTTTTAGTTTTCTCTGTGTCTGTGCATAGCTTTAGCCTTGCTCATAACTTCCGAGTTGCACCAGACAGGGTTATGGTCAAACTTTTGGGACCATGTGGGCCATGAATTTTCCAGGTGTACGAACCTACATCTCTTACTATGACTTAAAAATTGTTGAGATGTGAAATTTTGAATTTTTTCATTTTATGCTCTTATAGCATATTCTCTCTCTCTCTCTCTCTCTCTCTCTCTCTCTCTCTCTCTCTCTCTCTCTCTCTCTCTCTCTCTCTCTTAATATTTCAATCAGTTTGCTCTCATTTCATTTCCAATTTCTGTTATTCTCTCCCTCAACCTCCAGCAACTCTTTTATGGGGCTTTGAGGCCCCTTCAATAAAATACTGTTTTCATGCTTCATCTTTGTTAGTAAACTGTTTTATGAAAAGTGAAATTCAAACACGAACATGGGAATGTTTTTGGAAGGACTTTGTTATATGTGGGCGACTGGGTTTTAAGTATTTGATTGCCCACTTTGTATTTACTTGCATTGGTGAATGGGCAAGAGACTATAACCACAACCATGCCAGATAAAAACTCCATACCACTTAGTGATTGATTGATATTGTGTATTATTATTTTTTTTTTGTCCTGCTTGATAATTTTTCACTCTTTATGGAGACGTCACCATTGCTGGTGAAGGGCAGCAAAATTTAGGCCTATGCTGGGCTCTTAGGGCCTTTGAGCAGGGAGAGATCTTTATCATGCCACACCTGCTGTGACAGGGGCCCTCGGTTTTTGTTGTCTCATCCGAAGGACTGCCCCATTTAATCACCTCATATGACAAACAAGGGGTACTGAGGACCGATTTTAACCTGGATCCCCACAGGGTACTTCTTAGTGAACCGAAAGGTCAAGTTCACTGATGAACTGAAAGGTCAACAGTATATGAGATAAAGGTTAAGGTCATATTGCTGAGATCAAATGTTAAGTTTGCCATTTGTAATCCACAGTTATCTTGTAATTAATGGAAGAATATGTTTCCACTTATGCTCACTGTATTTAAATGCTGTGTCAGGCACTGAAATAATTGGGATTTTTTAAATAGTTTCTGATGAAAAATACCAATGTTAATTGGAAACTATTCATTGATAATGAAATTAAGAACAGAGGCACACAGAAAATCAATGGATAGAAAATATTGAGATAAAGTATGAACTGAATGTAAGGGTATATATGTCAGTACAGTAAACAAGAGTTGATTTATGTAAATATTTGAGGAAGAAAAAAAAGCAATTTCATGTATACAACATTTAAATTGCCTGAGTATTCCAACAGTAAGTAGTATTACTGTTATGTGTCTAAACGAACAGTTCATTTGCATTCTTGAATTCATTTTCACTACCATATACCTTAGTCATATACACATATTCCTAGATGTTAACAAGTGCGGTCATGAAAGAATGTATACACACACACACAACTGGTAGCATTAGTTAAGTGGTAGAGGGTTCACTTCCTAACTGGATGGTCTGGAGTTTGAACCCTGCTCATGCCATGGCCACATCAAGCATAAGATATGAACATAGTAGTGATTATGTGGGAATCATTGGTCTTTAAAAACGGCAGTCCAGTTTAGTGACAGGCATTGGCACATTAAAGAACCCCCTCTGTTATGGCACTAAGTACATGTCTAAATGTGTGCTAATTCACCTACAGTTGATGACATTTCAATATGGGTTAAAATAAATTCTCAACTGGATGCAAAACAAACATCCAACCAACACACACATATATATTCACAGCCTGTATCTTGTATATTTTGTCTTTTTAAAATAATTGTAAAATCAAATGTTTAATAACTGACCATTTCATGAAGTACTATTTTCAGTACTGAGGACTAAATGTGCTATCAAGTATTGGTCCTCTCAGCCAGTGTGTGCATCCTCATCTTCCTGCACAGCACATTCAGTATTTTAATTAGATGGACTATTTGTAGCCCAGACGGTTTGCTTATATTCAAATCTGACAGGACATTAATTTTTTTGCTTGAAATGTTAAGGTCATTTAAGTTCAGTTCCTTTAAAATGAATAATTCTACGGAATAATGATAAATGTGTACACTTTAAGGAGAATTGTGCATTTTTCAAACAGAACATTCAAAATAAGGAGACAATGCTCAGTTCTCGAAGTTGCACTGATACAACAGGGTTGAATCTGTATCTTGTTTAGCTTCCATGTCCCTGTTTTGATGATAAAACTTATTTCATTTTGTGTTTTACGTGAAAAGTTCAAAATGCTCTTTCTCCATACTTCCTCAAAAATAAAAAAAAAATAAAAAAGGAATGTAGTCTGAGTTTTAAATGGCAGTCTCACTGGAAAATACAAATGTTTTGCTAATGATATTCTGTAAAAAATAAAAGAAAGCTGTTGCATAATTTTAACTTATTAAGAAGTTGCAGTATCATGATTCTAGCATGTGTAATTTTTGTGAATATATTACGGTGTTTTTAAAAGTAATATGATTATATTTAGACATTCTAATGCATAGGGAGAAGGCTTGAGTTTAATTTGTAAAATATTGATTGGTGATCGGAGCTGTATAAAAAGAAAATTGAGATAAAATCTGTGTTTGTTTTATTTGAAAGTTGTTGTTTTTTTCTTCAATATATTGGAGATCTCATGAGAAAATGGAGAGTTTCTGAAAATGAATGATGTGGTAGAGATTTGACTGATACAAGTCACTGCCAATCGTTCTGGAAGGTGATGCCCATCTAGTCACTCAGCCATCCAAAACAGATTACTGGGAAGAGGCAGAGGCCAGGAGGGAATTGTGAAGTCATTTGGTCCTCTAAGGCAAAGTGTGACCTTTGTGGATTGCTTATATAACTTTGATAAAGAGGTGGTAATCACTTTCTATCTCCGAAAGGTTGCTGCATAAAGGGAGACAACTCTCACATGCATTGACCTGGTAACACTGGTGACAACAACAAAAATTGTTTGTAGTTTCTTTTTACTTTATTAAATTATTGTGTACTAAAGTGCAGTTTACAACTACATGTACTGATTATGTACTATTAATTACACAGAGATTAAAGTACTGTGTTTTATCAATTGTTTACTATCAAACAAGCTGGAGTTCATCCTGAAGACCATGGTAATATAAATGAAATTTAGTTATAATCATCTACTTCTGAGATGAAATCACACTTAATTATCTTCCTCTGTGAACTGTTATCAAGCTAATGGTTTTATAGGAATCCTTGACTTTATAGCAGTCCTGTTTTGGAGATAAACTATGTGTGTGATCCTCGCCCTTTGTTTCTGTTGGGGAGTCTGCTAGTAATTCTCTTGGACTTGTGTTTGTAACGAATTCAATGATCTGATCTCGCCAGCACACAGAACTGTAATGGGAGTCTGTGCATCCAGTGAAGGTAATAGTGATTTGTCATAATTCTCAAATATCCCCAGGTCTTCAGAATTGTTGTAAGTTCTCTCTGAATTTCGGAGTATTATGACAAAGTTCGACAATTCACAAACATACCCAGGTCTTTAAAAGTTTTGTTGTGCTGTCTGAATTCCAAGTATTGTAACAACGTTTGAGGAGTGTTTTAAAACGGCTAACTATTGTTTATCGCTGACAAAGTCAGAGTGTTTGTTAAAACTAGAACTTTTTAAAGGATGTTGTTCAGGTAATGATAATTTTTACCATTGAGCATTAAAAGTTCATAATGTGCTAGATTTAATGAAGTTTAGTTTCAGAGAGCTCACCATTAAACATGCGATTACTCTAAAGAGGCACTCCACATCATCATTAATGGCTGACTTCTTTTAAAACTATGGATGAAAATATAAATATCACCAATATTTGTCTATTCATTTCAATCTTCAATGCCTAGCTTAGTAGCTTAGTCGGTTAGTGCATCAGCTGCTGAAATGTAGATAGCAAGTTCGAGTCCAGCAGGGATTTTGATTTTTTTCAGATTTTCTATTAAAACTGCTCTTTGTGACTAAATAAAGTAAATTTGAAAGTTTTCGATTTCAGAATATTATTGTACACATCCTACATGTGTCATCCACATTAGATTTCTCTTGCATAGCATTCCTCCTTGAGGTATAAGAAAAGATTAAAACTTTTAGCCAAATTGCAGCAAGGTCAGACCCTGAACACGGTAGCTCAGTGGTTAGAGCATTCACTTAGTAACCAGGAGGTTGTGAGTTCAAGCCCTGCTCGTGTCATGGTTGCATTAAAGCTAAGATGTAAACATAGGTAGTGATTTCTCCTTTGCCTAACACTCGGCATTTAGAAGTGAGAATCACAGGTCTTTTGGATATGACCTTTAAAACGAGGTTCCATGTCGCGGTAGGCGTCGGCACGTTAAAGAACTCTCACTGCTATGGCCCTGAGTACTAAGCATGGGTCTAAACTTGTACTTCACCTACACATGGTGATATCTCAATATGAGTGTAAAATTCTCGATTAAACATAAAACAAGTAACAATAAGACCCAGAGTTTATCAGAGAGTTTATCAGATGTGGTGGAATGGTGTCCAGGTTTTGGGAAATTAATATTTCTCTTTTCTTGGCAATATCTCAAATATTTTTTAGCTTTGCCATTAAAAATTAGGAGAATCAATTTTTGCATGATTATACCATCCACAGTGAAGTGTTTGTTATTGTTGGTTTTTTTTTTTTTGGGGGGGGGGGGGAGTGATGGGATAGGGTGGGGATATTTGGGAATCACTTATCTGTTTGTCCAACACACTATTTTTTTTTCAAAACCATAACTTAGTTTTGGAAAGACATAAGAAGCTTATAAAAAATATGCTATGACAAGATACTGTGTCATTACCCTGACTCAAGGTCATTGAGTTAAGGACAAGGTCACAGGAAAAATAATTATAGGATACATAATTTTGTTTGACGAGACATGTATAACTTATGATAAGGCTGCTTAAATGACTGGGGAATGTGTCTTGACCATGACTTAAAAATTATTTGGCCAAGGTCATACAAGGTCACTATTAAAAGTTTCAGAGATTACAGAATAAGGAATGTGAAAGTACTTTTATACATACACAGATAATTTCCTGTAGAAATTGTATGAAAATGCCTTTAAGGAGGTATATTACATCATAATGACTGACTTCCTTTAGAAACTTACTTGAAATATTTGTCTATTCCTTTTTAATTACTTTGAATAAGCTCAGTAATTTAGCAAGTCTACTGCTGAACTGCAGATCGTGGGTTTTAATTTTTTATTTCAGATTACATTCTACTAAAACTACATTCTTTGACTAAATAAAGTAAATTGGAAAGTTTTCAATTTTAAAATATTGCTGTACATATCCCCCACATATTTCTGTGAAGTAGTATTCCTCCTTAACACTGATAGGAGAAATGTGTCAGTCATCATATGCTGAATGTGATAATAAAGTAAACACTGAGGGTCTGACTAATGAGATAAAACAAAATGTCTGTAACCCCATGTGTTATTTAATTTCCTGACAACTTTGAATGCGCCATGTGTCAAAATTTTTATGTTTGTGTGTCTGCCATATACTTTAAACAAAGTACTGTAAAAATGGTGCACATCTGTATGTTTCCACCTCCCTGTATTTTTTATAAGATCTGAGTATATTTAATATACCTCATTTCAAAGAAGAGGGGCATATTGTACTGCATCTGCCAGACAATGGAAATGTTTTGTATGGCCTCTTACTAGAGAAATCTTTTAACCAATGGTCAACAAATCTCTTAGAATTGAAATCGGTCATGTCAATTACCAGATGATCTGTATCAAAAGGTGAAAGGTCACATATCTTTCTAGCATGCATAGAGCAAGTATTGTCCTATTGATAACTAAAAAACCCTTTGCCCCATGGTCATCAAATTTCATAGATAGGTTTGATTAAGGCTGTTAGAAATGACCCCTATAGATTTTCAGGTTAAATGATCCAAGGTCACAGGGCTTTCTTGCATGCATTCAAAAATTGTCTGGCTGTAAGTAATGAACTTTTTATCCAATGGTCATCACGTTATTGTCTGGTTGTAAGTAGGAAACTTTTTATCCAATGGTCAAGTTATGGTCTGGTTGTAAGTAGGGAACTTTTTATCCAATGGTCATCAAGTTATGGTCTGGTTGTAAGTAGGGAACTTTTTATCCAATGGTCAAGTTATGGTCTGGTTGTAAGTAGGGAACTTTTTATCCAATGGTCATCACGTTATTTTCTGGCTGTAAGTAACGAACTTTTTATCCAATGGTCAAGTTATGGTCTGGTTGTAAGTAGGGAATTTTTTATCCAATGGTCATCAAGTTATGGTCTGGCTGTAAGTAGGGAACTTTTTATCCAATGGTCAAGTTATGGTCTGGTTGTAAGTAGGGAACTTTTTATCCAATGGTCATCACGTTATTGTCTGGCTGTAAGTAACGAACTTTTTATCCAATGGTCAAGTTATGGTCTGGTTGTAAGTAGGGAACTTTTTATCCAATGGTCATCAAGTTATGGTCTGGTTGTAAGTAGGGAACTTTTTATCCAATGGTCAAGTTATGGTCTGGTTGTAAGTAGGGAACTTTTTATCCAATGGTCATCAAGTTATTGTCTGGTTGTATAAGTAGGGAACTTTTTATCCAATGGTCAAGTTATGGTCTGGTTGTAAGTAGGGAACTTTTTATCCAATGGTCATCAAGTTATGGTCTGGTTGTATAAGTAGGGAACTTTTTATCCAATGGTCAAGTTATGGTCTGGTTGTAAGTAGGGAACTTTTTATCCAATGGTCATCAAGTTATGGTCTGGTTGTAAGTAGGGAACTTTTTATCCAATGGTCATCAAGTTATGGTCTGGTTGTAAGTAGGGAACTTTTTATCCAATGGTCAAGTTATTGTCTGGTTGTAAGTAGGGAACTTTTTATCCAATGGTCATCACGTTTCAGATGGTCATGACTGTTACATGTGTATGAATGACCACTATTGATTTTCATTTTAAAAGTTCAGTAATCACACGGATAAATCATGAACATTTACCTGCAGCTACACAGCCTTATTATAGTCAGCAACCTTCAATATATTATCATTATTAAACGATCCCTATTGCCTTTCTGGTCAGCTGATGTCATGTTTTTAAGGAGGCATGCAAGATTTGAAAACACGTCTTGTTCTTAATGGGGAAATGTTCTGCACTTTTTCCGTGTGATATAAAATTCACTGGATGTGATTTCCATAGACTAAAAATCGAAGATCGTCTGAGTTTTATATTAAGAAAAAGAGCAGGTCCTCTAAAGGGAGACTATGGTGGTTGAATACATGTAAACACATGATAAGGGAAGAACATAATTGTATAGACTTTAGCTTGTGTAATGGGCAAAAACATGACTATCATAACATTCTCAAACTACAGCATTTTTATAGCGGGGCATGTACTTGTTTTGTTTCCATAAATAGCTTAGGTGGTTGTTGGGAAAGGGTCCTTTTATATCATGATACAAATGTCATCTTTATGAAGCTTAAAGGAAGGACAAGTATTAAATAAATCATCATTCCTGAGAGATTCTCGTCTACTCCAATCAGACGTTCTATCACCCTTACAAGTTATTGAATGTGACGGCGCAGTATATCACTCCTCTTACAAAAAGACCAAGGTACTCACAAAGGTCAAGGGTAACATAGGATGTGATTCACTTTAATGCCTTCCCCAGTTTAGAAATACTGAACATTTTTAATTTTTTAATTAAAAAATGAATATGTATATAGTGTACAAGTAACTGTTTAATGGTTGCATGTTTATCAGCTATCTTGATGAAGCCTGTGTTGCACATTAGAGACTGTTTATTTCTCACTTCTCTCACTGCTCTGCATTTTGTTTGTTGAAGGATGATGGTTCAAATCCCATCAGGTGATTGAAGACAGGGCCTTTCAATGAGAATGTTATATAAACCAAATGTTTAATTACCCAGGTTTTGCAACTCTCATTTGTAAAGATCTGATAATCATCTAAATTCATAAAACTTACATACATTAGCAATGCATTTTGATATGAGTTAAAGGTTGGAGGATTTAAAATTATTGTTTTGTTAACTGTATGAGTGAAAAAAAAAATTCTGATTTGTCATCAAATACATTGTATACCTGTCTATATATGGGTGTTTAATTAATTAGTACTTGTTTATTAATGACAGTATTTGTACTTAATGATATCATGACTGTCAGTAATCTTATATATAACTCCTGTGAACAAAACACAGCAATCAGTCTTGTTTAGTTGTCATGGAGTCTTTGTTCAATACCAATAGTAATGCACATCACAGGGGGGTGAATATTTCAGTATTACCAGTTATCTGACATACCTCCTGAGGGCGAATATTTCAGTATTACCAGTTATCTGACATACCTCCTGAGGGCCCTTAATTGATGGATATATATATATATATATATATATATATATATATATATATATATATATATACATGCATACATTGTATATAAAACATATTTGTTGGAGGAATTAAGAAACTTTTTTTTTTTTTTTTTTGAGAGAGGTGACAATTTTTTCAAAGGGATTCCAACTTATTCAAGGGTTCAAAATATTTTAGTGTAGTCGTAGATATAATTTAAAGTAGATGTCAAAATTATTAAAGGGGGGAGGGGGTCCTCATTACCCCTACCCCCCTCTACTCTGGATCTGCAGGTGGATAATTCACATATCTGATTTGATATTTTATTGGTATATAAATTTCTCAAATGGGATATATTCAAGTGAATGAGTAAATTTATTTAGTGGATCCTGGTCACTCTGAATGATTTGCAAGTCTATGTCCGTATCTGATGTGGATCCACACCAAACATGTTCTAATTTATGTTCCCTTATAAACATGATAAAAGTTATAAATAAATTATCATCTCAAGTCATGTGACTTGTCATGTTTTGAAATGTCTTGTGTATTTAAAGATTACAAACTGGGTAGCTAACGCTTGTAGGGTGATTTAATTCTGAGTGCACTGAGACTTTACTATTGAAGGTATGCTTTGCTTTTTTTGTGTATTTTGTGTCTGCAGGTACAATATGTATGCAAAACATTTAATTCATTATTGATTTAAGATATTTATTAAACTGTTGCAGTTCTTAATTTGTACTGAAGTACCAACTAGCTGGGTATGGTCAGTTCCCTGGTATTTGCAAGCAGAAATGGAACTTACTGAGTTTTTGTAGATAGAAGTTTAATTTGAGGGCACTATGACAAAAGGATACTATGACAAATACACTGAAATGTGGATTGTTGGGTAGATTGATTGTATATTGTTTAACATCTCACTCGAGAATCTGTCACTCATATGGAAACGTCACCAAAATTTAGGCGCTTATGGCTTTGAGCAGGAAGGGATCTTTTACATGCCACATCTGCTGTGACACGGGACCTCGGTTTTTGCGGTCTCATCCAAAGGACCCCATTTAGTCGCCTCTTATGACAAGCAAGGGGTACTGAGGATCTATTCTAACAATCTGGATCCCCACGGGATTATTGTTGTGTAGAGATCTGTATTGATGGATTTATTAATTGATTAGTAGATTCTAGATAAATCAACTATGTGTATAGTTGTGTAAATAATATGTCGATACCACGCAATGTCCCCAAACTCGTAAATGAAAAATATAATTTTAATTTTGTGATAACCTATTTGATAGACTGATTCCATTTAATTGCAATGTTCAGTTATTATCATTAATAATCACAAATACTCCTTAATACAGTTTATTGATTTAGCAAGAGCATTGAAAAGTGGATTATACTCTTACAACTGGGTATCTATATAAGTATACCATTAAATGGGATGCATTTCATATTAGTGTCTCTCATACATACATTGAAACACACCATCATATTATTATATTGCATTCAACACATACGCAACATTGCATAATTACATTGCCTTCAACAAATGCTTCATCATATGATTTTACATCTGGTTTTATTTCTGTATGTTTGATTTTCTTGTAGTATTTATTTTTTCCTACATTATTTGTAGCTGCAGGTGATACAGTGAAGAAAAGATCTGGTAGTAAGAAATCTAATGGTGTAGAAGCCAGGACTTCGAAAACTATCGACCCTGATTCTGTGATTTCTTTTCCATCTGGTAAACCAGAAAATGGTGACAGTAAACCTATAAATAGAACCAGTCTCTCCATCACCAAGGAGGAGCCAAAGAAAGACACTAGTGTTAGTGTTGAAGACAAATCTGGTACTGTGAATGGTGAGCAAATCACTTCAGACACCAAACATTCCAATAAATCGGATGAAATAGATATTACACCTGATGTTGAGACTACAGATTTTGTAACACCACGTAAAAGTACTATTGAAATTGTTGAAAAAAACGCAAATAAATCTGAGATCTCTGAGGAAGGTACAGAGAAAGTAGAGGAAAGCAAAGAAGAAAGTTCCAAATCAGAACCCACAGAAAAAGGTCCTTTGCAAGAGGAGGATCTTCAGAAAGAGATTGAAAAAGAGGCTGAGGATACTCAGAAAGAGGCTGAGGATACTCAGAAAGAGGCTGAGGATACTCAGAAAGAGGCTGAAGATACTCAGAAAGAGGCTGAAGAGTCAACAGAAAACCAGCAAGACACTGAAGAATATCAGAAAGAGGCTGAAGAGTTAACGAAAAACCAGCCAGAAGTTGAGGAGCAAGATCCGAAAGAAAAGACAGAGGGAGGAACTGAGGAGACAACAGAGTTAAAACCTGAGGAAGTGCCATCAGAGACTATCACACAACCAGATTCCACTGAGGAAGTTTCACAGCAAGACATTACAAAGGAGGTTACCCAAGACACCACAGAAGAAGCACCACCAAACACCTTGGATGAGCCAGAAATAGCTGCCACAGAGGAGACACATCTTGAACAGGTAACTTAGTCTAGACGAATAATTAAGCTAGCAATGAAAACCAGAATTTTTTTTTAGAATTCTTTATCTTGATGTGATTTGAAAAAGTGAAGGTAGTGAACAGTGATCAATCTCCTAAATCCTTTAAAGATTACAAGACCTGAGAGTAAGGCAAACACAGACCCCTGAAGTGGTAAAATTAAACTTTGGATTTACTATATTAGTAAAACATAGGGCTCATACTGCAGTATGTACATGTAATAGAAGTAATTATAGGGGGAATTGTGTCTTGTTATGTCTTGCATTGTCAATAATAGAATTCCCAAATAACATGTCATTGAGCATTTTATGTGGTTCATAGTCATTTGAATAGCCACAGAGGTGTAATAGCCACAGAGGTGTCAGTTGTCAGTCTGTGATCATTGTGCTGTTTAGACACCAGGCTATCATGCTGTGCAGATGGGAACTGGCTCTCTGTCATTTTGTACCTCTTATGCATGTTTGATGATCAGAAAAACACCTTATTTACACCATGTTAACATTGTTGCCTTGAAGAGAAAGTCATAAAACAGAAAACAAAACACCTCCTACCAAGTCTATGAAGTACTAGATCAAACTGACAAATATTTGAGTGATGCATGTCATCAGAGTATAGACTGAAATTGTTGAGGGTGGGTTTTTGGTGTTTTAAGCAGGTCGACGAGGACACAAGAAAAGGGGAGGAGGAACCAGACAAAGGACAAGAAGAAAGCGTTCACATTGCTACGCTCAGTGTAGACGACGAGGAGCAACTGGAAGATCCAACGGAAGACATGGCCAACACAGTGTCTGCAGTTCTCTGTAATGAATCAGATCTCAGGGATGGGGAGTGAGTGAACTACAAAAATCATTTTAATTTAGAATGTTAATATGTATGTGGATGTTTCTTTTTTGAACTGATTTTGTGAATCTGTCAGGCACATAGTGACATTGGCAGATCATTTTGTGATTTCTTATTCACAGCCATTTTGTACAAAAAAAATTTGGGTTCATTATATATAATGTTAGGACTTCTGTCTATGATTATCAGTTATTTGCTATTTATTCCCTTGAAAAAAGGGCATATTGGTTTGCACTTGTTGGTCAGTCACTAAACCAGATGTCCTCTCAATACCATAAGAACCCCTTGCTTACCAGACAACAAGCATGTTATACCAGTTTAGATGGCCCTTACTGATTAGGTCGAAAGTCAGTCTGGACATAGGAAGAAATTGTCTGCTCTATACCATGAGAATCCTTTGCTTGACAGACATCAAACTTCATACACCAGTTCTACCTAAGGAGTAGATAGCCTCTATTGATTTAGAGATCACAAGGTCAAAGATCAAACTGGACATAAGAAGAACCCTTTGGTTGACAGACATAAATGTGGTACATTGTTCTACTTCAGGAGTAAATAACCCTATTCATTTTGAGATTGCAAGGACAAAGCATATGGATGAAACTACTCCGATATTGTGTGCTCAATATCTTGTGAACCCTCTGCAAGACAGACATCAAACTTTGTACAATGGTACCCCCTAAACAGTAGATGATCCCAACTGTCTAAATGTCTTATGATATTGTGACTCCTTTTCATTTTAAATCTCACACATTCATAAATCTATTCACTTTGGGTATAAAAAAAGTACTACTTATTATCTTTAGAACCCTTTGTCTGATATAGGTTAAACTAATATTATGGTTGCTTATCACCAGTAGATACCCTATATTTTCATTATTGATCAGTATTGACATTCTAAATCTCAAGTTTTAATTTGACCTATTTCAATATTAATTGGGCTTATATGCTTTTACAACATTTCAAAGTTTTTAATATATATACAAATTTTATAACAATTTTCATTTTATTTTACTTTATTCTTTTTATTCTGGTAAATCAGTACTTGTGCTGATGAAGACAGTTTTATAACCTTCTGTGCTTTTTAATTACAGCATGAAGGAATTTGACCTTGGAGATGGAAAGGTCCTTATTGTCCGTGAGGGTTCAGAATTCCATGCCCTTGGACCTAAATGTACACACTATGGAGCCCCACTTGTGAATGGGAGCCACTGTAATGGCAAAATCCGCTGTCCTTGGCATGGAGCATGCTTTAGTGTGAAAACAGGGGACATAGAAGATTTCCCAGGTTTAGATAGCATTCCCAAGTTCAAGGTCAGTTATAAACTCTTGGATTTCTTTTTGCTAGTACATGTATCTTGTACTGTACATATATGTTTTATGAGAGAGTTCTGTTATACTTTCCAGGTTGATGTCATTGATGGCAAGGTCAAGGTCACTGCTGATAAATCAAGTCTTGCTGTTCCTAAGGTTCAACGTGCAATGTGTCGGGCTACTAAACCTAGTGACAAGAAAGTCCTCATCATAGGTGGAGGTGAGACTGACGTAGTGTTGATTTCATTTACATTACATATTAGCATCTGTAATCAATGAGCAATTGGATATTACTTTATATTGACTTGCAGATTTTTCTGTTGGGGAAATATTGATTTATACTCTGTCAATGATTCAGTTTGTAATTCTTGAATATCTAATTTGTTTTATATGTATTTTTTCTTTTGATATGTCCGTTTTTTGTTGATTTTTTTTCGGGGGGGGGGGTGTCTTTTTATTTTTATTGCTCAGAATATCTCAATTTTAAGCGGGTGTCTGCTGCTTTCTAATCTGTGATTAGTATTGTGGTGATCTATTCTAACTTTGGTAGTTTCTGATTGGTATTATGACAAGTGATTCCGAGGATTAGGTAACCAGCAAAAATCAGCCCTGTCTTCAAATTTGATCAAATTAATTAAATACACAAGATGTCCATTATTATTCCATTGTCAGAACATTGATTTTGCTTTCTCAAGTCATGTCATTTCATGCAAGTGTTAGTTATTCAGAACATTGTTTCTTACAAAAAACGCAGATAACATCATGTCGACATTTATGAACAACGTCTTGGAAACAAAAAAACTATTTCAGAATGCTCTCATTTTAGGATAGGTTTGAAAAGTCCATTACAAGAGACTTGGATCCACCAATATGTTTGCATATATAAATACTTGGGATTATCAACTTCATGAATTTCCATGATTTGTATTGATAATCATTATTTATTTTTGAAGTATTTTACAGGGCCTAGTAATAACAAATGTACCTAATTCTTTTTGAAAGTTTCTGCTTGGTATTATGATAATTATGGATAATTTTCAGGGCCGTCATCTGTGACATGTGCTGAAACACTGAGACAGGAAGGATTTACTGGAGAAATTACCATAGCAACGCAAGAAAGTAGCATCCCATATGACAGACCCATTCTTAGCAAGGTTTATAAGAACTTATTTTCATTTTCTTTTCTCAGAATGATGTAAATGTGCAATCTGGTGACTATAAAATATGAATAATCAAAACCTTTATTTTCCAGATTTGACTCAACCTTTGATTACTCGAATTCTCGATCTCTTGAAGTTTTATTAAGATCTTGTAAACTTTGAGTTATTGAGAGCCACTTGTCCAAAAACATATGAGAACATGTATATGCAGATTTTAAGTGAATTGAAGACAATAAGGAGATTGTAAAAGTCAAACAGCACATTTTATATTTTCAGGCAATGGACAAAACAGCAGATCAGTTAGCTCTAAGAAGTGCAGACTTTTATTCCAAAGCTGACATAGACATTCTGAAACAAAAACAGGTAAAAATTACATTGATGTAGGCCTTAATGAAATTGATTCCTTTTTTTATAATTATTATCATATACATTGTATTCAGGTATACAGTTTGTTCAGATATAGTTCATTATAACATTGTACTTGTTTAATGTGGATATAATCATTTACAGGCCACAGCCATTGACATAACCAGCAAGACAGTCACTTTCCAAGATGGCAGCACAGAGTCCTACACCTCTCTGGTTCTCGCCACAGGAGGGCGGTAAGTAGATGTATAATGTAAAGTTTATGACAAATGACACTTCTATAAACTTATTTTGAAACAACATTTCTCACATTTAATTATGAATACATTATATAATATCCGCTTTATTTGCATTAATCATGTCATAGTGATATTACAGCTTGTTTGCATGGAACATTAAGAATTTGATTTAATTTTCATCTTTGTTAACCTTGAGGGCTCTAAGGAATGCGTAACATCTATATTAAATTGATTGAGGGATTTTATAAATGTGAAACATATTTACAGTCCTCGAGTGTTACCTGTCCCAGGAATTGACCTACAAAACGTGTTTCAGCTGAGAACTCCAGAAGATGCGAATCGGATTGCTGAGAAGGCTGCCGGCAAAAACATCGTCATCATCGGGTCCTCATTCATTGGTTTGTATGATATGTGTAGTATGTTAATCTAATTAGATGTATCCAATATCTTTTTTTTTTTTAAAATAAAGGTAATGTAAATAAACTTGAAATTACATTTATATGCATGTATATCAGAACTTCAGTATCATAAAATTGTATGAAGTGATTCATAATTATTATTCCTTACAGTGTGTTACAAATCTTTGATTATTAATCTGAAATAACTGAATGTAACAAATGCATAATCTGATTATGAAGTTTTGTAATTTTGTATGTATTTTATCATGTACATGAACCTTTGATGAAATGAATGCAAGGAATAGAGTTTACTTTGATGGATGTATTAGGGGCCCAGTACAGAAGTAATTCTGTGGAAATTCATTATAAGATTTACACGCATGAGTAATTATGGTTCATTATCTTCACTTTCTTATTGTATTGTAAATTTCTCAGACAAATCCACCAAGAGAGTTTGGAATCTTGCGAAATATTGCAGCATTAATTTAACTCCAATGGAGTTTTGAGAAAAAATGTAAAGAAACAATTAAAAGAGTAAAAATGTGCATAAAACTATTTGCAGATTTAATGTCATATGATAAAGAATATAATACATTGTGACAGATCACCAGGGCAAAATCAATTAAAGGGGAGATAACTGTAAAAATTAATGGTTATATTACATAAAATTGTAATAGGCATATGGTGTTTTTTTTCACCTTTTATAAATCTGGTTTCACAATCCAGTTACCAGATTTTTGAACCATCTAACATGTGAAAAATCTGTCCTAGCATGCACTGGAAGCAAATATTTTGTCCGTCATTATATGGTGATTAGAGGGTCCATGCATACACGTACATGCATTGTAGTGTCTTTGTATACACATAAAACACATATACATAGTGTGTGTACACTGACAGATAGGTAGATAGGTAGATGCTTTGGTGATGCTGTTTAAAATACACTACTAGGTTGCCTTTATTGAACAGGAATGGAGGTGGCTTCTTCACTGGCAGGAACGGCTGCCACTGTCTCAGTGGTGGACATTATCAAAGTTCCCTTCCAGCTGGTTCTCGGAGAGAAAGTGGGATCAGTGTTACAGAAGGTAACACCCAGAACTTCGTCCCTCTTATAATCGGTGTCAAGTGACACATGAATCTCAGAGACTCTTTCTTATTGGTGATTCAGTGCCTCTCTATTTTACTGCTGTACCTTTACGTCTGTGTCCAAATTGTTATCAGTATTGGCTTCGACATATATAACACATACAATCGTATGAATATAAGAAATACACGAGGAAATGAACTGCAAAGCTTCACACTGGCATATTTTTTTATGAAATGTTAAATCAAGTATTTTCAAAAACAAAATTTAATTCCTATATCTACATTCTACTTTTATTTCTGTAGGAATTTCTAGTCATTAGAATAAACATACTGTACTATATTCATCTGTTTTCATGCAGACATTGTTTAAAACTGCAACACTTTCACGAGTGTCTATCATTACAGTTTGTAAAGCTGTCAAAAAAAAAACAAACTTTGGGGATAGAGAATCAATATATTTTCCACCAATCTATATACTCTTGTAGAATTTTGAAAGTTTCCAGCACATGTAAAGATGATAATTAATAATCTGCAAAAATAAATCAGAACTGAAGGACACAAAACATATCACCTCATGTTAGTCTGTGACAGAATTATCCATCTTCAAAAATTTGTTCAATGTTTCACCGTTTCATTAAGTCCTATTTGGAAATATAAATGTAGTATTGAAAATTAGACAGAGGGGTGATTTTCTTAAAGGATAACAGTTTTAAAATTCTTGACCACTGTAAAACTTAAATTTTAATGCTTTAAAGAATGGTAGAGAGTTTATCCGTTACAGTCATGGTGACAGAATGTCATATATTTATGATGTAATACAACTGAGGTGCACTTAATTTTGAAACAAAAGCGTGACTGTCAATTTTACTTCACACAGGCAAGTGTGCCTAGGAAGAATTTCACATGAAATTCTTGCAAAATACATTTGCCTGTACAGAGCTAACTGTTTACTGAAGGATAAAACACGTTCAATGTAAACACAGTAAGACAGGGACGCTGTGCCATGTTTATTTCAGTGGTTGTGATGATCCTTATGAGTAACTCTAACTTTCATATATCTAAGTTTAAGCATTCTTCAAATGCCTTATAAAAGTGTGCATATGCTGGAATAAAATGGAAAACACAAGGAAATCTGTCTCTTAGGTTCATGTTCTGTCACTGTTGGTGATTGGGGTGTTTGTTTTGTCTCTGTGATGTACCATGATGTGATATGATGTCTTAATCACTTGTTGTAGAAGGAACACTGTCTTTACTCACAGCTAACTGAGCACTTCGTAACAACTTCATCACATACACGTAGAATGTACTAAGATATTTCACCGTGCTTTTACAGTAGTTGCCTAATACCTTTCATATGCATAGCTTTTGTACTGTGATAATAGTGCATAATTCATATCAAGAACTAAATTTATGTTTGCAGGTGTTTTTCAGTCGGTGAATACGATTTATTCAATTATTGGACATGGTACATGTTTGTGGTGATCATTTTTCAATGTTTAAAAAAAAGTTTAGTAAGTTTTTTGTTGATTAAAAGAAACAAGGAATTGCAATCGCAGAATTCATGCAATGAAAATGTGCACCACTGATCATATATTTCAGGTCAAAGGTCCATGAATACACATTATATGATTATCATGTACTAATGTGGAATCATTCAATTTCATGAGGGCTCAATTTTTGTACCCTTGCCCCACAAATCTCAAACCACAACAAAAAACAAATTTATATGATGTACAAAAGCTATATCCATGAAATCAAATCCCAATGAAACAGTAAAATATTGGCAATCCACAAACCTTGTCCCCCATGAATTTAAATGATTCCACAGTGCACCCTACAGATATTGCAACATAACATGCTCAGTAAGGTACCAATATACAGACTTCAAAAAATTTCCTTGCATTCATTTCTCACGACTTGAGACTTCTAATTGACATATGAATGCAATGTTCTGCATAGGGATGGAGGTTGCAGTTTATTTAGTAGAAAAGGCTAAATCTGTCTCGGTCTTAGTTAGAGGAAAAGTTCCGTTTCAAAATATTCTAGGATTGAAAATTGGTGCCGTGCTTAAAAAGGTAAATTTTACATACTTTTGCGAATGATTTTCTAAATGAATATGAATGCAAGTTTCATTTCCTTTATCTGTAATGTTTACTTTATTATTGTTTTTGTGGGCATTGTGTTTTATGCACTTACAACTAATGATAAAAAAATTGTATGTTACAGCTTGAATTTTGTTTTTAATATTGTAAAATTAAAAAAAAAAGAAGTTTAAATGTGAGAATTTTTGACTACCATATAATAGTATTTTCTGTGGTTGTCCATTTTGTGTGTGGAATTTTGTGAATGGCAAACAATTCTTGCAGATATATAGAGAGATACATACAGGTATACAAAGGTATAATGCCACCACAGAAAATGGAAATGCCATTTGCTACCTTTACGGAATCAAATTGCAAAAGTTAGCGTCAACAGAAATTACCCGTTATACAATGTGTTTTAAATCAAGCTTTGTAAATAAGCTCTATCATGCAGTGTTTTTCCGTAAAATTTTCTCAGTTTCAAACTTCACAATTACAAAGAAAAATTGAGGAAAATTTGGCATAAAGATGAGTAAAATTTAAGCTTTCTTAAATAAAGGCAACACTTTCAAAGGGAAAATAACTCTGTAGTTCGGTTATTTAAAAATCCTCTCAAGAACTGTTGGTCATACATATTCAAACTTATTTGAACCAGGAACTGTGAGTCCACCATATTTTGAAAATATTCAAAATTTCCAGAAAACAACAATTCTACAATTTGTCATGCAAGAATTCACATTTGTGTTAATATGATTCAAGGGGCAACTAGGGGTATTTAAAGTTTTTACAAAGGTGCACAATTCATGTATTTCAATATCTGTCTTGGTACAGTTTTATATAGAATAACAGTCTTACATAGAATTACAGTTTTATATAGAATGACAGTTGACAGTTTTACATAGAATGACAGTTGACAGTTTTACATAGAATGACAGCTTCACATAAAATGACAGTTGTGTTGTTTTACATATAATTACAATTTTACATAGATTGACAGTTTTACACAGAATGACATTTGTCAGTTCTACATAGAATTAGTTTTACATAGAATGACAGTTGTACATAAAATGAGTTTTACATAAAATGACAGTTGACAGTTTTACATGGAATGACAGTTGACAGTTTTACATAGAATGATAGTTGACATTTTTACATAGAATAACAGTTTTACATAGAATAACAGTTTTACATAGAATGACAGTTTTATACAGAATGACAGTTGAAAGTTTTACATAGAATGACAGTTGACAGTTTTTACATAGAATGACAGTTTTACAGTTTTACATAGAATGACAGTTTCACATAGAATGACAGTTTTACATAGAATGACAGTTGAAAGTTTTACATAGAACGACAGTTGACAGTTTTACATAGAATGACAATTTTACATAGAATGAGTTTTACATAGAATGACAGTTTTACATAGAATGTATTAGGAAAATCATCCCAGAACAGTAACTCTTGTAAAAAAGGAACTCATTGATTACACAAACATCCTCATACAGGATGCATAATTGCTATAGAAATAGGAAAAAATCACAGGTGCTCGACATTTTAGGCTAAATATATATAATATAAAAATATCTTCCTATAAACAATCTTTTCACAGACGCTTGATGTTTTAGGCTAAGTATCTATATTAATAAAAAAAAATATTCCTGTAAACAAACTATTCACATGAATAATTTGTTTACAGGAAGGTAATTTTTTTATTATAGATATTTAAAACATTGAGCGCCAATGGAAAAAACGGGTCTTTTGGATAAGACCTCAAATACCAGAGATCTTGTGTCACAGCAGACATTGACACAGTAAAGAATTTTCACTACTAGGGCCCTGAGCATGATACATAGGGTCTAAATTTGTGACACTTCAGTTTGTGACATCTTAATATGAATGGAATATTTTTGAAGGGATGTAAAACATCGAAGAAAATAATCCTTGATTCAGTAAGGGGCCACATAAAGGACATTTAGAGGTGAGGTACGCGAGCTCATGGTGAAGTGTGGCCCACACAACTCCTCCTGTACTGCTTGATGTTTGTACAATTGTAACAGTGACATTGTTCTACCATTGTTACTATTTTGTTTTGATATGATAGCTATTTCATTTACAGATGCATGAAGACAATGGTGTCAAGTTCTATTTTGAGAGGGGGATCAAAGAATTTGTGGGGAGTGATGGCAAAGTGACAGAGGCTGTGTTATCAGATGATACACGACTAACGGCTGATCTCTGTGTAATGGGAGTAGGTAAGGGAGGATAAATCTGTCCTGATCTACAATTCAGAAAGCTTTGTAAATATAACTTTAAAAGAAGTTATTATACTTGTTGAAGTTCATACTAAAGGGCCCATGCATTTCTATTACAGGCGTTGTTCCAGCTACCGACTTCATCAAAGGTTCTGGCATAGAAATGTCTGATAGAGGATTCATTTCTGTTGATAAAGTAAGTTTTTGTTCTTTTCATTTTCCAGTACTTTAAAACTTTACAGTTGTTAGCACTTCATGAAAATATACTGTTCATGAAAAGTATGCTGGTGTGAAGCTTGGCAGTTCATACCCTTATGTACTTTCAAAAATGAAATTTATTTTCTATATTTACATTCTACTTTCATTTCTATTTGAATTCCCAGATGTTAAAAATGGACATATATTATTTTTATCAAGTTTCATACATGCATTGTTCACAACTGTAGTACATTCTTTGCAATTTATAAAGATACATGTATCAAAGGCAAGGCATTGGAAATGTAAATATTCTGATCATTTTATAGACCTCGCTATTCATTTGATTTGGACTTGCAGATGATGCAGACAAGCCAGCCTGATGTATATGCTACTGGAGACATTGTGGAATTCCCACTCTTCAGTGTTGGAGATAATAAAGTCAACATTCAGCACTGGCAGATGGCTCATGCACATGGTGTGATAATTCTTACTTTCATAATTTCTTAAAACTGATTTATAAAAACTGTGTCCATACACATTTATACTATGGATAAAAGAAAATACTGTTAAATATGACATTTTATTTTCAGGTAAAACAGCAGCCCTTGGAATTTTGGGAAGAGATGAACCAATCAAAAGTGTTCCATACTTTTGGACAGTGCAATACAAGAAGAGCATTCGTTACACAGGTAAATGAACAAAAAATCCTAAATAGAACAATCAAAAAATGAAAACTCAAAAAAAATCAACAACCAAAACACAACAAAACAACAATCAACAACACAACAACTATCAACAAAGGAACAACCAACACAATAATCAACAAAACAACAATCAACAACACAACAAAATAACTATCAACAAAAGAACAACAAACACAACAATCAACAAAAGAACAATCAACAACACAACAAAATAACTATCAACAAAAGAACAATCAACAACACAACAAAATAACTATCAACAAAAGAACAACAAACACAACAATCAACAAAAGAACAATCAACAACACAACAAAATAACTATCAACAAAAGAACAATCAACAACACAACAGTCAACAAGGTACAACCTGTAAAGCAACAATTAACATTACATGTACAACAATCAACAAAACAACACAGCAATCAATAAAAAATAAACAAAACAACAATTGACAACACAACAAAACAACAATTATACCACAACAAAAGATCAATCAGCAAAAAACACAGCAAACAACAAAACAATCAACAACACAACAGTCAACAACACAACAGTCAACAACACAACAGTCAACAATCTTATTCTAAAAGAAGACATGGTGCTGAAAGCAATTTGTAATCATTGAATTTACATGAATACAGACTTATTATAGTTTAAGGTGGGGTAGGTCAATTTTTGTGAAACACACATCCCACAAATTTCAAACCACAACAAAATGCACAATTTATGTAATGTTTCAATGTACAGAAACTATATCCTTGGAATATACCAACAGACCTGTAATACAACAACAGACCTGTAATATACCAACAGACCTGTAATACACCAACAGACCTGTAATACACCAACAGACCTGTAATACACCAACAGACCTGTAATACACCAACAGACCTGTAATACACCAACAGATCTGTAATACACCAACAGACCTGTAATATACCAACAGACCTGTAATACACCAACAGACCTGAAATACACCAACAGACCTGTAATACACCAACAGACCTGTAATACACCAAGAGACCTGAAATACACCAACAGACCTGTAATATACCAACAGACCTGTAATATACCAACAGACCTGTAATACACCAACAGACCTGTAATATACCAACAGACCTGTAATACACCAACAGACCTGAAATACACCAACAGACCTGAAATACACCAACAGACCTGTAAAATGCCAACATACCTGTAATACACCAACAGACCTGTAATACACCAACAGACCTGTAATATACCAACAGACCTGTAATATACCAACAGACCTGTAATACACCAACAGACCTGAAATACACCAACAGACCTGTAATATACCAACAGACCTGTAATATACCAACGGACCTGTAATACAACAACAGACCTGTAATATACCAACAGACCTGTAATATACCAACAGATCTGTAATACACCAACAGACCTGTAATACACCAACAGACCTGTAATATACCAACAGATCTGTAATACACCAACAGATCTGTAATACACCAACAGACCTGTAATACACCAACATATCTGTAATACACCAACAGACCTGTAATACACCAACAGACCTGTAATATACCAACAGACCTGTAATACACCAACAGACCTGTAATACACCAACAGACCTGTAATACACCAACAGACCTGTAATATACCAACAGACCTGTAATACACCAACAGACCTGTAATACACCAACAGACCTGTAATATACCAACAGACCTGAAATACACCAACAGATCTGTAATATACCAACAGACCTGTAATACACCAAGAGACCTGTAATACACCAACAGATCTGTAATATACCAACAGATCTGTAATATACCAACAGACCTGTAATACACCAAGAGACCTGTAATACACCAACAGATCTGTAATATACCAACAGACCTGTAATACACCAAGAGACCTGTAATACACCAACAGACCTGTAACATACCAACAGACCTGTAATACACCAACAAACCTGTAATACACCAACAGACCTGTAAATTGCCAACAGACCTGTAATATCCCAACAGATCTGTAATACACCAACAGACCTATAATATACCAACAGACCTGTAATACACCAACAGATCTGTAAAATGCCAACAGACCTGTAATATACCAACAGACCTGTAATACACCAACAGACCTGTAATACACCAACAGATCTGTAATATACCAACAGACCTGTAATACACCAAGAGACCTGTAATACACCAACAGACCTGTAACATACCAACAGACCTGTAATACACCAACAAACCTGTAATACACCAACAGACCTGTAAATTGCCAACAGACCTGTAATATCCCAACAGATCTGTAATACACCAACAGACCTATAATATACCAACAGACCTGTAATACACCAACAGATCTGTAATACACCAACAGATCTGTAATACACCAAGAGACCTGTAATACACCAAGAGACCTGTAATACACTAACAGACCTGTAATATACCAACAGACCTGTAATACACCAACAGACCTGTAATACACCAACAGACCTGTAATATACCAACAGACCTGTAATACACCAACGGACCTGTAATATACCAACAGACCTGTAAAATGCATAACAATCCACAAAAGTTGGCCTGTATGAATTTAAATGATTCAAATTAACAGAACATTATCTATAAATAACTTAGGGAAGACAGTGTTAAAAAGGATGTACAAAATATTTACACAAATTTAAATGATTCCACAGTACATTGAAAAGAAATTCACTTACTTTTTAATGCCATAGTATGTTGCTTATTAATGTTTTATAATAGCCAGTCCATTTACATGTATTGAATTATATCATTTGATAATCAGTTCTTTCATTCACGACTTTGGTATCCTAGGTTACGGCCCAGGCTATGATGACATCATCGTACATGGTGACCTGGATGCTCCCAAGTTCATTGCCTATTACACAAAGCAAGTTATCTTTATCATCATGACATATAACACTGAAATAATAGATGGATTTTTTGTATTGAAAGATGGTGTCAAACAAAACCAACCAGATTCTGTAAATGAGTGCTTATACATTGTAGTGTTTATACATTGTAGTGTTTATACATTGTAGTGTTTATACATTGTAGTGTTTATACATTGTAGTGTTTATACATTGTAGTGTTTATACATTGTAGTGTTTATACATTGTAGTGTTTATACATTGTAGAGGTGATGAAGTTGTGGCAGCTGCCAGTTTGAACTTTGACCCATTTGTGTCACGCATTGCTGATATGATGCTGGCAGGGGAGAAGATCCTCAAAAGTGAAGTTCTGTGAGTGTGATATATGTTCATGAAGTTCTGGGAATGTGATATATGTTCATGAAGTTCTGTGAGTGTGATATATGTTCATGAAGTTCTGTGAGTGTGTTATATATTCATGAAGTTCTGTGAGTGTGTTATATGTTCATGGGTGATAAGAGTTTTATACACATAACTTGTATAAGTGGGTTGTAGATTTTTTTCTTTCAGCATAATAACACTAAACAATGTAGGCACAGTAACATGAAGGAAGAACTAGGCGATGACAAACTGGGATATTCTTCATCATTCTAGTTAACCTCATGTCAATTCATGTCATCCAATAATGCAGTCAAATATGAGTGAAAGCATTACTTTCTTCAATTGTTTCTCTCTTTTCTTTTGAATATCTTTTCCAATTTAAATTGTGAACCTTAGTAGCTTATTAAACTATTATAATAATATGTAATTATACAGCACATTCGCATGTAGAAGATAATCAAATCAGATAGAGTTATTCCCCTTCATCATCTTTTACAGATCCAGTGAAGATGGTTGGGTGTCACGATTTGAAAAGCTCTCTGTGAAAGCTTGAAAACTGCATCATCAGAAGATATCATCACTCCTGTGTGACAGAAGATATCATCACTACCTGTGTGACCAATGCAATAATCAGCTGCTTAATTGTTCATCACATGTATTTATCAAAGGAATGGATTATCCATCTCCACTCATCTTTCTACTTTCACCAGGGCTTCAGAAGTAGATTTTCTGTGGCTGCATATAATCAATATCATTTCAGTGAAACCTTGGGAAAGTGCTTTGTATGTTTAAATACTTTAAAAGTGAGCAAATTGTTATGGTTTGTGGGTGCAGAAAGATTTATTGACTTAGTTTATATACAAGACTTTACCATTTTTGTTATTAATAAAGTATCATTATATGTATAACTTAGGAAATATTATTTTATTCAATAAATTTATATTACACAAAAGACTTAGTGTCGTTTGTAATTACTCACCTACTTTCACAAATGAAGTTTAGTTGGTGTACTGAAGTCGCCTCGTCCATCTGTCTGTGTTAGTCCAGAGTAAATCTTTAACTCTGATGAACAGATTTAATTAAAACTTTGTGTATGTCTTATAAGGGTAATGAAGATGGCACCTGCTATTTTCAATGAGATTTTTTGTTTTCATTTTACAGGTGTTTTTTCCAACGTAATGGATTTAGCCATTTTGTAATGATCTGTTCTCTCACAGAGACTATAACATTAGTTTAGGAGAGAGTATAATGTAATCATCAGTCCATTTGTCTTGGGATTTGATTTTGTTCAGACATTTTTTAAGAGACTAGAGCATAGACTTTCCTTGAAATTTGGATGTTCTTTTACAACACGATTAGTGATAAATATTGAGGTCAAAGGCATTGAGTGTATCCTTTAACTTTTATTCAGATGAATAATGTTGTAAATCATGTTTTTCTGGTGTTCAGCTATATATTATTTCGGACATGTCCCTATATCAATGAGCCCTGCAGGGAGATAACTTTCAATGTTTAAGAAATAAAAATACAAGAGGGTATGAACTGCGACACTTCATGTCAACATACTTCACAAAAAATATGCTAGCATGGAGCTTTGCAGGTCCCCCTTGTTGTTTCAAAAATGAAATTTATTTTTTATTTACCATCTACTTTCTGTCAGAATTCCCAGCTGTTAAAATAGACAAGACTATATTTATCAAGATTCATATGCACATTATAGCCTGTTCATGAGGAAATGCTTATTTCAATATGTAGGTACATCAAAGGCAAATATGTTGAAAATGTAATATAGTGTTATGAATGTACCCAGCAATTCTGAAGTGAAAGTCTCATGTCTTTTAAATAAGATCTTGTAAAAGAGAAGTCTTTTCTCATGGTAAGTACTGGTGCACTGAAGAACATTCAATACCAAATGTTCCCAACTTCAGAACATCTGTCTAATTTTGCGGCATTTCATCTAAAGCTGGTAATGTCTCAAAGTGAGTGAAGAAATCTTAAAGGGACATAAAACTTTAAATATCTTTTGAATTACAAACTGTCTAGAAATGGGGAAAAAGTGAATACTTCTATTTTAGAAGAAAAAAATGATCAAGCCCATTCATAGTCAAACATCTCTGACAAATACACGTTCTAATTTTTATACCTTGTCATAGGATGGAAAATGTTCTGTATGGCAATTTCTCCTAAAAGAAAAATGACCATGCAAAGCAATGGAAACATTTATCTATAAATTCTTTTTTTTCATAAAACAAATACTCAACAATACATTTTATTCATTTAAATACCTAACAAGCAAAGCAGATAACAGCTGTGATGTTGAAACAATTGTTTCCTAATTTTTCAAACGATGTGAATCAATAAAATATGCACAGTCTGCTTAACCACTTCAGTAGAAAACTTTTTCACTTTACAGAGTGAGTCTTTTCTTGGTAGTGAAACAGTTAATCACATTTAAGAAACATTCTGTCAAGTTTCGTCGCCTTCATGCCAATAACTGTCATTGAAACCATCTTTGTTAGAACCGATCTTTTCTCTTCCTTCCAGTATACTTTGAATCTCCACGTACTTCTCTGAAAATTGAAGAAGAAAATATTTATGAATAAGATAATATGCTGATGATCAAAATGGTATCCAAAGTTTACTGACATCAATATTAAGATTTACTCCAAACCAACAGCAAACCACATAAAACTATTCTAAAGTAACAAAAGACATCTGATTTTCATGCAATTCAACCAAATTGCTTTTTTTTTTAAAAATTCTGATCTTCTCTCAAAAGATGTTGCAATTTTCTTTGACATTTCTATCCTAAAAGCTTGGACTCCAGGATATAGATGAGGTGCTTCGTTCTAGCAGGATGAGATGGTATGGACATGTAGAGCGCAGCAAAGGCTGGATTTCTCAAGTACGCAAGCTAAACATAGACATAGATGCACAGAAAAGATCTGGGAAGGCAAGGAAACCATGGGATGAAGTCTTGTTGGATGACAAAAAGAGGCTTGGAATGGAAACTGCTGATCCACAGAATCGCTCAGAGTGGAGAGGTCGTCTAAGAAGGAGACTTGTCAAACAAGTCCAACCCTCAGATGAGGACAACGGACTATAAAACGGATATGATGATGATGATGATAAATTACTTATTTTTCTTACTATTTGAAAAAAGCTATTAATTAGGAAAAAAACAAATTAATAGTTTGTTTTTTTCCTAATTAATAGCTTTTTTCAATAATAAGAAAAAATAAATAATTTAGGTTAGAAATGTCCAAGAAAATTGCAACATCTTCTGAGAGAAGATCAGAAATGTCCGAATATATTGAGCCACTAACTTTCCTTGTCGCCGCCTTCTCTCCTTTTTGGCCAAAATCCAGTCCCTGTTAGTTTTGGGAGCTTTCCCCCTCATATTTTTCATTTTTTCCCTAAAATAAAGCATCAAGTGTCAACACAAACGACAGCTCTTACCATTAATGTACATCTTAACATACAAATAATTCAGTGTACTTTTTAATTTGAAAAGTAAGAAAATACATACTGAAATAAAGAAAAAAAAAAGCAAGCCCATACATATTTCTAAAAAGTTTGAAATGCATGAAAGTCAATATTGCTTTATACATATATTTGACATCAGATGAGGTTTGTGCAGCATACTGCTTTCAGGAACAGTAACTCTACCTTTTCTCTGTGTAGGAGACACGATCCGATGCAGCAGCATCCGCCCCCAGCCCTTTAGGTAACTGCTGGGGCTGACCACCAGCAAACAAACACAGAAACATTCTACAAAAACAAAAACAGTCTCCCCGTAACTCTAAAAAAAACTTCATATTACATAAAAACTTTATCATAGAAATATTTACAAAAAGCATACTAATGAAAGCAGAATCCAAGACACATTTAATAATGATCTTCTATGGACATCATACATGATTACCAGACCCATAGAAAACACTTCCACATTCAGATTGTTTACAATCAGTTATTTTCATTCTCTTGTTTTAGAAACTTTAGTGTGTGGGCACTTCATGGTTGGGGGCATTTTATTCCAGTTTCTCTTATGCACAGACAATTCAAATCTGAAGGCATGTCATTACCAGGTAAACATCCACGATTAAATGAAAAGAGAATCTAATGATTTTATAGTATTTATAAATCTTTGTACAAATGTTAAACAGAAGAGACGTAAACTTGTGTCCGACTTTTTGGCCTTTGTGCTGTTGGGGTAGTCCACCACCAAGCCTCCTGTCCATCCTGCCTTCATGGCCTGCTGCGTAATCAGTTCCAACTGTAACAGAGATATTTATAATAGTGTCGGGGCCGGAACTATGGTCATCATATCATGATGAAAGTCAAAACCACGGTCAGCATATCATGATGAAAGTCAAAACCATGGTCATCGTATCGTGATGAAAGTCAGAACCACAGTCAGCGTAATTAAAACATTTTACCTGGGAACTGTTTTCGGTATAATTAAAACACTTTACCTGGGAACTGTTTTCGGTATAATTAAAACACTTTACCTGGGAACTGTTTTCGGTATAATTAAAACACTTTACCTGGGAACTGTTTTCGGTATAATTAAAACACTTTACCTGGGAACTGTTTTCTGGATAATTAAAACACTTTACCTGGGAACTGTTTTCTGGATAATTAAAACACTTCACCTGGGAACTGTTTTCGATATAATTAAAACACTTTACCTGGGATCTGTTTTCGGTATAATTAAAACACTTTACCTGGGAGCTGTTTTGGATATAATTAAAACACTCTACCTGGGAACTGTTTTCGATATAATTAAAACACTTTACCGGGAACTGTTTTCTGGATAATTAAAACACTTCACCTGGGAACTGTTTTGGATATAATTAAAACACTTTACCTGGGAACTGTTTTCGATATAATTAAAACACTCTACTTGGGAACTGTTTTTGATATAATTAAAACACTCTACCTGTGAACTGTTTTCGATATAATTAAAACACTTTACCTGGGAACTGTTTTTGGGATAATTAAAACACTTTACCTGGGAACTGTTTTGGGGATAATTAAAACACTTTACCTGGGAACTGTTTTGGGGATAATTAAAACACTTTACCTGGGAACTGTTTTCAGGATACAGTTGAAACACTGCTTTACCTCCTCTGGCCTAAAACAGTAAAAAAAAAATTAAACATTCCTTAAAATGAAAAGTAAAATCGACATGTGAATTTTAAGTATGTACTGATAATAATTTAACTTTGTATCAGTGCTTCCATAATTACACATATGCCGATTCAAATTCTTTAAAAAAAAAAAAATTGTAATGTCAATTCTATAAATTCAGAATTGATATAAAAATATCATTTCAGGATTTTAAATCACTTTTTACATACAGCAGAAATGGTTAGGTATTTTCTAACAACTTTTGCACTTACTACTGCTGCATACAGCGACGTGAAAAACTTGAGTATTCTCTTCGGAGGATGATGGTATTTCTTGTCAGCATTACACAACCACTGCAAAGCCGATATACTGAAAACAACCAAAAGATCTCAGATACCAACCACTGCAAAGGAAATATACTGAAAACAATTGAAAAATCTCAGATATCAACCACTGCAAAGGAAATATACTGAAAACAATTGAAAAATCTCAGATACCAACCACTGCAAAGGAAATATAATGGAAACGAAAAATTTCAGATATCAACCACTATGAAGCCGATATACCGAAAACAACCAAACAATCTCATATGTCAACTACCTGAGTGATGCGTGATATATTAACATGCAATACATCACAGCCAATAGCTGTGATCACAATTCTCCAGGTGAAACATGTATTAATCAGATCTTAGAAACCCTGTGTAGTAAATTTCCCTTTTGGCATTCCATAACTTTTAAATCAACTGGTTATTTACACCTCTACTAAGAGATAAACTTCAGCTATCAATAAAACGTAATCATGCAAGCAGATAAACTTTTGTTGGTCACTTTCTTTTTCTTTTATTCTCTCAAATATAAATACTTGTAATTATCAGTAGTACCTACTCACAGTCACAGACTACCCATTAATTCTAAAAATCAGGTACAAAGATATTTTTTCAGTTGTTTAATATTTTTGCCATGTTATAATAAATTTATTAGAAATCCATTATTCTTTTTTTTTCTCTTAATTTAGAAAGAGTTTCCCATGATCCAGAATAAATTATCAATTTTGAAACAAACCTGGTTAAGATAAATTCATAAGTTGTAAAACTATAGTGGGATGAACTCCTACACCTGTCTGCTAAGGAAACATTGACTGCCTTGAAACAATGAACAGTATTTTGGTACACTATCCTTGCAACCAAAGCTTGCCATTGATAACTGCCGGCTACTATTGGTGACAATACTGTCACTATAAAAAATTTGAAAGAATTACATGGTGTACACAACTATTTTTACAGTGTCAGTATAATGGGTGTATGAAGCTGTATGTGCAAGCATATACCTTTTGATACTATAGATAAGTCAACTTCACTACAAAGGTAATGATATGATTTATTTCTAATCTTTACCACCAGTATTTTCATATTTGTGAACCAGTCGACGTCTGTCTACACAATGCCTTGTCTAGTCACCATTTTGAAAGAGGGCACTAAATACCAAAACGCCCTTTTGTTAGTTATATCTTGACTGTAATCCAAGTGAAGGTTTGGTAACCAATGAAAATCATTGTTGGTAAAACATTGTGCCAACGATATACCAATGGCAGATAACAATACCAACACTGTTACATTAGGGAGAACCGTGAGAGCACACCCAATGTTAAAACTTAAAATTAAAAAAAATTACAGCAATTTATTGTCACATTGCTCTGTTTTGCACTAAAGATTTTCTGTACCTGATGACCCCATCAAATGTGCCTGGTTTAAATGGCATTCCGTATCCCATGTCTCCCAACAGCAGGTCCCCCTCTACCTCCCGATCAACAGCAACATCTGTGCCATAAATAGATAGATACACTAGTATTAGTACCCAGAATTTCAAAATGACATAGTTCTCTATGTATTAAATTCAACATGTATGTAAATACATCGCTCTTCAAACTTTTCTGTTTAGAAAAAATACATGTAGTAATTATTATTTAGTGCATGTAACTTTAAAATATTTCAATGAACACATGTATGTTCATGTGTGAATAAAAATATTTCATCATCTTTAAAATTTCTGAATAAGTTATTAATTTAATTACAATGCTACCCACCTAACATGTGTGAGCTGATGTCAATGCCGACCCAGTAGTGGCCTTGTTCTGTGACCGTTTCACCACTCAAACCTGATCCGCAACTGTAAATCATTCATATCATTACTGTCATTAGGCTAGAACAGGTGATAAATCAAATTTTCATACATTATAAACCTTATACACAAGACGTACCCAACATCCAAAACATAACATGGCTCATCAGGAAGTTGAAGTATTTCCAGAGCTCTCTCAGACAACTGACTCTGTATCTCTATCATACGAGTGCTGAAAAATACCTTGTATTAATCTAAAAGCTGGAAGACAATCTATTCAAACATATATTTTGCTATTTTCATTTGTACAAAGTAAACAATGACTAACATTTCTTTCTTCACTTTATAATTTCATTGAGGATTACACTTTGATGAAAAATTTGTAATATTCAACAGTTGATGCAATGTTGCCATGAAAGGAACAGAAATACATTCAACTGAACAATTTCATTTTATATCATAATTGGTTATACAGCTATCATTTCTACTATAAAAATGAAACAACAAGTATTGATTTTGACAATTATATTCATTTTTGTTGAGAATTAAAACTAGATTAGATTGTCTAATACATTCTTTCAACACAATTATTCAGAGTCCACTAAAATATCTTGATATTTAGATAAATTGTTTACATTTTTTAAAAATTATAAAGACACTATTTTTTTCAATTTCTATCAATTCCGACTGAAGATGGGTAAAGGTCAAAGTTGAAATGATGCAACTTCAGTACTATAGTTTCAGTTCAAGTCACTCAATAATTCCTTAAATATATGTTTACCATTTTACCACTGAATACTTACTTTGATGTATATTTTTTTGCTTCGTCTTCATTGTAAAACTGGGGAAAAAAATTAACTCCTAAATCAAAGATAAACTACATATGTGCCAAGATATACAAGTAACACTTCACATCATTAACTAAATAGTGCTTGACAAATCCTGTATACAGCAAATGTGACAACAATGGGTACATCGTCAATAGTTAGAATAACTGGCCCTCACCACAGTTAGAAGGTCTTCCACATACCCATAATGTAGCAGAAAATTGCAGAATCACTCCAAAATGATTTTAAAATCACCAAAGAATAACATAAATTTACAGTTAAAATTTAATACAACTAACCTCAGTGATACTAATTGGTAAGTCCTTAGCACTATAAAAAATTGTAAAATAATGTTATAAACTGAATACTTTAAAAGGTCACTTTCCTCAATTCAAATTGACTGCCCATTTACCGGAAAATGTCATCGGAACACCTTACTGTTTTTGAAAATGAATGCTCAATGAAAAACTGCCAATTATCATATATGGAATACAGAGAAACATACCTTTCATTAAAAGCAGGATATTAAACCTTCATATTAATTTAATCTGATGTTACCATACAGATCTAACTTATATTTCTTAAAGTTGTATGGTCCAATGTTCATCTACTATTTTTTGTACAAAATTACTTTACAGTAGATAAATTAGTTTTTAACTTAAAGTTATTAACTTTCCCTTAATTATATGTTTGAAATCATTTGCATGTCAAAGAAAACAGTGAGAAGATTATCTAAAAGGTAAATAAAGTGTTAAGCTATGGTTATATGTTTAGTCTGTTGGGTGTCTATAAATAGCCACACACACATCTGGGAATCCCAAAATTATAAATATAATTTGGATGCCACTTTCTAAAGAATCTATGAGAGCATAATACAACAAATTATGATGTGGTATTTTATGTTTTTATTTCTCTTAAACTTATGGCACTTTACTGTAATAACAAAATACACAGCTTTACTCATATAAGACTATCCCTGGCCTGCAAATCTGAACTGAACACATGACTGTCTCTGGATTTGCCTTAAAAATAATTTAACTGTATTTTTACAAGGTGCACAAAATTTGGACCATACAACTTTAATTCACAGTATATATTATAAACTCCAAATTAAATTTACTTTAAAACAATGCCATAGTAAAGATTATAGTAGCATTTTCCATAAAAAGGTAATTATATTTTCATATTTGGGAGCTGTGCGCTTACGCACTGACAACTTTCGGTAAAATGGGAGCTGTACACAGGAAAATTCAAATTCACAGTTCTTCTACGCTAATTAAAATGGAATCAATGACTAGTCAGTTGTAATGGTAATTATTTTTGTTGTATATTAATGTTAAGTGACGTAATCTAACCGAAACAAACTTTTGATAAAACAGAAACATGTATCGAGTGTAATTTTTATTTTGCTACATTGCGGGTATATGGGACACATTCCTTCGTTAAACCGGGTACATAGAACATTATCATCTTAACGATAGAACATTTTATCTACATGCCCAGTTGTGGGGCTGTAGGCTGTGTGGATTTGATCCATTTTCCTTTAATTTTGACAAAACACTTTAAAGGAATTTTAGTTCATATCAAATCCTAATTGACCTAAGGAGTGCTAAACTGATTATGCCTAAATGTATTAACGCAAACGTACTATCTCGGGCGGAGCAAGTTTTTCAGGTCTTCCACCAGATGCCATGCTTGCAAACCATTAGGAAACTGTATGTGCACCATAATTTTCAACTTTTCATTGCATTTTTTTGGATTCCGGAAAAGTTTTATGATGATCCGAGTCTTTCAAACGCTTCACGTAATACCACATATAAACTTCCTAATGTGACACATAGGAACTTTGATCGTCTAGAGGACGACTGTCATCAAAGTAGAACCGTACGACGGTATATGTTGATTTAGCAAGAAATGGTTGTCTTCGGACCATTTGAAATGTTACAGAAGTATCGCACGTGAATGACGTTGCCACTTTGTAAGAAAAATGAGGACTTTGACGTATATGCAATTGAACTGTTATCCAAGGGTATGGTGTACTGATAACAGACTTGCACGTTATATACAATACTGCCAATACGCCACTAGGCCCAAGC
Organism: Ostrea denselamellosa; assembly: GCA_024699665.1. Taxonomy (NCBI): domain Eukaryota; kingdom Metazoa; phylum Mollusca; class Bivalvia; order Ostreida; family Ostreidae; genus Ostrea; species Ostrea denselamellosa. The sequence continues at coordinate 1,249,994 of JAMZEH010000041.1, forward strand.
ATCGACACACACGAAACACTTATTTTTATGATGTCCTAGGTGTTCCATCCAGCGCCAGTCAGTCGCAAATCAAGAAAGCCTACATTGAGCTGACGAAAAAGCATCATCCTGACGTCAGTGGAAGTAAAGATTCAAGAGTGAAGTTTCAGTTAATAGCCGATGCCTACAATGTTCTGGGGAACATCCACTCGCGGAGAATGTATGATCGAGGGCTGGTGACAGGTGCTCGCCAGCATTCTCAACCAGAGAAGGAGGAAGAATTTGATCCGTTTGCTTTACCAGTTAAACCTGTTCAGACTGTTTTGGATAAAATTACAATGGAAAATTACAGGGCAATAACGGAAAAAAGGATCTTACAATCAAGTGCAAGAGCTCGTCAGAAGCAACAGGTAGAAGAGGAAAAAATTATTTATAAACAGAAAGAGTTAAAACAAAACAACAAGGAGGTGTATGGACTGTTTATACTACTGTCAGTTGTAGCGTTCGGAGTTTTTGGTTTAGAAAAATATTGGCATCCATCAAGTCAGCAGGAAATTGAAAATAACAAAAACAGATATCGTTAACTGTAATGTTGATTAAATTTTTTTATCATGTTCTCCACATGAGTTTGTTTTTATTAGACTTAAAATACAGTGGGATTTACACATGATAAGATTATCAATAGAATTTGTTCACATATTTTGTAGAGAATATTCTTATGCCCTAAATCAAAATCACAGTAAGTTTCATTCTTTCATACCCAATGTTAACTCCTTTATGATTGAACCAACTGACAGATGATGTGGATGTCGGGATGAATATGTTATAATAAAAGTTACAAGAGAATGAGTATCATCAACAAGCCTATGATATGATAAGTAAGGGGGGAGGTAGATGTGTTTGAAATAAAATCTTAAAAGCCCATAGAACAGATAAAATTTTGACAATTGGAAAGAGTATATGTATATTAGGTTTGAAAGTCTTCTCTGAAAAGCAGAATCATTTTTTTCAAATTAACAAGCAAAAATGTCGAACAAAATGCAATTTATTATCGGCATACCCATAGTTAATTACATCCATTCATGACAAGACATGATTATAATCTGCCAATTATAAAGTCTCCCAAATGAAGTTCTGGCTGTATAAAAGTGAACTCTTTCCAAGTGCTATTGGCTCCCCTATATTAACAATTCCATTGCAATGAAGAGTAGAACATGCCTGTCAATCATTGAGGAAATTATTTACATTTTTATCTTTGTTAAATAAATATCAGAGAAGAGGTCCTGGTCATTTAACCTTCATAATAGTTTTAGGTCAACATCCTTTAATCAATTCTCAAGATTCCAGGTCTTTATTGGTCTGGTTCTAAGGTAGTACAAGTTTTTATGGACAAGATCAAAGGTCAAGGTCACAGTACTTGTATGACTTTGATACTACATGGTATCCTCTTGTAATTCTTGAAGATGTCATATCTTTCCTGGTTTGTAACTATATCAGTTTTTATGGACAAGGTCACTGAAGCCACTGTACTTGATACTAGATTGTAGGTTCAATCATCCTCTTATCATTTTTGAAGATCCCATGTTGCCATCAGTCCCAGTTTTAAATTTTCCCCTGCAAAGTTCTATGTTAGACCCCACCCCTATTAGATCTCTCCAAAATCTACCCTAGTCCCCTTCAATCTGAAAACAAAAATATTTCTGCACAACTAAGATACAAAATGGCTTATCATATCCTCGAGTATAATACTTTCATCAAAGTGGCTGTGGCCATATTTAGGTGCAAGAAGGAACAAGATGTGGAAGAATAACAAGCTATAACACAAATGTCCCGAAACACCTTCCCATGTCGGAAATGGACCCAGATCAATCATTTCACAATAGAACCAGAAGTCATTGGAATCAAATCCTTGATGATTTATCATTTTTGTTTTAGTGGCCATTTTTAAATGGCAGCCATTTTAAGACCTAAATGGGAAAAATATTAATGCCAGGAATGGACTTGCAGCCATCAACTAACTTCACAATGTAAATTTTGTTGAAGCCTTAATATGAAATATTTCGGTATATATGGCAGCCATTTTGGAAATGATGACCATTTTGATTGTTTTATGTCCCATTGAGAATTTTTCATTCATATTGAGACATCACCAGATGTAGGTGAAGTAACACAAATTTAGACCTATGCTTAGTGCTCAGGGCCATAGCAGTGAGGGTTCTATAATGTGCTAATGCCTACCATGACACAGGAGCTCTGTTTTTATGGTCGCATCCAAAAGACCCATGATTTTCACTTCTAAATGCCGAGCATTTCACAAAGGAGCAATCACTACCTATTTTTACGTCTTAGGTTTCACGCAGCCATGACACAAGCGGAGGCCGAACTCTCGACCTCCTGGTTACGAAGTGAACGCTCTATCCAATGAGCTACCGCGACCGGTTTGAAAATTGAAAGGACAGAAATACTGATGATGAATTTGGAAGTAATAATTAAAATTATTTAAAGTAAACAGTCCACTGTGTACAATGTACTAGACCTTTCATAAAAATAACCAGCAACAATGCTGATGGAAATAATTAATGTGCAGAATTTTTCTTACTTTGCAAATTATTTACTTTCATGAGGAAAAATTTCTGTGTACAGCAGATATCTGTTTTGTAGTGACATAAATTCATAAAGGAGAAATGTTTTATGTTTGTAAAGTATATTTACAGAGAGAGATAATGACAAGATGATAAATTGTGGGGGATCAATTCGAGAAATTAAATGCACAATTTACTTCTCTCTATAATAACAGAGCACAATTTACTTCTCTCTATAATAACAGAGCACAATTTACTTCTCTCTATAATAACAGAGCACAATTTACTTCTCTCTATAATAACAGAGCACAATTTACTTTAACAGAGAAAAATTTACAATGTATAGATTAACACAACTGTGTTATTCCTTACATGTTGCAAATTTTTTGTTTCAACAAACTGTATCATGAAAAGCACTGTTGAAAAGAGTCACTTATATGTACATAAAGCATCGAAGGCTAAGAATGTTTCTCTTTCTTTGTATACACCTTGCTAAATAGAGAATCCAATAAAAGTAAAATTGGAACAATGAGGTATGGTGAATATATAGATAGCAGGAAAAGTCTCTCTCTCAGAGTCTCTGGTCCCGGGTACTTTGGATGTTTGAAAGATGCCATTAGAATGTGGTAACAGATGGCAACTGTTGTCGTGGCAACATGTGACGAGTAAACAATGAAAGGCACTCTTATCCATTGACAGTTTTGGACACCTGTAAATAGAATTTACATTTCATAAATTATTGAAAAATTTCAGTTCAGTTTCTTTTATTTCTGCGAGCCACAGATTCATTGGATATACATACATACCATTATCAACACAAATATTACAAAACCATTATAGTGGAGAGTGGGAGACTCCAGTATTATATAAATACACAGATATTATTACAACATATGAGAATTTCTTTCTTTTATCACATATTTTACAAATTTTCCAAATTTATTTAGTTCTTTGGTATTTTTGACACTAATTTATTAAGTTTAAAAACACTGGGTTTTGTATAATGGAATTTCTTAATCTAATATCATCATATACAGGGCTCTTTTAAAATGAAGTGGAACTCGTCCTCTACATCACACACAGTACATAACCGTTGTTCTCTGACGATATTATTATGTCTTCCAACTTCAACATTCAATTTATGGGATGATGTCCAAAAGCAAGTAATATCAGATTTATAAACAGGGTCAATGGGTTTTGTTTAGTAAAACTGTAAACAAAAATTAAATTTAAATTTTATTTATTTCACGACGATTAACAATCAAATTCTACAACTTATATTAATCTTTTCATCAGCTCAGATTTTAGTGTGAAGGGGTCATTGATGTGGGAGGAAACCCGAGTACCCAGAGAAAACCCACGTGTCTGAGTGAGTGACCACAATACCCTCTTACATACAACCACTGTCAATCCGGTGGATCGACCTCTGGTCACAGCAGCGAGAAATCTTTGGAGGGAGGAATAGTACCCCATTATAATGGCTGATTCCCTTTTGAAACTTGAATGAAAATCTAAGCAATACACATACATTCCTTTAATCTAATCGCCTACCTGGGTAGCTCAGTAGACTGTTAAATATCTGCAGCTTGTGCATTCAAGTCTGGCAGGGGTTCTTATTTATTTTTTTCTTTTCAGATTACATTTTAATTTCAAAATATTATTGTACATATCCTCCACTTTCCATTTATATCAGATTTCTCTTTTGTGTCATTCCTGTTTAAACTGAAAACAGTGAAAATGACCATGATGAGCTTATATGATAATCAATGTGGGCTGAGGTGTATACATACAATTTTAGTCCTCTGCCATTTGACATATGACATTGAGTATGTATAACTATCATTAAACTATAGCGCATCAGGGTATTTAAAACAGTAGAGTATATGTACATACCCTTCCACAATGCATATGTTGCCACAAAGAAGAATGGAAACTGTACAAGAATTTCACAAAGGCAGAAGGATTTGAACCATGGAGGAGGGTCAGCCATAAGCACATCTTTAAAATCCTCACAGTACTTGGTCTTCACATCCACAAGCTGCAATGAAATTATTAATTGAAGTATTAAATTCATACCAAGGAAAAGTTACGTGTTGTGAAGCTATCTTGATGTTGTATATATTAACAGTGGTCATTGTGATCTGACGGTCAATGTGGCCTGTGTGGGTCATAATATTGGGCTGGACTGTAGGTAAAATGGCTTTCGCATGCACTTTCAGTTACTGCTCTGTGTTTATTTAGTAGTTCCACTTTTGTTGTGCTCTATACACCGTGACAAATTACTGCTTTGATAGGAAGCATGTTATACTTTTGTAGAGCTCTGTACGAATGCTGGACAACTCGCCCCCAAGACAACACATCATCAAGGCAACTCGCCCCCAAGGCCACTTGATCTTAAGACAACTCGCCCCCAAGGCCACTTGATCTTAAGACAACTCGCCCCCAAGGTAACTTGATCTTATACACAGACTGAAGTCCATGGGTATTAAACTTTTCATAATTTAATCTAAAGGAGAACTTTATTTGCCAATCTTCAAGAATTAAAATTGAGAAAATTAGGAGTTATGGGGTATCACTATGGTATGAACAGTGAAAATTGCATAATTAGTGTACATATAAAGTGGGAACGATTCTGTAAGGCCTAATTATCTTGACTTCAATTGAAGAGTTTGTCAACAACTTATAAAATATCAGTTTAAGAAATTCATAACAATGAGTATCTTTACGTGGCCGCTTCAAAGATACCTTGTGTGAATAAAGGATCTATTTCGGCTTGTAGGTTTAAGAAATTCATAACGATGAGTATCTTTACACGGCCGCTTCAAAGTAGTAATAACTATGATACCTCGGGCAAATATAGGACGTATTTCAGCTTGGAGGAAACTCAAACTAAGAAGGAGAAGATTGATAATTACCCTACATCAGGTGAGAAGCTAAGCCACTGCTCTTCCCCTAGTTTTATCTGTTATAAATGTATACTTAGCATCAGTGATGATGAGTTTACTCAACCCAAGCCCGCTTGAGGAAATTAAATTTTTCGTCTTGCACAAAAAGAGGCAAGTGTGTGTGTGTGTGTGTGTGCATGTGTGTGTGGACGAGTTGTCTTTAGGGCGAGTTGTCCTGAAGAGAGGGCGAATTGTCTTGGGAGCAAGTTGTCCTGAAGAGAGGGCAAGTTGTCTCTGGGGCGAGTTGTCTTGATATCCTCTGTACATCTTGACAAATTATTGCTTTGATAGGAAGCATGTTAAACTCTTGGTGGAGTGGACTTCTTTATCATCATGTAATTATGTCTCTCGTCTTCCATGGGAGACATTATTTTTGTATATTTTATATTTCCATCCATAAGTCTGTCCGTGTCTGTCACAAAATCTTGTGAAAGCTTCTCCTCCTATATGGCTTATCGGATAGACTTGAAACTTTATACAATGTTTCATTACTATTTGTAGATGTGTATATTTTTGGGACACGAGGATCCAGTTATTTTCCTTAAAAGTTATAGTGGATCTAAGACAGGTGGAGGGTGTAGAATATCTTGTGAACACTTCTCCTATATGGCTTATTGGATTTCATAATGTCCAAGTTCCTGTTCATGCTTTCTCCTCCATACCATGCAGTTCAATAAGGAGAGGAGGTGAAATTTGAAATTTTAATTTGGGGAGCTGGGAAGACATTTTTTTTCACAATAACAATCTCTAAATCAATAAATAGGATTCACTGGAGACTTGATGAGAGTAGAACGAATTGAATATACTATGTATCATTACTTCAATTGCCTGCTGATGAAATTATAATCTCCTACCTGTATAGATATTTTCTGAATAACTCAATGAAGTCAATACATCGGTTTTCTGTAAGACCCATGAGAACCATGTACATGTGCGAGATCATCATTTAATCTCCATTTCAAAGCCTACTTCATATTTTGGAAATTCATTGTCACACAGAAAATAATTAACCTCAATTAGCATACTAAGTAATGTGGCAATGAAACATAGCACCAGTAGCTGAAAGCAGGGTTTGCCCACAAAAAAGTAGGAAATGATGGTGCATTTCTTTGTTCAGACAGATGTCTTGACATACAAGAATTACTGTAAATTTCAAAAATTCCGCTGTACATCTTGAAAGTGAAAGTCGCTATCTAGTGTATTGCAGGGAAAAAGTCTAATTCTGTAGCGTTATTTCCAACAGCATATCTACTTATGAAATTTGTTGTCTTATAAATGATATTAACTTTGATATTCCATATTTCTACTGGACTATTTTAATGCGTCTATTACGCACTACTAATATATTTAGACAGGAATCCCTAACCGTAAAGACTGCCTCGGAAATAAGTCAGTCGTGTGTAAACATACTAAAATAGAAAATACCCACACAGTCAGTGCACATGTACTTTTATTGAAGATTTTATTGATTAAATTCTAGGCCCTTTGATGGCATATAATTTTGATGTCGTTAGAGAAAGATGAAAAACATCAAAAACAAAAACAAGAATTTAAACAAAAACATTCTGATACAAACCGCTTTCGGGTACAGCCACAATGGAAATATCACCTGGGAATCAAATAAAACCGTTATTGGAATATGAGATACGAAATACAGGAGGAATATAAAGTCCAAAACACGAAGCTGCATGCTAAGGTAACTTTCACTTTACAGCGCACGTGACATGCGTAACAAGGTTAACAAAACACGGACAATCACGGAAAGGCGGAAGAAGCACAAATTCACGGGTACAAAAGTTACGGAAAATTTATAAATTGATATTATATAAAATAAGGATTAAAAAGAATTATATTAGACCTACTTGTAGGCTATATATGCACGGAAAAACCCCAAAGTCCCGTGACTGATAGATTTCACAAAAGATACCCCCTCTGAGAAGACACGAATCAATGGTGGATTCTTTAAAACATCAGAATTTTGATTCACGGAGAATGAACAGGAACCGTTAAAACATTCAAATTTAACAAAAATTGTCAATCAAACGGAAATGGAAATCAATTTCGCATTTATCCCGAAGATGGGGATAATTATGTTATTATGCGTTGAATTCTGATGATGATAAAGTGCAAGGTCTGAATTTAAGGGATCATCGCGCTTTGGGTTAAAAATACTTAAGCAAGAGGGGGACTCCACTATGTACAAAAAACATGGAATGTTTAATTTCCCCTCATCGCCACCATCCCGGACTTGAAAGACCCCCAAGGTAGTAGCACCTGACACTTATGGAGCGCCAGATTAACATAAACTCAAATAATTAACGATATCTTTAGTTATTTGAAGATATCATCAAATCAATTATTGCTCTTATCAATTGAATTAATGTGCGCATCCAATCAATTATTGCTCTCATCAATTCAATTGAAAGCACCAATGTGGTAGAAATATTGCTCGCAAAAATTAATTTAGAGCTCGGTATAGATCTCTTTGATTTAATTGGAGATGCCTTTAATCAATTCACAATGCTTTTGTATAAGGAATTAAGGCGCGCATAAATTCTTTTAAAGAGAGCAACAATTTATTTGAAGCGATCATTAATTCATTTGTGGATACTGTTTGAAAACATAGTTTGAAAAATTAAAACGTTATTCCAGCATTGCTCCAATGTTTGCAGATAACAGACTGGTTTGTCCAGGTTTCTGTTTGTTTTAATCCCATCATAAGCAAGGATGTCGAGTCTAATCATCACCAGTTCAGGAAATCGGAACTAAGAAAAATTGAAACTCTTCAGAAAAAGAAGTTACGAAAATTATGCTTCACTTGGGCAACTCTTGTATGCAAAAGTGAGGGCTAAAGTCGACTCATTTCTGATACAAAAATATCTTCCCGATTTAAAGATTATTTTTCATAAATGTAGCAAGCGAATATCATAGTACCGAAAACAAAGCTATTAGATTAAATTATGTTTGGTTGAGGAAAGCGATTCAATAATAACTCGCAGCATCGACGGACGGTGTACTTCTTCTGATGTGTGGTATGTGAATATTTACTCAGTTTGATAGATTTTCTTGAGTTATTTTTAAATGCAAGCATCATTTCATTAGCGGCTCACTTTTTATAGTTGTGATAAATGGTAGTGAAAATGCAAGATGAACCTATGAATTTAACACCCCACCCCCCCCCCCCCCACCCCCCGATTTTGGGCAGAATTACTTATCCTGCTAACTAAAAGAAAAAAATAATCTCCATTTGCACTTGCACTTCCCATTTCCACAACCAAAAACGACGCTTTGCGTTTCAGCTCATTATACAAAAACTTGCCCAAGTTAACGCAGAATACGAGATCTCGTTGGTCATACTAATTATTAAAACCACCACAGAATCGGAGACGAAATAGTAATTCCGATATTCCGTATTTACTATCTCAACATGGCACGAGAAAAATGAATTGAACTGAGAGAGAGAGAAAAAGAGAAAGAGAGACCAAAAACTTGTTGACAAATTCAAAAGCCTTAAAATAAAATGATGTATAATTCTGAAACTCAACACAAAATTCTTCTCTTTATCTCGCCCTCTACCACCACTGTTCTTTGTAGAACAGACAATTTCAATATTAAAAGTTGAGTCTCTAACAATTATTTCGAATTGTACAACATTACCGATATGTTAACTCGGACAATTAGAGACTCGCGACAGTTTTTGAAATCGGAAATATTTTCTATTCTAGAGGATGATCTAAATTCTTCCATCCTATTTTAAAAACTTTACTTAATTAACAAATCATTTTTCAAAGATGACTATTATTATGATAATAATATTGCAGCCCTATTTTTTTTTCTCTGTACTGGTTGATACTTTCTTTGGGGGGGGGGGGGGGGGGGGGGGGCACTTTAACAATTTACATAAGAGAATTTATCCGATCTTCATTTCTTCCGGTTAGGGATATTCCACGATAACATTTCCACCACTGTGCTTTTTCTTTTCTTCCTTCTTTTTTTTTCCCCATCAGATTTAATTTCCACATGATAATCATATTATAACATTATATTTTCGCTATATTTGGTTAACACTCCGAAAAAAAAACCCCACTAAATAGTGTATATATGGCAATTTTTCAAGTCTTTATTTCTTCCGTTTTAGGATTTTCCTCGATAACATTTCCACAACTGTTCTTTTTCTTTCCTTCCCTCTTTCTTTTTCCACCAGATCGGATTTCTATATTTGTTCTTTTTCTTCTTCCATAAGATATAGTTTCTTCAATTGTTCTTTAATTTTTCTTCCCTCTCTCTTTTTCCACCAGCTCTGTCACTGACGAATCAGAACCAGTCTTTGAGCCGCTATTTCACCATCAGTCGCTGCAGCAGTAGTTGTAACTGTCCTGCTTGACTACTTCCAAATGGAAACCATAAACATTTGTTAACTTGTGTTCCAAAAATGTATGTTAAAAATCAGTGTCATCATCACCGTCAGACGTAGAGTTAATTGTTTCTTCGGGGTGCAGGTGCTGTACGATTTCTTTCACCAAGATATATTATTTACCAACAAAAATATGAGCTTTAACACAGAAATCAGATTTTCAAAGGACAGTTGCATAGATAGACAACAGAACAAAGTAATACAGAATGGCACTGCCTTAAAGACGACACCTGAACTCATTCCACAAAAAGTACGAATAATAGCTACATGTATTTGATTTATAAAAAAAATGAAGCAAGACATACGTCTACGTAATGGTGACAACATGTTTAATCTTCAATGAGGAGAATGCTGACTTTTGCCTTTTGCCCAACCAGTTGATGGCTTAGTTGCCAAGTCATCACATACTTCAATATCCTCCTTACCGTAGATTTCATTGTATCCCCGGCCTATGGTGCTTGGGTTTCTGACCTCTAAATAAAATTAATGACATTTATAGTTTTAAAAAAGGCTGCAATTCAAATAATACTATATCTTTTACAAAGAAGAAAATAAGGAATACTTAACAAAATTTCTTGAGCATTAATATATTTTCAGATTTTAGAACAAAATTATTAAAATGATAACTAAAACAAATGTATTGAAACTTCCACACTTATATGTTTTACAGTACTAGTACGCTGTGTTTTCTTTCTTCTATCAGCTTGTAAAAACAAACGATGGATTAGTCCAACTTCTATGCAAGAATGACACGCTCGCTGCTCTATCAAAATGTGAATTCTAACCCTTCCCAAAGAGAATCCAATTACTTGGTTACCACAGTAACTGACGAGTCTCTAGTTGTGTTCTGTTGACCTAATTCTTAGATCAAATTAATGACTTAATTGCTCTCTTATCTCAAACTGTGCTTGCTAAACCGACACTTTTTCTTCGGTTGTATGAAACACGTGGCATATTTTGAATCATTCTTGGAAATAAAATATATAATGTATAAAAATAGAATGCGATGTCTAGCTATAAAAAGATTTTCGATCTTGATATTAGATGAATCAAGAGTTCAGAGAGATAAAATATTTATTTATCTTAAAATTCCAAAGAAAATATAAGAATTTCAACTGTTGTTCGTGTTAACCATTTAACGCTAGGAATTCTTCACCAGTCGACCAAAAAGTTTTTCAATCAATGATAAAATTAGATCTGTAAAAGACGTATAGCCACCATTAAAATTTTATCAGTTGGACCGGCTGGGACAACGATGCAAAGTGAGCGTGGATCCACTTATTTGTTTTGGAAAAGTGGTTATAACAACAAAATAAGATATTGATGCCAAACAATGCAGGGACTGATAAAACGACTTTCTGGAGGTAAAAGATGTTTGATTGTTTTATTTCCATGCGCCAACGTTGGATCTGTTGTAATATATATTATTTATGCGTCGTGTTGCAATAGTACAATTGAAACGTGAAAAACTTCTCGCAGAGAGCCACTGGTGACAAGGGAGAGGAGCATACATTTCAGCCATGCCTTGCGAGGATGCGCATCATTATAAAATGATCGTGTGCGTGCAAATGGGACGCTAGAGGCTTGGATGTATCAAAGCAATGTGGCAAGGCAGTTTGGGCGTTTATATTAACACTGTAAATGCTTTATGGAGACGATATCAGGTAGAAAACTGGCACTGTTGGGGACCACCCAAGATCAGGACGCCCGTGTGTGACGTCACATCAGTTAAATACGTATATACGGACGTCACATTTGCATAATCGATTCCAATCGGCTTCTTTGACCGCTAGAAGCATCCCTGGGCATTGACAAATAAGTCCTCGTACCGTAAGGAACAAATTGCTCAAGGCCAACATCGGCGTACTGCTATTGATCCCGTTCTGCTCAGGTCTCACCGTGTTGCGAGGTTAGCGTGGTGTAAGGGGACATCGTCGTTTCAATAACAGAGATTGGGCGGAAGTTCTGTTTACCGACAAGTTGAGATTTCATCTCGACAACCTTGACGGTCGTGCTCGGGCTTACCGTCGTGCCGGAGAACGTTACATTGACGCCTCCATTATTCAACGCCGCCAGTTCGGCGGAGAGAGCGTTAGATCTGGGGTGGAATTACGACATGGAAGGACTCCATTGGTGATAGTTGAGGACAATTTAACCGCTGTAGCTTACGTCACTAGATTGTACGTCATTCCGTTCACTCACAACAAACAGCGTAACGTTATTCTGAACCAGGACAACGCACGACCGCACACCGCATGCGTTGCAGACTATCTACAGCAGCAAAATGTGAATATGCTACTCTGACCTGCTATGTCATAGGATTTATCGCACACCCCCCCCCCCCCCCCCCCCCCCTTTACATCCAGTGGCTGTTTGTGTCAACCATGTTAGGCATTATCCGTGATTTGATATTTGAAATGAAAGAGAATGAGTTATATCAAAAAATTATATATATATATATATATATATATATATATATATATATATATATATATATATATTGCAACATAATATTATGTATATAAATCTGTAAATGAAATTACTAAACTACAGTTTCCTTTTTCCGCTAGTATATATAGTGTTCAAATGTTTCCCCAAAGCAAAATATCCCTGTCTAATTCCTAATAATAATGGACATACGAGAAACGTCTGACAAATACAAAACAGACAAACACATGAAAAAGACCAATGAAGGATGCATTGCATTAATAAAGCTAATACTGCGTTGGAAGGTGAAGGATATGTACATTTTATCGCATTTTTTCCCGATCTAATTGCAATCATTATTATGAAGGAAATGCGAAGATCTCCAAACGAAGCATAAAAATGAACAACTGCTCAGCTACAGCAGTGCCTCTTCAGGAATCAGCCGTTCTATTTTTAGAGCAACACTATGAATTGATACTATTTAAGATTTTAAATTCACAGAAATGCACCGAAATTTTCTATCATCCTTGCAAATGTACTAATTTTTCTATTTTATGTCCGTGATTTGTCCGCGTTTTGTGAATGGCGTAACGCGATCTGGTTTAGAATGTCAACGGCCTGTTCTAGAAGACTTCTCGTGTGTGTGTGTGTGTGTGTGTGTGTGTGTTGTAAATGTACAGTAGTATGCCTTTAAGTATACAAAAACTATATATATATATATATATATATATATATATATATATATATATATATATAAAAGAATGTTTATTTGGTTGATTTTATTTGATGTTCTACTTGCAAGGTGGTATGACTAGACAATAATTAATATTACATTTTATCTCTGACTGTACAAATTTCTAGTAAAGTTACTTTATCAAGTCTCGTATGTTATGGTTTTTATTTCACGTGTATGTTCTCTTTCATACCCTTTTTATGATGTCAGAACACAGTGACTTGTAAACCTTGCAAAATTAGCCATCAGAATATAGTTTGTATAACGTTTGCATTGCAGTGTCAGGAGTGTGCTGGTCTAAGTTAGTAAGTGATGTATGAGTTATGGATAGATTTAAATGTTACAGTTTAAACATCGTTTCACCTAATTCATTTATAGAAAACACAGAGAAACAATTTAGCAATATCTGAGGGATTAAGGAGAACTTTGATGAGGATGAAAAATGAAGGATATGTACAAAAATATTTTTTGAATTTTGAAAAGTTTCCGTTTTCTTGAAGAAATAGACAAGTATTGCCGTATTTATATTCATATATTGCTGATATTTATATTTTCATGCAAAAGGGAAGTCAGTCATTATTACGATTACCTACTTAAAAATTGTTGATAGACGAATCAAAGGCGATTCAAAAATAAATGTTAAGGACACAGCTGTGAATAATAAGGATGTATTTTTTTTTTGTTCAACTGCTAAATTAGAAAATCCAAGCATTTAAACTTTTTTAACACGTGTTAAAGACGGTATGTATTTTGGTATGGTGTAGTGCATTGTCTGTCTGTCTGTCTGTCTCTCTGTCTGCCTGTCTGTCTGTCTGCATGCCTGCCAACACCTCATGAATCAGATATAACTGTACTTATAAGACTCGGTTAAACCTTTTACATATGTTTCCAGTAAAAAGAAGCTAGAAAGAAAATTAAAGCGGAATCATATGTGCAAAGTAATTCAAGATGATTTTTTTAAATTGCATATTTCAGATGCGCATGTGTGTACATCAGTGATCTTATATAAGTAAATTGTCTCAAGGCACAAAACACGATAGAATGATAAATAAAAAAAATTAAAAAAAAAAAAACCAATTTAAAACTTAAAAACACTAAAAGGTTTCATTTATTTGAGAACATTTTGTACATACGTATTTCATGATAATTTTGTGATTTGGTCCTGTTCTCGTTATTCAACGCACAAATGTAATAATAATTCACTTCCCCCACAAACCATGATGCTATATACTTTGCAAATTTCAGGAGGAGGGGGGCGGATCCCACAACCCACCCCTCTAGATCCATGAGTATAACTGTTGCATCTTTTGTTATCACATTAGTCTGATAATGCATTTATGTGGTTGTATGCCAACATATTTGGCAACATCATATATTTTATATTGCCGAACAGGGTAGTTTTGATGTCAGTCAAAAGTTCAAAGGTCAAGATGAAAGCTATGCGAAAGAACTAATGTATGCCACTTTTCAGGTTTGTTACATACATCATGGGTATCTTATGATTTTACAAGTAATATAATTATTCTATTTAAAAGCATATCTGCTTTCATCACTTAACAAATGGTGTAAATTGAAGGTGTTGCTACCTCATTTTACTTTATGTGTACTCATCATATGAAAAGGTGAAGAAAAGGAATAGTGATCAATCTCATAACCGATCTCACAATTGATGCATAAATATTGCATGTAGTAGAGGGTAACATTACAAATTTTCAACCCGAAAAATCGTTGTCAATCGAAGCGCAGCCGAAGTCAAAGGCACTTGTTTCTGTAATTAAAATTATGATTTCTGCATACTAAGAATTAACACAAGGTAATTATAAACTTTTAATTACACCGACAAATACCCTCCTGAGAGTATCGGTCATTTACGCTTCCAGGGTATAAGCAATGCAAATGTATTTACTACCGATCTAGCCCCGTGGGGATCCGGGATGTTAGAATAGGTCCTTGCTTGTCGTAAGAGGCGACTAAATGGGGCGGTCCTTCGGATGCGACAGCAAAAACCGAGGCTCCGTGTCATAGCAGGTGTGGCACAATAAAGATCCCTCCCTGCTCAAAGGCCCTGAGGGCCGAGCATAGGCCTAAATTTTGCAGCCCTTCACCGACAATGGTGAGTCTCCATATGAGTGATGAGTAATGAGTGGAAAATTCTCGACCGGGACGTTAAACAATATATAATCAATCAATCAATCAACTATTGATCTCTTCTATGATACCGGCATGTCCGCATATCTCTGACATCACAATGGTCTGGACCTTGTTTGACGTATTCGGGAAATGTCCAGAATATACACGTATATTGTTTCCGTCGCTCTGTCCTGGTTCACTTATCTTACAGGCAGTTTCAGTCATAGACATTTTATTGTACAGAAATCTACCATGTGTCTATATTCATATGAATATGCGTGTTCTAGTCAGAAACTTGTAACTTCCTTGTCAGTCATTTGGGAGAATCATCGGTCCCATACCTACATTGGACGCAGTATTTAAAAAAAGAAGAGTTCTTGATTCGACACCAAAGCATGGGTGGATTGTCTTAAATAGAAGCTAGGATGCTAAAGAGAAGCTAGGATGCTAAAGAGAAGCTAGGATACTAAAGAGAAGCTTGGATACTAAATAGAAGCTAGGATACTAAAGAGAAGCTAGGATACTCAAGAGAAGCTAGGATACTCAATAGAAGCTAGGATACTAAAGAGAAGCTAGGATACTAAAGAGAAGCTAGGATACTAAAGAGAAGCTAGGATACTCAATAGAAGCTAGGATACTCAATAGAAGCTAGGATACTAAAGAGAAGCTAGGATACTAAAGAGAAGCTAGGATGCTAAAGAGAAGCTAGGATACTAAATAGAAGCTAGGATACTAAATAGAAGCTAGGATACTCAATAGAAGCTAGGATACTAAAGAGAAGCTAGGATACTGAAGAGAAGCGAGTATACTCCATTCATTTTCATTTATCTTCACGAAGAATTTTCAATTTCAAAGGAATTGTATTGAAATATCCTTATTATGTATTTCATGTAAATTCTTATTTTATGTAATTATTACAAAGTAGAATTAACTATACTATTTACCAAATTAAGGGGCATATCCCTATCACTAAACATATAAATAGCCTTGAATCCGAGTTTTTACACCTTAATTTCGCGTTATGGCACCTTTGATTCGCGTTATTTAAGCAATGAATTGTCATTTTTTGAACGATGCAGTCTCATAACTACAACGACGTGCGCATACTAATTGAATAACGCTCGTTATATTTACATTTTAAAAACATAATACTAATGTGTGCACTATTTACTTTCTGTCATAATTCCCGCCGGATCATTCGGACGAGTAGCAATTCATAGAACAGCCACTAACCTGCGATGTCAAAGGAAGATAAAGAGTGCGCAATACTGAAACAAAAAAAATTATGATCCAATCCTGAAACAAATTTTCATTGAAAGTTATAAATGTCACTTTAATCAAAATCTTGTAAAATTGAAACTTCAAATAATAACTCAGTTTATTAACATTAACTCGTTTAACATTCATTGCTCATTCCGCAGAGAGACTGCATGGAAGTGTGTGAAGCAGTTCTAGTCGGCCATGTTTTTCGGTGTTGTGAGTGAGATGTGCAATTGTTAAAAGAAGAATTGCTGAAAAACCCCGCATTGGGGTTTATTTTCTGTGTGTAATCGGTAACATTGACCACATTGGATGTAACGTCAATTGGGGTTCTTGTATTCATACGCCCAAAGTGATTCGGCCAGTCATTGCCAATGTTGTTATAGACAAATATCAACAAAACACTTGTAGTACATTTTATTAGAGGATCAAACAGATAATGTAAATATTAGACTTTTTTTCGCGTTATAATGCCCTTTGAATTCGCGCGAATACTCTTCTCTTTCGCGTTCTAACGCGTTTCTATTGCGTTATTATGATAAAGAATTGCACTCTGGAGTTGTTCATAATCAATGTGAACAAATTCAGATTTGAGGCGCAGTCTTTGAATCGCGCTAGCGAGATTCACAGAAAATATCCCTCAAATCCAAATCCGTTCACATTGACCATGAACAGTTCAGAAGTGCTGTTCATTTGTAATATTTATATTCATTTACTGAACCACCGTTGTTTTACTTTATTTTGCGATTCATGAAATATTCCTCGAGGGTAGTTTGTTTATTGATTGATTGTATATTGATTAACGTCCCCCTCGAGAATTTTTCACTCATATTAAGACGTCACCATTACCGGTGAAAGGCTGCAAAATTTATGCTCGGCGCTTAGGGCCTTTGAGCAGGGAGGGATCTTTATCGTGTCACACCTTCTGTGCCATGGGACCTCGGTGTTTACGGTCTCGTCCGAAGGACCGCCCCATTTAGACGCCTCTTACGACAAGCAAGGGGTACTGAGGACTTATTCTAACCCGGATCCCCACG